>OZ029929.1:2262500-2542833 GCA_964023275.1 Norana najaformis
TGGATGTAATATTGGCATAATATGCTGAAATTTATTCATCATCATCGTCGTCATCATCTTCATCATCATCATCACCACCATTATTATCATTATTGTTGTTGTTCTTGTTGCTGGTGTAGATTACACCTGATCGAGGAGGAACTGCAGGGCGAATTGTTTTCTCTGTAATCAATAGCATCGTTAATTTGTATCCAATTAATTCGATTGTTTATCACGCGTGGTCGTGAATTACACAGCACTCGTAACCGGAAGTTCCGTCATTTTGACGCCGTACTGTTGTCTAGCAACGCCAGCATTGGCTCCGTTTTGTCTGATGTTCATGATTTTAGGACATAAATGGTTCCTGCCACCAACAAGTGCAGTAAATTTTCTCATGTCCCACAGTGGAACGTAGGAGATTATAATAACCAAAAACTTCTATAACGCCACTAATAGAATGCTCAGGCCATAAGTCGATGGTTGCTGCTAAGCAAAGTCGGTGTGCGCGCCAAATTTCAGGGTATGTTCGGTTAAAAACTAAGAGAGGGAGACACAGAAACAGCCTTCGATGGAAGAGTCCAGGAAAGTTGGGTTTTAGTCGAGATCTAATGGCCACAACAGACTCTGAAAAGGGAACGTTTGCCAGAAGAGAGTTCCAGAGGCTGGGGTCTGCAACGTCAAAGACACTCCGTATCGGGTCAGAGTGAGACAGTCGGAGGACCTGGTCGAACAGTTGCAAGTCTTGGGAGTCAGCTTGAGACGAAGATAGTGAGGTTGGCTGAACTGGCTAACCCAACAGACAATTTGCTCAGTTATCTGACAGGGAATGCAAGATAATGCAAGTCCATATTTTTATCAGTGACCTAACAAGGCATAGAAGTTAAGGTATGGTAAATTGAGGTAAGTTTAGGTAAGGTAATAAGAATAAACCTATTTTCCTAAAATAACTAGATGGCAATAACCCTTAGCGCATCGATCCAATCACATCCATCTACTCATCCATACCAGAAATACTTCCGCTGGAAATCCATCCAGTGCCTCACCTGGTCTATTCGTTTGGCGAGGAAGTTTATTTATGGAGCCCACGGGTCAGCTGATAACTTATTGCGAACATCATGACTTTGCAACATTGATCCATTGGGCTTCTGGTAAATACGTGGCCACTAATCGAACTTGTGCCGCTTCATACCTGTCAGACAGATGGCTATTTCAGTAGCATCTGCAGATTAGATGTGTGCATGGCTGAAAATGCTATGTTGAATAAAACTCATCTTTCTGTCCCTTTCGCCCTCGGAACTCATGGCCCTACAAATACTAAATGCCAAAGCAAGTAAGTAACTGCAAGCTCGAAACTTCTACAGCGCCCAGAGAAAGCCAAGTCGCGGGTACCAACATATTCACAGGTAGTTAGTCAAAACAAAATCGATAGGCAAGGTGGGTTCGCTTTCAGGTCAAGATCTAAAAGTCAGGCAGACAGACAATCGGATGGCTGCGGTAGATGGTGTTTGAATTGAACCGTGCGATGTGGGTCAGATGAAGGTCTGGATCTGGGTCGCTGGTAGCGCTGTAAGGAAGATGACAGAACGATGGTATGAATTTGTGTCCGAGATGGGCGGTCGTAACGCAACTGTCTCGAGAGATCGAAGCCTGGTTCAGTCTTCTTTCCAACGCCTCTACATCTGTGTCCAACGGTCTGTCTTCAAATTGTCGTAACTTTACGCCTACACAAGTTTGAGGAATTGAGTCTTCATCACATTATTATCGCATAAAAGTGGTTTCAACAGCGATGTACACATTAAATTTTACTTGTATTTCGTTGCTTGTTGCTACTAACGGAGGCCCAAGCAATTAAAAAATAATAATTAGCAACTTCTAATGCGCCAGTGGCACGATGATGAACTTGTATCAATTTATTCAGTTTGTCAGTTTACCTGTTTCACGTTACCTGGCCAAGGTCCTCTTGCTCACCTCTTCCTCCGATGAAAAGAGACTTATTGGCTTAGTCTTGTGCGATTAAGAAACCTAGAAAGAATCGCTGGAGACAATGCAGTGCTTCTAGTGGAAATTAAACCTTCCTGAGCCACTTCAAAATCATGCGTTCATGTTACGTTGCGCTATAATATGTATTGTTATGTTAGGTTACGTTACGTTATGTTTTGTTACGTTACGTTATGTTACTTTATATATATTTTTGTGTTAAGTTACCTTGTGTTATATTTTTATGTTACGTTACGTTATGTTATTTTTACGTTGTGTTATGTTATGTTACGTTGTGTTATGTTTTGTTACTTTACGTTATGTTATGTTACTTTACGTTATGCTTTGTTATTGTACGTTATGTTGTGTTTTATTATGTTGTGTTATATCATGTTACGTTACGTTAAGTTATGTTGTTTTACGCCTACGTAAAGTTCTGCGGGTTCTGTTATTCCTTAAGGTCATTCAGATCTAAATGAATTACTCATCATCTGCTTCAACTTACGTAACCACCATAGCCTGATTTCCGATTTCACGTTTCTCTGACCCATCGGATATCATCCGGGCTCTCCTCACGGATTACGATTTCACTACAGTTGCAGTTGAAGCGACCATCGATGGATATATTTCGATTGATATATTTTGTGCATTATGATTACGCCGCTATAGAAGTTATTAATTTGGATTATTATTTTTCCCGAGGTATATGTAATCTCTCAGGGTTGAGAAATGTCTGGAGAAAATGATAAATCATCTGGAACGGCTACAACTCGTCAAGTTCGGGCATGGAGAAAGTGCTACGGAAGGCAACGGCATTGAAACGCTGAATTGCTATAGCTAGGCGCTGATAGAGATAACAAGTTTCTTTTTGATCTCCAGAAGTTTGAGTAAGACATCGCCCTAAGTCCGTAATAAGATCCTATCCAGTGCTGTTAATGGGGCCAAGAATCTCAAATGCCAGTGGTGTGAAGTGGTACATTGAAAGGAGTTGACCGTACTTCGCATTTTTTCTAGAGGCCGCCAGCTCTGCGGTTGACCCGGCGTTTGCAGCAGTTGCCTGCAATTCAGAAGGAGCCACAGTGTCAATTACTGTAACATCCCAGATTAGACTGCGACCATTACGCCAAGGGATTAGGGTGAGACCATTAGGTCTCTTGCGATCCGTTCTAGAAATTCCGGGTGGTTCTTTGATAACTGGGAAGCCCGCGCGTATGAGGCTCCGACAGATAAGGTCATTGAGGACGGCATGTTGGGATATACGGCCAGGTCCAAGACCGCAAGAGAGTCCATGCGAGCCTTCTGCCGTCACTAGCGTTCCGCAAGGACAGTCATGCGGCTCACATATGTTAGTTCCAAGGCGAAGGCCGACGGCTATTCTTACTGCCTCGTCATCCAATCGCAAGCCGCACATTGTTGTTTTAAGGGCAAAAAGCCAGTCGCCTGCGTTTGGTGCAGAAACTGCTTTCAAATGTGCTTGTTGGCAGGCGTCGGTATATGAAGCGTTTAGTGTGGCTGCATCTCTTTGAATAAGTGGCTTGTCCCAGTAAGACTGTTTGTGGGTATAAGGTTACTGTCTGGGAGCAACATTTGACTTTCGGTGCACCATCGCTGTACCATAGCTTCCAAATCTCTGTCAGAGTTGACCTGCACATTGTCCAGCATGGAGGACTGGAGAGCGTGGGTGCTCGCCACTGAAGCCAAAAAGGCAGGAAGCGCAAGCTAGGCCACCCGACGAATGCCTAATCATCCAGCCTTAACTGAAGAGAAGCCTGGAGCCACTGATTGTCCTACAAGGTTAGATTCAGACTTGAGCAAAGACCCTCGCGCAGGAGGGAGTCATATCTATTCAGGAGAGGGTGATCAATGCAAGGACCGCAAGGGAGAATGTGCAGAAGTTTGGGAGAACTAAGTGAACTTCTGAGAAGGATGAGAGCATCGTGGTTGGCGATGCTTTCTAATCTGGCAATTGGTAAAGTAAGTTCCGCGCAGCGGGATTTAAGACAAACCGATAGAGCTTCTGAAGAGGACAATATTATTATTATTTACATTAACAATAAAATTTACGCCAACATTTCCTGGATGTAAATTTTATGTAAATTTCACTTAATTCTTTTTAAAATAATGTAATGTAACCCACACGCTTTATTTAATTTGTAAACAAAACAGGTTTACATTTCATTCGGATTGTAAAGCTTGAGTAGCTGCCATCCACAAATTACAATTTAAACTTCAGAAGACACAAGCAGTAGATGCATGGAGGGGAGTTGAAAACATTGTTTTCCTCCCGCAAAAGTTTGGCCGAAGAAGCCACTGCAGATCGGGGTAGATCAACTGCAGTCCTGGTGGAGGGAGATCCACCAGTAGACCATCGACCCAACTGGTCCCCGAACTATATGGCTTGGAGGTGCGTTGAGGTCGGAGAGTGTTTCTGCGCCCAAGCTGTGGTTGGTCGGAAATCACTAACTGTTTTCAAGGCTCCCGTTTGCATCCACTTCTAACAGTTCTGATGCTAACACTGACGTCAAACTACGAAGAAGATAATTATGAGGCGCATATTCTTTTAAGTCTATCTATTCATCTACCTGCATACCACCTACCTCCTTACCTAGCTACCTACCTATCTGTTTATCTATCTGTTTGTCTATATTTACCTATAAATCTACCTATCTGCCTTCATTCCTGCCTGCCTGCCTGTCTGTCTCTCTGTCTTTCTGTCTATAAATTTATCTATCTATGTGTTTATTTATTTATTCTGTCTGTCTGTCTGTCTCTCTCTCTGTCTATTCTCTGTCTATGTATCTATCTGTTTATCGATTTTTCTGAATATGTAGTTTATTATAATATGCCTTATATTAAGTCTTCATATTAAAGCCTTATACAGAGCCTTTCGTAGAACCCTAAGGATATAAACTGGGATACATATACGTGTATATTTATGTAGCGTCAGTGTTGTGATCATTGGAATAACTTGAACAAAGATACAGGAAATCCGAATGCGAGATTTCGTTGCTCGCCAAATGGAGAAACGATTGTAACGCTGTCTGCAAATGACCCTAAACATGAAATCGAATTCCATTTGTTACAACTGCCACACTATTTCATCAGAGTGACGCCCCCGCACATGTAAACAATTCGGCTATGATTCCGTCAATATCCTGGTAAAGTAAGGCCCCCTAGTAGGGCGTGGAGCAGCCTCTCATTTCCCACACTACGGCCCAATGGACGAAGCATAAAGTCCTGCATATGAGGCCAATGCCGTTTACTTTCCAGTTTAGGCCGGCACCAAATTATGCTGCGTTGTGCGAGCAAAAACAACTGCCCTTGGTCGTTACACGTTGTGGCTCGAATCGTTAGATCACAGACAAGGCGCGTTTTGATAGGCCACTGCGTAGCACTATTATCTTGACAGGCAGATATTAATGACCCATCAATATTATTGCATCGTCGTGTGCAGCTGCGAGTAGGTAGGCTCGAACAGGCCCGCGTACTTAAGGTCTAGGGTTACAAGGTGGGCGTCAATTCAAGGAGGGAAGGTCAGGCAGGTGTGTCGTCAGAAGTCGTGGAAGACTGGAGAAGGAGTGACGAAAAGTCTGAGGTAGGTAGAATCTTGGATGTATACGTCCCCAACCAATTTGATGTTAGTCTATTCTGTGAGGTTCATAAAGGAGCTACTTAAATAACCGCATGTCATACATACATACATACATACATTCATACATACGGAATTATCAGACCGAATGATAGCCTTTATAGGGCTGCATATAACCCCAACCTAAACTTCTGTATATCGCTTCTGATCCTAACTATCGTAAATTAATTGGATGTCCAGATACTTCTTAGATCACCTTCCAAGCACCTCACAAAGGTACCTCACAGGTAACCAGTCCCAACGAAAGAGTAAAAAGTGCTGAAGTTCTATAAACCCAAAAAGTTCAACAGCGAACAAACACATCTAAGAAAATCATCATCATTTCAATATTTATAAAGCGCCACTATCTAATTACTATGAATCAATCAATGCTGCTGAGGAATTGGGAGTGAAGGACTTGCACAGTAACCGTTTCAGTGGAGAAGGTACGAACCTGCACATTCAAAGTTACAAGTCGAACTCTTTAACCAATCGGGTATACCGTGCCCCACAAGTAGAAGATAACTAGATGTGCCGTCACTGGCGGGACCCTCCACACTCGTAGAACCCAACTGACGGATTCTCAGCAGAGTGACAGCTGTTATAACAATTGCTAATGTTACACTTTCACAAGAAACATCAGCTATTTGAAAGCCATGTGCATAATGACTTTGGCGCTATAAAATTCGAAGAGATTTGATTTCACCATCTTGTTACTTAACCAAATGTTGAATCTCATTGCACTCCTTAACATTGTATCACTCTAAGTAAACAAATGTGACTGCCGTTGTCAATCTTCCAGTTCCTTTCCCAACATAACAAAGTCTGGTTGTCATGGCGATGCTTGCTACGACTGTGGAGTCTGAGATCCGAACCAACGTCAGCTCTTTTGAAACTCCAACCGGAATTAGTGACACTTCGACATATGGTTGGGTGTGGAACTCAACGGAAAAGGTAACCAGTCCATCGTCACTCCACCGCAACGGTCTGGTACCAGTCATCGGGTATCCAGGTCCACTTTTCACTGCCATCCACGTGGCAGCCTTGACCTCGTTGTCCATCTCAACGGTGGTCACCATCATCGTCTTCATATACCTGTGTGGATGTCGCGGATCGGTGAAGCATCGTGGAAGAGGAACGGTGACAAGTGGAAAAAGAGGAGTATTCCAATCGGGAGAGGATGCTGCCACCAACAGTTCTAAGCGGAATCGCACAGCAGTTCAGCGGAAGAGCCGCGTTTCATTCTGGCAGTGGAACGTTGGAGAGAGACTCGTCATCTATCTGGGCGTATGCGACCTGTCCTTTGGAGTTAGTCACTTCCTCGACCACGCCTACATGCTGTACACGAAAGACAACCCGCCCGACCTCATCTGCGCCGTCTTTGGATTCTTCCTAAACGAATTCTCCTTTGCACAGTGGTTCGTCGTCCTAGCAACGGCCGTCAGCGCCTGCAGTCTGGTTGTCTTCGGTCGCAAGATGTCGTTCGGTCGTTTCGACTGGAGACTCATCGCATTCGCATTCGGAGTTCCAACTCTACTCGGAGTCATCGCGCTCAGTCTTGGACTCTTCGGGGCGTCCGGAGCATGGTAGGGGGCATGGTTTTGATTAGTTTTTTGCGAAACAAACCAACTTTAAGCGAGAGTTAAAATGGTTTCAAATGCGAGAAAAGTAGCATTTTGATTCTCACTTTTCATACAGTGTGATACGTTCTGATGACTTCTATGGCGCCATTATCACAATATGGTAATCCTGTCCTAATCATCATCATTGTCATCGTCATCATCGTTATCATTATCATTATCACCTACATTATCAACATCGTCATCATCATTGTTATTATTATCATCATCGTGCTGAAGTGTTACAATTCCCATAACAAAAACCTAGTCGTCTCTATTCTGGAATGGATCGACATCTGTGTCTTTGTACAATCAAAATCTGGGTTGGACCTCTGGAGGCTGTAGTCCGAAATCTTGCAGGTGGTGGTCGTATTCCGTCGTTCGTATCTATGTGTGGCAAATGCCTCACTCTTCCCAAATCTTGGGGAGGGGATCAAAGACCGATTAGCTATGAGAGTATAGTCGTTTTTGCTGTCGCAAATTTCGATGTATCCAAACAGCCTCCTTGTTTGGACCATCTCTGATGCAGAGATTTACATTGTTGGTTAATCCTTTGAGTTGGTGATGTGAGCCGAGAAAGTCTGTCTTAATGAAACCCCAGAATCAGGGTTACAGAATTTTAAACCCGTGATTTCTTATTGAACTATGTCAGAGAGTGTTATCCAGTGAATTTGACTTTTGTTTGAATTCATTCTTGCGTGACGTATTGGTAGGTGTTTCGCGAATGTTGGAACGCAGTCTGGACGTGTATTTAGTCAGTTCGTGGGCATTGTCCAGATCTCGTCATTCGGACTCGCAACAGTGGCATACGGAGCGATCTGGATCAAGATTAAACGCACAACGAAGCTCATGAAGGGTTCGACCACTGATCGCTACCACAGTTCCGCCAAGGTATAAATATCACGACTGTGAATACACCAACTCTCACGATTGCTCTAATATAAATGCTGTTTTACATATATACTGACTTACTTACTTGCTCGCTTGCTTGTCTACTTACTTACTTTTTCGGACTGCCCACTTACTATTGTATTATGTCATCGTTTTTTATTGATATTATGCTTCTTTTGTACTCGTCGCCACTCTTTTCTCAGTCTCGATGTTCAAAACATATTAACACTGGATGGAAATTCGTTAGTTGGGCTCAACGTTTGGCTTTTCAGTTATCCCTGCATTTCTTGCTAACTGATGAACTTTCTCTTCTTTGTGACATTTAAAACCGTCTAAGATATAGCTTTGACAGCGCCACTGATTGGGTTCTCATGAAGCGGCGCTATATAGATTAATTAATACAACTGCAATTATCAATGTGAGGTGTGGGCGATTGTCTCGCCCTAATGAGTTACTTACTTATGTACATTCATATGTATATTCTTACATACATACATGTATACATACAAGCATAAATACATGCATGCACACATACATACATACATATGCATGCATCCATAGTTACTTGCATATTTACACTTACTTAATTACATATTTACTCAAGATAATGATGATCTTCGTTGCTGCCTTCATCCTCCAATGGTGGATGTCAACGCTATTCATGATCTGGAGCATCTTAACCAGTCCACCTGCGCCCGTTCTGGTCCTTTCCGTCATCTTCATCAACCTCGGAGGCATCTACAACAGCATCGCTTACACCATCATCCGTCGCCGGCTGCAGCGACAGAAACGCCAGACTACCGCTGTCACCAACAACAGCGTCACTAACAGCACCTCTGTCAACTCGATTGGTGCTTCTCGTTCCGTTTTCGGTCCTCGTGATCTGCCGGTTTCCGGTAAATCACCTGCCCCGGACATCTTGGGTGTTACCTCTGACACCTCGCAGGATCCGCAAGTCTGGAGCTGTCCTAGCGGTCCTGATGCACCGGAAGCTGGTCAGATGGCGAGTGAAGGTTCAGCACTGGATTGCGATGCAGACGAGACACATGATGTCCGTCCATCTCAGATCTGTATTCACATCTGAATATCTGGTCATTCGCCGTACTCTTTCCTTCCACGCATCTCCACTCTGATCCATGCCCTCTTTTGCACTAGGGTTGACTTTGGTAATGCAATCTTTACCGGCCTATCGCTAGCCAACACTGCTAAGCTGCAATCTGTGCTTAACTCTGCTGCTCGTCTCATTGGGGGCATTCCAAAAATATGGCCACATCTCGTCTTATATTCGTGACACTCTTCACTGGCTCCCCGTCCAGCAGAGTGTCCACTTTAAGATCCTCTCTGTCATGCGCAATTGTGTTGTTGGCTCTGCTCCCCTTTACCTCGTTGACTTCTGCACTTTGCTCTCCTCGTTGCCGGGCCATAGCACCCTTCGCTCGGCCACTCAGGATCTCCTGTTTGTCCCTCACATGTGAACAACTGCGGCCCAGTCCAGAAGCTTCGCATACGTTGGTCCCACTTGCTGGAATCGTCTCCCTCAAGAATTGCGACTTGAGCTCTTTTTCTCCTCTCTCAGTGTTCCGTAGGCGCCTGAAGACTGTATTGTTTAACAGTGATTTTACTCCTCCGGGTCGGAAGCACCTCTGTTGAGTTTATCCTCCAGGAGGCGCTTTATAAATCTCAAATTACAATTACAATATATTAAGGTCTTAAAATCATCGCAATGGCTGCCCATAGAAAAGCGCTTAATGTTCAAGACTGGACTAATTGTATGCAAGGCTCTACATTTCAGCCAACCTCATTATCTTCACTCTATACTGACTCCCAAGACTCACCTTCACTCGACCAGGTCTTCTGGTTGTCTGAATCTGGTTATGCCGTGGACAACAACAGTTCTCGGCAGACGTCCATCTTCTGTCTCTGGCCCTAGACTCTGGAACTCTCTTCAGGCAAATGTTCGCTCTGCAAAGTCTGCTCTGATCTTCAGATCTCTACTAAAAACTCATCTCTTCCCGGATTCACTTCTTCTGTGTCTTCCGGGATTCATTTCTTGGCTTTCCGACCAGATTCAACGTAGAATTTGGCTTGCACTATAAGTTTGCTTTGTGGCGGTCATCGACTGATGCCTTGAGGATCATTATAGTGGCGCTACAGAAGTTCTGAGATTACTATATACATATTTGTGTGCGTTTAACTATAAACTGAAACATTAATCTAATCGTTAATTCGCATGAGAAAACTGCATGAACTGCGACATATAGTTTCGTGTATTTGCCAAGTCGTTTGAGATTCTAAACTGTTATAATGACATGTATGTGACAATAATGTTATATAATGTCCTCTGTCACGTTCAGGCTTTTAAGAAACATATACAGAGAGACATACACACCCCGAGACAAAGACAGATAGACCGATACACGGATGCATGTGTATCTAGAGAGACAGAACAGACAGACACACCGACACACACTGTAAGAGACAGAGAGTCAAATACAGAGACCGAGATGCACAGAGAAAGACAGATACACGGAGAAACAGAGAAGGAGACGGAGAGAGAGACGCAGAGACATTTAAACAAACAAGAGAGGGATAATTTTCTTTCCAATCCCCTAAGGCGTTATGATATCTATGAAGCGATTACGTGTGGCGAATAACGTGAATAATGTAACGCACAAAAGTATAATTAAATAACGCACACCTGGTCTTAGTTTTAGTTCTGTATAAGCTAATGCATTGAAATAATTGGTTATTCCCATGAATAAACTGTACAGACTGCGAGGCCTAGTTTGTATAATTCCATAGTCGCCTCATTCAAAAATGTCATTAATGTTGCATAATGTTCTCAAACACGTTCATGATTTTAAGCTTAATGAACCAAAAACAATTAAACGTTTAGACAGACACTACTGCAGCTTCAAAGATGAAAAGCTACCCGCCCTTTACAGTTAATCCATTAAAATTAATGTTTCGGAAAAACAGTCACTAATATTGCCAGAACACTAGTCCATTGTGTGGTATGGTTGTATGAAGTGGTCATTGTGGCTTATTAAGCATTCAGACACACACACACACACCAACAGACACACATACATACACATACAAAACATTATGGTCGGACGATTATGCCATCTTTGTCTGCAGCTTTGAGGTCCTCGACTGTGCTCGCTTTTCCCAATTCACTGTTTGCGCCACCGGAGCAATAAGTTCTGCAATGTGCCTCTAGACGGCGGTTGAAGAACCAGCGAAAGAATCGGTGAAACCGAAATTCAAAAGAAATGGATTCCATATAAACAACAATCCGATCTTGAACAGTTAATGTAAATCCACAAAATTTCTCTCAGGGCCACACAAAGCCCGCTTTAGGAAGACCATCATATACACCTGCGCTATATCAAAGAAAGTCTACAAGGACCAGGTTTTATGGTCAGTTTCGGCGCCGGGTCACAGTTCGGTAAGTCATGGCAGGTAGACAACATGATGCTTCGGTGGATATCGTTGGTAGTCTATTATCAATGAAATTTTCTTCTTTTAATGATAATAAAACTAAAATTTTTATGTTGCAATTTCTCGAGCTGCCAGTGATTACGATAACAAGAACGATTGTGGTGATGACGGTGACGCCGGACGATGATTATGATGACGACGACGAAATCAACAACGATGATGAGGCTAAAGATGATGACGACGAATACTATAATAATCATAATGGTGAGGACGATGACTTTAAAAATCCTAGGTCTACTACTACTACAACAACTTCTACTGTAGCAGTAGATAAAAATAATGATAATGATGATGATGATGATAATAATAATAATAAAAACAAAAATCTGTTGTTGGTGAAAACGCACTACCTGTGTTTTCAAATCCCCAGTTACATCTACTTAAGCCGTTCTGACTTTACCAGAGACGGCATGTGTTGCCCTAGGACGAAGATATTTATGAGGAGCATTTTCAATTAAGCCTGTCTGTCTGCCTGTCTGTCTGTCTGTCTAACTATCAATCTATATATGTAGTTTACATATAATATATCTGTATGTTTAGCCGCCTTAATAAAGACTTACAGAACCTTACATAGAATCGTGTGCATCTAGCCTGATATACACATGTGTATATTTATGTAGCGTCAATGTAATGATCACTGCAGTTATTTGGACAAGAGACAGGAAATCCGAATGCGAGATTTCGTTGCCCGTCAAATGGAGAGACGATTGTAAAGCTGCCTGCAAATGGCCCTAGAAATGAAATCGAATTCCATTTGTTACAACTACAGAACTGCGATATTATTTTATTGGAACGGCCGAGCGCTTAAAATCCGGCTGTCCATGTCCGTGGTTCGGTCAGTCTGCAGAACCAATATCCTGCTAGAGAAAAGCTCCCAAGTGGCACAAAAACGAGAATTCATCTGCCGCCATGTTCGGATGAAGTACTGGTAATGGAGCCAGTGCCCCACAACGCTTTCCGGTGTCTAGTTATGCTGAGTGGTGACACAGTCACGTGTCCGTAAAAAACATGCGTTTGGTCGTTACATGTACTCGGCTCAGATGGCGTGAACCGATAGAGCACAGATTATGCGCGCTGCAGTAAATCACTGCGTCGCGCTATTATATTAATATCCAGATATTAACCCCGTCAATAGTAATGACAGTCGCATGCATCTGAAACGGACGGAGTAGGCTCAAACAGGCCTGGGTATTTAAGGCCTAAGGTTGCAAGATGCGAGCCAGTTCGGGCTACCATCGACCATCCGTCTCCTTCTTGGGAGGGAAGGTCACTCAGTGGTTCGTCGTCAGAAGTCGTGGAAAACTTTAAAAGGAGTGATGGAAAGTATGAGGTAGGTGGAACTTGGCTTTAGACTTCCCCAGCAATTTGGTGCAAACAGAGTCTGTGAAGTTCGTAATGGAGCAACATAAATAGCCATATACTTACAAACATACACATACATACACACATACATGCATACATACAAACATACATACATACATACTGTACACATATACATACATGCATATATATATCTGATTATTAGACCGAATGATAGGCTTGATTGGGCCTTAGTTAACCTTGATCGAAACTTTCTTTAGGCCACCTCAGGATCAACATGCTATACCGACAACTGTCGTTAGTTGGTTAGTCATCCAGAACTGGCTAGAGCATATTTCAAGCATCTTTCAGTGGCGTTGCCTACGCTAGCCTATATAGCGTTAAAGTTAATCAAACAGAAAAAGTTCATCAGTGAAGAAGCAATACTCAGACAATTAGTTTTTAGTTCTGCATTTATTAGGCGCCACTATCTAATGACTAAGCATTCAAACGATGGCGCTGAAGAATTGTAAGTGAAGGACTTGCTCAAGGTCCTTACACAGTAACCGTTTCGGGAGAAGACGGCACTCGAACCCTCGCACTTCATGCTACAAGTGGAGCGCTCTAACCAATAGGCTCCTACGCCCAATAATTAACAGATAACTAGAAGAGCCGCCACTGGCGGGCCCCTACACACACGTAGAGCTCAATCCACCGATTCCCGTACCTTCCAGTGACAAAAGTCATGACTTGCTGAAGTTGAGTTTCATTTAAGCACCAGCGATTCGTAGCAAAATGACAACGGCGCCATAGAAGTCATTACATTGGTTTTGACGAATATATTTAACTTAGACTTTACGATACTTTACATTACATCGAATGGCATTGCATCCCATTACCCAACATCACATTATGCTGTATAAGGTAATGAAAGAAATGAATGCGACTTTGCCGTTGTCTATCTTCCAGTCCCCTTGACAACGAAACAAATCCAGTCGTCATGACGACGGTTGCTTGGAATGCGGAGTGTGGGATATGTAACAACGTGAGCTCTTTTGAAACTCCAACCGGAATTAGCAATTTCTCGACATCTGGTTGGGTGTGGAACTCAACGGAACAGATAACCAGTCCATCGCGACTCCACCGCCACGGTCTGGTACCAGTCATCGGGTATCCAGGTCCACTTTTCACTGCCATCCACGTGGCAGCCTTCACCTCGTTGTCCATCTCCACGGTTGTCATCATCATTCTGTTCATCTACCTGTGTGGATGTCACGGATCGGTGAAGGATCGTGGAAGAGGAACGGAGACAAATGGAAAGAGAGGAGTGTCCCAATCGGGAGAGGATGCTGCCGCCAACAGTTCTAAGCGGAATCGCACAGCAGTTCAACGGAAGAGCCGCGTTTCATTCTGGCAGTGGAACATTGGAGAGAGATTCGTAATCTACCTGGGCATCTGTGATCTTTGCCAGGGGGTCAGTCACTTCTTCGACCATGCCTACATTTTCTACACGAAAGACAACCCGCCCGACCTCATCTGCGCCGTCTTTGCCTTCTTCCTACACGAATTCACCTTTGCCCAATGGTTCGTCATCCTAGCAACGGCCGTCAGCGCCTGCAGTCTGGTTGTCTTCGGTCGCAAGATCCATTTCGGTCGTTTCGACTGGAGACTCATCGCATTCGCATTCGGACTTCCAACTCTACTCGGAGTCATCACGCTCAGTCTTGGACTCCTCGGGGCGAATGGAGCATGGTAGGCATTGTTTTGATTTAGTCTTTGGGAAACGAACCAAGTTTAAGTGAGAGCTTAGCTTCAAAAGCGAGAAAACTAGCATTTTAATTCTCACTTTCCTTGCAGTCTTGTCTATTCTAATGATTTCTATGGCGCCATTACCATAATATGATGGAAAGTGCCCACACAATCGCTGTCCTACTGATCATCATTACCGCTATCATCTGTGACATGCGACTCGCGGAGCGTCGCCGTTTCCACAACATGTTGCCTGTCGTCTCTATTCTGGAATGGTCGACACCGTGTGTCTTGGCAGAATCAGAATCAAGCGCTGGACATTCACTCATCCATTCACTTCACCTTTCTTCCGGGATTTATCCCGGTTGTTGGTATTCCGAAATTTATGGAGTGCAGGTTTGGCTCCACCGTTGGTATGCATGTGTTTTGAATTGTAATTGTAATTTAAGATTTACAAAGCGCCTCCTAAAAGAATGAACTCAACGGAGGCGCTCCGGATCCGAACATGTAAAATCACTGTCAAACAGTACAGTCTTCAGGCGCCTGCGAAACTCGGACAGGTGAAAATGGAGGAGTTCGAATCGCAGATCTCGAGATAGACGGTTCCATCATGTGGGACCGACATATGCAAAACTTCTGGACTGGGCGGTAGCAGTTTGCATGCGAGGGACAAACAAGAGATCATGGGTGGCCGATGGAGGGTGCTACGGCCCGGTAAAGAGAAAGGTGTCTATCCTGCCTTTTCAAACCTTCTGAAAGTCGGATGTCATAGATCGCTGAACTCCGGCAAAGTCCTGCTCGCTGTCGCAACTCGCGATGTTATTTGGATCATCTTCGACACAGGGAGGTACATTGCGCGATGATGTATCTCTGGGTTGGTGACGTCAGCTGTGTATGGGTCTCTTAATCAATCCCCAGAATCAGGGCTAAGGAAACAAACCACTAGATCGAAGCTCAAGCGAGCTATAATAGCATGGTTTCTTTATCGACCCACGACGCAGAGTAGCATGCAGTCGGTTTGACTTTGGTATGAGTTCATTATTGTCTGACTTATTGGTAGGTGTTTCGTGAATATTGGAACGAAGCCTGGGCGGCTGTATAGTCAGATCGTAAGCATAATCCAGATCTCGTCTTTCGGACTCGTAGGAGTGGCATACGGAGCGATCTGGATCAAGATCCAACGCACGACGAAGCTCATGAAGGGTTCGACGACTGAACGTTACCAGAATTCTGCCAAGGTATAAAAACTGAAATAGTGAATAAATACACGGTCTTCCATTACACCTCCGATAGAAATGCTGTTACTTTCCTCTCAAACTGTGTGTACGGTTAGATATTTTTGCCCCAACTTTTCTGTCGAAGTGCATATAAAGTTAGACTATTAATATGTATTACTATCATCATTTTTAATGGCATTGTGCTGTTTTCTGCGATCGCCGTTCGTTCCCCATCCTCGATGTCAAGGACGTAAGATCTTGGTATAATTTAACAACTGTGGATGGAAATCCGTTGGTTGAACTTTACTCTTGTTCGGTGGCTTTTCCAGTTATCTAAGCATTGCTTTCTCAGTGATGAATTTCTGTTATTTGTGACATTTAACAGTGCCTAGGATCCACTGTAGACAGTGCCACTTATAACGTTGTCTTTAAGTGGCACTATACAAATTTTTAATAACACTTATAATCACAATTGTTGCTGCAATGTGTGGCCGATTGTCTCACCCTATTACAGATTACTTGCCTTTTTACTTAAATGCATACACACACTTACACACATGCATACCCCCATGCATACATACATACATATATACATACATACATAAATACTTGCTTGCTTGTTATCTACTTGCTTGCTTGCACTTAAGGTGATGATGATCTTCGTTGCTGCCTTCATCCTCCAATGGTGGACGTCGACGCTCTTCAACATATGGGGCATCTTCACCAGCCCACCTGCCGCCGTCCTCATCCTCCCCGTCACCTTCATCAACCTCGGTGGCGTCTACAACAGCATCGCTTACACCATCATCCGTCGCCGGTTGCAGCGACAGAAACACCAGAGCACCGTTATCAGCAACAACAGCACCTCTGCCAGGTCGATCAGTGCCATTCCGAGTTACGACTCCGCTCCTCGTGATCTGCCTTTTTCCGGTAGATCTCCTGCCCCGGACGTCCTGGGTGTTACCTCCGACACCTCGCAGGATCCGCAAGCCTGGAACTGTCTTAGCGTTCCTGATGCACCACAAGGTGGTCAGATGGCGAGTGAAGGTTCACCACTGGATTCCGACGCAGAAGAGACGCAGGATGTCGGTCCATCCCAGATATGTATTCACATCTGAATGTTTTGATGTCAGCAGTTACGAAAAAGCCAACAATGAACGTACATCACTAATCCTGAAATCAGTGCATTTGCCACCCATAAAAAGCGTATAATGTTCAAGACCGGGCAAACCGTAAGCAGCACTACTTTTCTGCCTCTTCAGTCTGTACTGACTCCCAAGACTTTTCTTCACTCGACCAGGTCTTCTGCCTGTGTTAATTTGACTATTCTATGGACAAGCATCGCTCTCGTCGACAGGCGTGGTCTTTCTGACGCTGATCCTAGACTCTGAAACTCTCTTCCGGCAAACGTTCGCTCCGAAGTCTCTGTTGCCCTTCATATCTCGACTAAAAAAAACTCATCTATTCCTGGACTCATTTCCTCCGTAGACAGTTTCTGTGCCTTTTTGGATTCCATGTTTGGCTTCTGCACCGCACTCAACATGGAATTTTCCTTGCACAACGATTTTGCTTAGTAGCGACCATCGACTCATGCTTTAATCATAAATACAGTGGCGCTATAGAAGTTCTCAGATTATTATACATTTGTGTATATATTAATTACTTTAGGTAATTGGTTTCTCGCGTTAACAAACTGTATTAACTGCGAGGCACAATTTCGTATAATTGCCTATTCGCCTGATTCTTGAATGTCATAACGACATGAAACTGTGACATTAATGTTGCATAATGTTCTCAGGCATATTCAGTGTTTTGCGTTTAATAAATCAGAAAAACAACGAAACGTTTACACAGATGTAACTGCAGCTTCAAAATTCTGAAGCTACCCGCTCTGTATGAGTCATTTTTAATGTGTAGAAAAAACAGTCAATAATGTTGCCTGAACGCAGTCCATTGTCTGGTAAGATAATATAAAGTGGTCATTGTGGCTTATAATCAGACACTTTTGTAGCCTTTGGTAGTACTCAGACACATTATTTGACAGCCGATAACAGTGTCCTCATTTTTCAAAGGCGCACTCCAAATCTAATGAAAGTACGCAGAAACACACAAACACACACACACTGAGAGAGAAAACATTGTGGTTGGAACATTATCCTATCTTTGTCTGCAGCTTCGAGGTCTTCGACTGTTTTCTCTTCTCCCAGTTGACGGTCTGCGCCACCAGAGCGGTAAGTTCCGCAATGCGTTTATGGAAGGCGGCTGAAGCTCCAGCGAAAGGATCGGAGAAACCTGAAATTTAAGAGAGACAGACTTCGGATAAGGAAGTCGGACTTTAACAGTAAATCTCCAAAATTTCTCAGCGCCACACAAAACCCGTGTTGTTTTTAAAATAGTCTAATTACCGGCGCTTTATCAAACCACGTGCGCAAGAGCCAGATTGTTAGGTCAGTTTCGGTGCCAGGTCAAGATCTGGGGGGTTCATGCAGGGGTCATGCCGGAGAGACAGCATGATGCTGGGGTGGAAATCGCTGGTTATGGTGGTCTTCTTCTTTCGTCGATGAAATTCTCTTGTTCAACGGACTCTAAAACTTACTTGTGATGTTGCAGTTTCTCGAGTTGACAATGATTACGATATAGCAAGAACGACTGTGATGATGATAACGGCGATGACTATGATGACGATGCTAAAGATGATGATGACGACGATGACAATACTACTACTGCTACTACCACTACTACTAGTACCACTACTACTACTACTAATAATAATAATAATAACAACAAATAGTAATACTGCTGATAATGACGATTGTGTAAAAATTCTAGGCAACCCTTCCTCGATACACATCAGACGTAGCGGCGTTCTCCTTTTTGTTTCTCTTCCAGGACTCTCTTGGAATCGAACCCAATCCGCTGCAGTGGTCAGAGGCCACTCGCTCAGTACACCACAGCAGTACTTACTGCAGAGCTCGGCAGGTGGCGGCTTTCCTCTTTCCCCGAAGTAAAGACACGTCACAGACGGAGGAACTGCGAGGGAAGATGTGGACGACTTTCTGGGTGAACTTCTAGGCTGTTCCGCGAGGTTCTGCTCCCGTTCCTGTTCATCCTTCCCAGAGGAGGAAGGTGGTCTGTGGGCACTCATCCTTCTGGAGGGCAGTATCGGTCTTGTACATGGATTTGTAAGAGTTGATTTCGTGCATATTAATGCAGCTGCAACTCTCCTACCTGTTCAACAATACCCACAGTGTATGTGATTTACAAGACGTGACGCGGAGTGTCATATCATTAAACGTCATAGAATGACACTGATGATAGCAAGTGGCATGTGACAAATAATCAAACTGCCGTTAGTTAGTTATCAAGAAACTTCATATAGCGCCTTTTGAGTACCTCACAAAAGCGCTGTCTACGCAAGATATTAAGTTATGCAGAGCAAATAGTTCACGAAAAAGCAGACAGTGCTCAGAGAACTGGAAGGGTCACCGCTGATGGGCTTCCATACACAGCGGAACACGATGACCAGCAGTCCTTCATAGGAATAATACGAAATAGAGCCAGTCTTCTAGTTCTATAATCTTATACATAAGATCATAAATCTACGAAACGATAGGCTGTTAAATTAACATCTATCAGATGATCATATATTAATCCGATCAGATTCCAAGTGTTAATGACCATTAACGAAAAACAACGCATGCCGTGTTGGGCTATAGAATCACGCCATCGGCCAATCGGTTATGTTGAGGCAGCTGTTCATAACATTCTTAGGACTTAGATTGACCCATCGGCGAATGTTCTGGCGACACGCCATCCATCGCCCTCTGGAAACAACAGCTGAGACTTTGTTAGGAGCACCTGGGACAGAGGATTATCCCGGATCATGATCTACATATGACCTTCAACTTGTAGCCCTTCACACCTTTACCTCTTTTTATTCTTTGTGTAGCCTTTCGGTAGAGTGCGACTTGCAAAAGTGAGGAGAACTTAATATGTGTTGGATCGCAGAACTTCCATTGAAAATACAATTTCCCTACTCGTTTAGCTATAACCCAAAGGTTCAGACTATCTCTCATTTAACGGCATTTTTCTCCATACATTTTAAACTCTGCTAAAAGGTTTTCCCAATGCAAGTGACGACACATTTTTCCCATTCAGTTCGCTCCTGTCCCTAGGCCTATCCACTAACTCCCATTGGTTCAGAAGCAATTTTCCTATTTGTTTAGCTGTTGGGAAAAGGTTCAGACTATCTCAGTTAAAGGTGTATTTTGTCCATACATTTTAAACTCGGCCGACTGGACTTCCGCTACCCAGACCTTTCCCATCGAAGACAAGCTCTCTCATTTTTCATTTTTTAGATTCCTTTCGATCGGTCTTCTTCAGAAAATGTCCCACCAAAGATACGTTTCCATATAAGCAGGACCGTTTTAAGGTCGTCGTAGGCCCTAGGCACTCTCGCATTCGTAGGCCCCAACTGCCAACTCTGCATTAGAGCTAAACACAATCACATTATTTCTTGACGTCTATCTTCACTTGCTCTGCTTTCAATTGAAAACGACTTAATGCGGGAAATGACATTTGAGGACATCATATGTGATTTCGTAAAGTTAACATAATGTAGAACAGCTTAACTTAAACTGTTTCAGTACAAACTTTAAGGTTATTAAATTTGCATTTCCTTTGTCTATTTTCGGGTCAGTCAATAAATTTATTTTTTCAATATCTCATTTTTGACTTTCGTAGGCCCCTATAAAGTTCGTAGGCCATAGGCAGAGTGCCTACTCTGCCTAATGGATAAGACGGCCCTGCATACAAGTTGCATCTTTAATGGGATATTATCTTCTTTCATTTGTCCAATGGGTGTGAGTGAAATGCAAGAGGCAAATGTAATCTCTAAGGGAGATTGGAGAGGAATTTCCCTTCCCTCCCCATTCCGTCTTCCATCATTCTCCACATTCACCGCTGACCTCTTTCTTCTCTCTTCCAACCTCCCCCACCATGTTGCCGGTCGCGCTGCGTGCAAATAGTTCACCTCAGTCTAGTCGGACCGCTAATGAAGTAGAGTTTGATTAGATCGCAGAAGAAATTCGAGTTTGCATGAAGTCAACAATCAACAATGGCACTCACGCATACTCTGCTGATTGTGACATATTTATAAACATTCCTGTACACGCATTGCGTGACTGGAAGTCGTATTTAAAACTTATATTACCTGCGTACGTACATACCTCCATCCATCGCCCTCTCCATCCATTGATTCATCCATCCATCCATTTACCTTAACTTTCGTCACCATGCTTTTCCCTGCTGGAACATTTTTACCTTATTAAATCACCTTGCCTTATCTTACTATACCTTGGTAAAGGTTTTTCATCACCGAATAACTTGTTTCACACTTTAATGTCTAAGTTTAATGTTTAATGCCTTTCATGAGAGCTGCGGCTTGAATTCCTCAGTTTGTCCCTTCCACAGTTTCGCAAGCGCCCGAAGTCTGTGTTATTTGACAGAGGGTCTCACTGGTTCGGGTCGGGAGCGCCTCTGATGAGTCTATTCATGAAGTGGCGCTTTATAAATGCCAGATTGCAATTAAAATTACAATTAAGTTAGTCAGACACTACTTCTTTGAGAGGACCACCACTTCCTCACCTGGGCTGTCAGGTGGGTCTACGGGAGGAGACAGCGTTGGCCTTGGCGTTGTTGGCAATCTCTTGCCACACCGAAAGACATTTCTTGATTGAGAGCAGGTGCTTGTTGCAGAGGGGTCGTCGCGGAGCAGCCGGTACCTGAAGGTCTCGCTGTTCCGTCGACAGTCCCTCTTCGTCGCATCCGAATTCAAAGAAGACGTGCCTGGACATGTTCACGCAAGCAGAAATGCATAGGCTTGAGTGAGATGTGTTTTGTCTGAATATTTCAGCTGATGTTAGGCCTACGATGTGATGATGGCTGATATACCGAACTGAGAACTATGTAATTTGGAGAAACTAAGCGAATTTATGTGATAAATAACATTCTTGAAAAGAAGACACTTTATACAAATCAGACAGAAAGCAAATTTTGTGATTTTTGTAGATATTAGCCCAGTTACTTTGAAGAAGATATTGTTACTAAAGCAAAGAATAGCAGTCTAATCGCAATCGTAAGCTCGAGATTTCGACAGCGTCCATCGAAAGCTAATCGCGGGAACCAGCTTATTCACAGGTGCTCAATCAAAACAAGATCAATATACAGGAAGGGTTCGGTTAAAGGTCAAGCTCCAAGAGTCAGGCAGGCAGGCAGGCAGGCAGACAGTTAAATGGTGGATGGTGTGGAACCGGAAAGTGAAATAAGGGGAAGAGGAAGAATTGGAATAGGATTTTTTGAAGAGGAGTGTTTTCAGTTTTGAGTGAAAAGTAATGTAAAAGCAACTTTCCTATCTCGTAAACTTTACTGTTCTGCTTTTTATGTGTAATTTCCGAATAATCTGACATTATACCATTCAGTCTACAGCAACAAGAGCGCGTAATTGACTTGGCGGGAACGTGCCAGTATATAGTTTTGCAAACTAACGTGATGGCTGTATGGCGATGTTGTCCGTTGGAGTCCTAATCAGAACAGCAGCTGCGTCTTTGGTGAAGAAGAATCGATTCTTGTTGACTGGTGTTGTGTGTTCTCTTCTCTCGCCGTCGCTAAGATACAAACACCACAACGAATGGGTCGAGGGATGTCACACGATGTGATGTGACGTGACGTGATGTTATTTGAAAAGATGTAATGTACTGTCGTGTAATATATGTTGTTTTTGGTATGACTGCTTATATCTATGGCGGCTGGCTGGCGGGATGGATGGATGGATAACTAGCTTGTATCTATGGATGACTGGCTGGCTGGCTGGGTGGCTGGCTGGATGGATGGGTGGATGGATGGATGGGTGGATGGATGGATGGATGGCCGGACGGACTGATGGATAACAGCGCGAGATGGACGGCTGGATGGATGAATTCATCTCCTCCATTTATTAGACTTTTACGTCACGTCTTCCTATTGACCGTCCCTGACGTCATATCCGGTGTAATTTCCTAGTGACACCTTGCTGTGAAATGGAGCAGACTAAGTGACGCTGCACCGATCCATGAAATGCAAGATCACGAACAAGAAGAACGCCAACATCAAATCTGGCGAAGCCGCCGCTTGCGGCCGAAGTGCGGCGCGGATGGATACACGACACCTCGCTGGTCATTCGGCCGTTGTCAGGCAATGATAAATGCGCGTCCATCGACTGGTACTCTGCTCGTTTGCGTCATTCCCTTTCGCTCTCTGTTTGTGTCTGCCTCTGTATCTGTCATCACATTACATTTCATGTTCGTGGCACCACTGTTATGTTCTCAAAGGCGCTTTATAATTGGCCAGATACATTCTTATGGACATCACATAATTGTAATTATAGTAACAAATTTATACTGCACCATTTAAAGAGAAACTCAGCACAAGCGCTTAACGTAACATAGTATATCATAACACAAAATAACATTACATAACAAAACACAACACAACGTAACACAACACAGCATAACAATAACACAGCATAACATAACATAGCGCAAAACATGACATCACATAGCATAACATATTATATTGTATTGTATTACCGGCAAAGGGATCTATGATCAGAAGCATGCTGGGTCTATACTAACGATTGCTGGTTCGAGTCTGCTGAGAAGATTCCGTGTAGCAAGTTTTTCGAATACACTCGTCTCACGCCTCAGATTCTGATTTACTGAACTTGCGCGCAATAAAATAAAATAATATAAATTAAAATAAAAACAATAATAAATACATCACAATTGTATGGCCTATCCGTTACTTGGTTGCCGCAGGTGTAGCTTACCCGCTCCAGGTGGCGCTGGGCGTTTGGTTTGATCCGTGCGAGGTTGATGGACGCGAGCCGGGAGACGGATGGCGGAAACTGATCGATTTTCCACTCAGAATCTGGAAACCGTTCAAGGTCAACTCCCTTCCAGGTGTCAGCTTCGTTCCACGGTATTCCATCATCATTGCCTATAAATAGCCTTCCAATTACGCAATGATGACGTCAACTTCGCAGTTCTGTAAGTGGAACGCTGCTTGAGATGATTAATTAGGCACCAGCCATCAAGATCCATAAATAGCTTGCGAAGGCCAAACACGCCTAATTCTATAAATAGCTTTAGAAGGTCAATTATGCAATGGTGACGTCATCCACAAGGCCAACTGCGGTTTCAAGTCAAATCCAGAGGTCAGGCAGGTGTCACAGTTACTCTGTGTGGTCTTCCAAATACCACTTCTTAAATGATAACACGATCTGCTTCTGCTGCAAGAAGCCCTTTCATTTTTCCAAACGAAGAGTAGACAGAGGTACTCATTTCACTTTGACGATATTTATTTCACTAAACGAACTTATTTCACTTCGAACAATATTTATTTCGCTGGAACGATACTTATTTCACTTCGAACAACATTTATTTCACTGGAACGATACTTATTTCAATTCGAACAACATTTATTTCACCGGAACGACACTTATTTCACTCGAACGACACTTATTTCTTTCGAAATATAAACCTACATAATTTATTTCAAAAAGTAAAATATCTGACGAATATTGTTCGCCTACTTGATATCGTAAAAGGTGTTCTGTTCGACCGATAATTAATTTATGTTGAAAAATCAAAACATTTGGCAATGTTGTTCTCCTACTTGTTATCGTTCACGGCGTTAGACCCTACTTGTATTCTACTCCAGAAATTATTGAACTTGAGAGAACCAGCTTAATTGTCAGGCTCTACATGGGAGCCAAGATTATGCAGTTCGTATGGATTTGGCTTTACAGTATAAGCTCTTAGCGAGGCACATGAATTTCACAACACGCACACATGTACATCACAAAGGACCTCGCCTGGGCAGATAGTCCGATAGCATAGGTCTATATGTACATATGGAACCTTCGCTAAAGACAGCCTTTTGTGAGCTATGTTTCGTGTTACAGCGTGTTATGTAAATATATATTATATCACATATCATATAGGCCTACACGTAAAGGACTTCGTTTGGGCAATAAGCTATAGCATATATGCACAGTTGGAACCTTCTTTAAAGGCTGCCTTTGTGAGCTATGTTTCGTGTTACATAGTGTTGTGTGAATATGCATTATATCATATATATAATTATATGTATGTATAGCATATAAATAAATTTGCCAATATCTTAAATGTAGGTTATTTATAGATGTGTTATTACAGAGCGTGTATTTGTGAATTATTTAGTTGATTCAGGTATTAGAGCATACGAAGCTGTACCCCCCCCCCCCCACAAAGCGACTTAAGCCCCGTGGCTCTGTTGAGGGTCACATATAAATGTTCCCATTCCTCGAAGGCGACCTGAGACAGGCAGTGCCTAATTCTTGGTCCCCTCTGTCAAAATTAATGTCTGGATACGTTAGATAATAATGTGGCCAGATACGCTCTTATGCATCACCTGTCTGGTAGTAATACAAAGTAGAGTGAGTGTGAATAATGTACAATCACTGTGGCCAACATCTGCTCTCGTAGGTAATGTCTTAAAACAGTAGACATTAACGTAATTTATAGACATATTTCGTCTGGCATTAAAGCCGTTTGGGTCTTCATTGTTGCCTATATCTAGATATTATTGTGGTCTTTCGAAGTAATTAGACAAAGCTGCATGGTGGCTTGCGAAAAAAAATGTGTTTTGACATCAGACAGTTTGTGTCTGTGAGCTTTCTACGCAGGCTTGCAACCACTCAGATGCCTGCTTCTAACAGACATTAGGGCGACTTTTAAGAATGTCTAGGCCTGCATAGGCCTGTCATTCACGATGTAGGGTATAGGCGTGTGCTGTAATGTTGGGGTCATTTAGTGCTGTTTATCCTGACCACTCTAAGCCTTGACACGGATACCTGTTTTATAGGGATGTGCATCTTCTGATGTTTATTTGTATAGCGCCTTTTTAGAGCCTACCTTAAATGGCTAATAGCTAATCTGCGCCTTTATGATCACGCGATAATCCGGATTAGCGATAACTTTGTAACTGCACTACATATGACACTGACGCAAACACACACACACACAAACGCACACCGTGTTTGACTTGGCTTTCGTTATGCGCTGTAGAAATCTTGAGCTTACGATTACTCTACTTCACACAACATTGCAAAAAATACAACTAGATAATTCACTGGCTGATCAATTTATAGCGGCGTTTATTCTGTTTTAAAGACGTCTAACTACAACTTCTGCTTTATTATTTTATAGATCCTGTACTGTTTAGCGACATCTTGTGGCTAATAGGGCCGTTGGCGTCGACCTAGTTTTGACCTTGACCGTGCGCATTTATTTGCTTGCCCTACTGGGTGTTGTTCCAACCGCGCACGGACTGTAATTTTAATACGCTTCGAGCATGCTGAGAGCCAGAAACCTTGGAACATTCCCTTAAGCTGCGATTTGAACGATTATATTTTGCAGTTTTGATCGACTTGTTAACGGCCGACGCTTGCATTTGCTTGGTAAGAAGTGTTGTGTAACCCTATTATCGCTCACAGAAGGAGCACAAGTGTTACTGCTCGTAATCGTAAACACGAGATTTCTATAGCGCCTAAAGAAAGCTATGTCGCGGGAACCTGCTTCTCACAGGCGATCGGTCAAAACCAAATCGATATGCAAGAAGGGTTCGGTTCCAGGTCAAGTTCCAGAAGTCAGGCACGCCGACAGTCAGACGGCTACGGTGGATGGTGTTTGGAATTTAACCGAAAAGTGAGATAAGGGGAAGAGGAAGAATCGGGATAGGGTTTGAGTGGAAGATCTGCGCAGAGATTGCAAGGTCTGAAGTGATGGTGAGTTCGTATGATGGGTCAGATAATTGTGCTCATGTGCTAATCTTTAAGCCATAATTCTCATCTGGACTCATTATTATAAGTCATGGGGATGAACAGAAAAAGGCAAAAACTTTATTGTTGCAGAAACTTTGGACATTACAATACTTGCGAATAATGACAAATGGCAAAGTGGCTATATCATAGAAAGAAAAGGAAGAAAAAAACAGTACAAAGTCAACCAGTGACGTACCAGTTCAGCGTTTTGGGTTTTGGGATATAGGGAAAGGTGGCTGTTTGTGTATGTATTTCTAAGTATATGTATACTTGCATGTGTGTGTGTTTTTGTATTTACACAAATATTATATCAAACATTTATGTAGCACCTTTGGAGAAACATCTCAAAGCACCCATCAAAAACACAATGTTATTGTAATAATATTATTCTGATTAGTTTGTCCAGTATCAACTACCTGAATTTGGAGTTCAGTACCAGCTAGTAGTGGTAGTAGCAGCAGTAGCAGTACTAGATCTAGTACTAGTGCAAGTAGTGGTTGTATGCTTGTGTGTATCTGAACACTTAAAAAATGCCGTTGAAGGTGTTACAAATGTAATAATAATTTAAATATAGCACTAATTCCTCTGTTGCTACTGAAGAACAGGTCCATTTTCCCAAATTTTAAGCAGCCTCAAAATGTAATTTTTGTCTCCTTTCAGATCATCTAAGAAAATAAGAATAATTAATACAAGAATAATGAACAAAAATAACAGTTTTTAATAACAGAATAATTAGTATTAAATTCATGCATAGTGATGTCTGAGTTCTCTGCCTAGTTTTGTGTGTGTATGTTTCTGAAGGCGAAGATGTCGTCGAAAAGGTTCTTCTACTTTGCCTTTGCAAGTAATCTTCTGGAAGAGCGATTGAAAGTACAGAACCCTACAGCCGAGTTCGTTGCAGTCGGGCGACTGGAGGACTACACTGTGGAATTTGACTACCGTTCCGGCCGATGGCACGGGGCGCTTGCCAGCATTACGAAGTCACCTGGGAACCATGTCTGGGGAGTCGTCTGGTCTCTGGACGAAATCAACCTACCAGACCTTGACAAACAGGAAGGAGTTGAAGCAGGAATTTACGAACCAGTTCAGGTGAGTGACATGGTGTTATTTTTGGTTGTTTCATTCAGCACACTGCCATCCCGTAAGTCCAGATTTTGGAGTATTGTATCGTATTTGATAACTTATACAGCACTTCTTGCAGAACGAACTACTCAGAGGCGCTTACGGCTTGAGAACCCCGGGGAAATAAGAACGTCTCTAAACGGGATCCGGACAAATCCCCCCTGGACATTCCCCCGGACATTTCCCCCTGTCATCTCCCCCCTGGAATTCTCCCCCGAGCGTTTTGATAGGATAAAAAACCTGGATATTTCCCCCCCCCCCAAATGTCCACAAAAATTAAACAGTTTGTATCTATATGGACTTTTTAAGTGCTTTGATGTTTGAGTGTGGAAATACAAACAATATTTAGCAAAGACTTTTAATATAGCAACAAACCGAGTAAACAGTTTTCTAGAAAGGCCATTAATGCTTTGATGTAAATATAGCTTTATTTAATTGCTGATATTTATTTGTTGAACAACCAGGCTTTTAATGCTTTCAGTCTTAATTAATGTTTACTCATTTTGATGCTTAAAGTAAATGTTTAATAATGTTTTGATAGTTACTCAATCTGTTGCTGTATAATCTGCCATGAAGTTGTTAAAAAAGCAGTTGAAAAAGCCACAGTGATGGAGTCGGAAACTATAGCTAGTATCACCTTGTCACCTTGTGCTGTCAGCTCTTTGAGCTCTAGCGACCGTCACGATCAATCTTCTCCATTTCTTTCTTTCCAATGTCGCGTCCCTTAGTTGTGCCAAGTTCATTCCAGTTGCTTCGTGTATCTTGTCCATCCATTTTTTCCTTGGTCTCCCTTGTTTTCTCTTTCCCTCTCCACAAGCCAGCATCATTTCTTTTTCCAATCCATCTGATCTCATAACATGTCCAAAGAACCTCAGCTTTGATTTTAGCACTGTTTGTTGTAACGTCTCATCTTGCTCAATTCCAATCGCCATGCGTACCCATTCATTAGTCCTTTTCTCCGTCCATGATGTTCTCAGCATCTTCCTCCATATCCACATTTCACAAGCATTGATTTTTTTCTCTATTTTCTTGGTCATTGTCCACGTCTCACTGCCGTATGTTACTGTTGGTATAATCAAGGCCCTCACCAATCTTTTTTTCGTGTCTGTGCTCACATGTTTGTCTTTCCATATTTTTTCTAGTCCATTTATTGCGGCTTTTCCAATCGCCACCCTTCGGTTTATTTCCATATCGCACTTTCCTTCTCTTTCTACTACTGATCCCAAGAATGTAAAGCTTGTTACCGTCTCTAATTCCTCTCCATCCTCCATAAAACTGCCCTCCTCAGCTGTTGTCATGATCTTCGTTTTCTTTATATTAAAGTATAGTCCTGCTTTCTCGCTCTCTCTCTTCACCCTTCTTATCAGTTCTACCAGATCTGTTTTTTTACCTGCTAATAGTGTTGTGTCATCTGCGTATCTCAGATTATTCAGTGTTCTTCCCGCTATCTTTACTCCCTCATTTGCTCCATCCATTTCCGCCATCCTCATTATCCTTTCTGCATATAGGTTAAATAGGAATGGGGACAGATTGCATCCCTGCCTCACTCCTTTCTTTATTTTGATTCTTTCGGTATCTCCAAATTCAGTTCTTATTACCGCAATCTGTTCTTCGTACAATCCCTTAAGAAGTTGTATCAAGTGCCTTGGTATTCCCATTTCTATTAAGGTTTTCCGCATCAACTCATGATCAATGCAATCGAATGCCTTACTATAGTCAATTAAGCATATGTATAATTTTTGTCCATACTCCTTTTGTCTCTCCATTATCCACCGCATGTTGGCGATATGATCACGAGTTCCGCGGGATTTCCTAAATCCTGCTTGGTTATCTGGAAGCTCCCTCTCTATTATGTTCTCCATTCTTTTATGTATTATTTTAAGTAGTATTTTACTTATGTGCGATATCATTGCTATGGTCCTGTAGTTTTCACACTCTCTCGCATCTCCTTTTTTGAATATAGGGATAAAGATTGAGCTCTTCATAGACTGTGCTTTTCCATCTTTTGTTTATCAGTATGTAATCTATCTGATTCCGATGTTTCCCATCTGGTGACGTCCAAGTGTACAGTCTTCTTTTTGGCTGTTCAAACCATGTATTCATTATTCCCAAGCTGTTCCCATCGCAAAACTCTACTGATCTTTCTCCTGCCTCATTTTGTTCTCCTAGTCCATGACCTCCAATCGTGTCCCCTGCTCCTCCGACGTACTTTCCCACCTTCGCATTGAAGTCACCAATGACCATTATTACATCTCCCTTAGGGATTCTATCTATTTTACTTTGCAGCTCAGTGTAGAACTTTTCATGCTCTTCTTCTTTTGCTATCGATGTTGGTGCGTACATCTGTACAATTGTTATGTTGATAGACTGTTAGTACCCTTTCCATTATGGGAAGGGGAACGAATGGGCACGGCAGGCAAAACCAGGGGAAGGCAATGGCAAACCACCCCTGTGAAAGTGCCAAGAAAACCGTCATGAGACAAGACAATTCATGCAAAACAATAGTCGCAGATGGTGAGACTCCCAGGCCGGAGAGCGACTTCACAGCTACTGGGAAAGAGCGAGATGGAGAGTCAAGAGCAATCCGGTCTAAATCCAGACGCTTTATTGTCCTTCAGTTGTCTAATTGCCCATTCCACCTCTGCTTCCAAAACGTCCGGTTCCTTTTCATGTTCTGATAGACGGTTCCAAGTCTACGATCAAAGGATACGTCGGTCGGGTCTCCTCCCTGTTTTACTATAGGCAAGCTATAGTGACTGATGAACCTTAGCAGTCTATAGCTAGTATATACATGGAAAAAACAAAGTTATTTTAAACGGTTTTTTTTACGTTTTAACATTAATCTGTGAACACATTATCTCTGTGTATTGCTGAAAAACCGAACTTAAACTTAACACTAAAGACCTTTGATATAAACACAAGTACTAATTTACTGTTATTTTTTTTAACCTTGTATCACTTAAATTCGTTTAAAAAATATTGTTCTTTTTATTTGTGACCTATACAAAACTAATTGTGATGTTTGTTGATATAAATTATACGACTTGGGGGGAATGTCCGGGTGGATATTTACCCAGGGGGAAATCCATTGGGGGAGATGGCGGGGGAAATGTCCCGGGGGAAATTACCCGGGGGATATCTCCTAGACTCCTTTAAACAGTGAGCTGACTTAGTAGGTCTGTTGCCAGCATAGACCCTGCGTGAATCGAAGGCGGAAATCCATTCCATAGATATGGGCCAGTTAAAGCAAAAGCCCCTTGCTGTGCAAGGGAGGACTTAATATGAGGGACGAATAGATCCAGTAGAGGGAAGTCTGCTTGGTGTAATCACAAAGATGAAGGTGTCATACTTTGGGCTGGTGCACCACCGAAAGAGTGGAGACTGCTTAGAGAGAAAGAGATCATCCAAGGCACAATTCCTTGATCCCAGTCTTGTGGAAGACCCACGATGACATGAATAGACAACATCAAGTCATGAACTGAATTATTGTTCGATCAGTTATTAAAGGAGACGAGGATAGAAGCAGATGGAACAAACTTGTCCATGGTGCAGCCAATCCTCAGCTCGAGGATGGTGGAAGACAAGATAACAAGTATGAAAATTTGCTCCTGACTGAATCCTTACCCCGAGGTACATAACCTATACATAAATCATACTATGTTATACTAGTGAAGTTTCCAGATTACCGTAGGTATTTCTCTATTCTATCTCCACTTCCAGTGCAGCATGTTAGTCTGAGTTTGGTTGTATGCTTGATCTGTATTCCAACAATTGTGGGTTCAAATCTGCTGTCCAAGCCTCCATGTGATGTCCCTGAGCAGGCTGTTAGTGCATGCTTGTCTGTAACACAACTAGAATTTAGTAACCTTGGAGGTAAATGGCAAGTCCTGCAATGCACTGGCCTCGTGTCCAGGACCTCGGGATTCAACCACTGCCAGCTTAAAGGCTGAAGAGCAGAAATATTGTGTCTCCCGTTGGTTCCACTGCAGGACCTGCAAGCTTTACTTTTCACTTTTACCTAAGCTCCGTGACTTCACCCTTCGGAAATTGACACAACTTCTCCAATGGATTATGATTTTTGACTGCAGTTAAAACTTGAACTGACCATCGACTGAATGCCTTGGACATTATGATAATGGCGCTACAGAAGTCTTTAGATTAGGTTAGACCCCAGCTTCAAATCTTTAACTGCCTCGCAGGCATGCCTAGAAAGAAACCGATCATTTTCATGTTTCCGCAGGTTGACGTGCAGACAGAAGAGGGCAAGATGGTGCGATGCAGGTCATACAACCTCCTGAAACGGGGCTACAAAGACAAGCGACCGTCTCCGCAGTATCTCGATGTCATTCTGCGTGGAGCCATGCAGCACAATCTTCCCGAATATTACGTTGAGAAGCTGAGAGCCTTTAAGCACAACGAATACGATGGAAAAGTGAATGTCATGGATGAGATAAGTGACGTAGCCTTAAGAAATCAGTGAAGCTGTGATGAATTTTTGGTTGAGATGATGTTTACAGAAGCAGTGCAGACAGTTTCAGCACTTTTTTTGCGATATGTTGTATTTTGTAGGGAAATGTAAATCTCTTATCTAAGGAAATGCAAGCTAATCTGATTAATTTAATTTCTTTGTGTTAATGGATTGACCTGTTAATGGATTGACCTGTTAATGGATTGACCTGTTAATGGATTGACCTCTTAATGGATTGACCTCTTAATGGATTGACCTCTTAATGGATTGACCTCTTAATGGGTTTACTGACCTTCTGGGTATTGATCTGATTACAGGTTGGCTTTGGTGCACCATCGGTTGATGTCTTGTGCCTTAGACACCGGTGTGATAGAAGTATTTAATTAATAATAATAATAACAATTATTATAATAATATATCTATTCTGTTGACTGTTTTCAATTTACTGTAGTTTCTTTGTAAATCAACATAAGCTGCTCAAAAGTTTGATCCATGAGATGTTTTTTTCTATGGCTAGTCTTTGTAATAATTTATGATTTTCATGTTAAATACACTCAGTACCAGTACTGGTACCAGTAGATACTAGTGTGCCAAGGATGCTAGCAGACATAAACTGTCTGGTGTTAAAGCACGTTTGTCACTGTTTGTGTCTATGTATATATCAAGACACTTATGTGGCACCTTTTAATACCTCACAAAGTGCTGCACATGTGTGGTTGACTACTAGAAGACAGTTAACCAAGAGTATTTCGTAAGGCTAAAGTGACTGTGCTATATTACCAGACAATGTATAGATCTTCTGAGGAACAGACCAGAGAATCTTGTTGTGATTCTTTGGTCAAGTAAGTAAGTAAGTAATGCATTTGTTAACACACCATATGATGAGGATGAGGCATTTTTGTGTTATATTACTGGACAGTTACTGTCTTGTATTCTATTTCCAAGTGATCATTCTGATTGCAGTAGTGCCTGCTTTTCCAGACACTGCTTTGTTTTTAATGCAAATTGTACTTTTGTTTGCCTAGTTTTTGTAAGAGCACTACTTTTCGTAACTGTGAACATCTTTTATTCCGCTTGTTGCTTTTTTTAATTCAAGAAAAGTTGAGCTGTCTAACAGTTTTTCTTAAGGCCATAGTGACTGTGCTTTTTACCAGACAATGTATAGATCTTACTGAGGCACAGACTAGAGAGTCTTGTTGCGATTATTCTGTCAAGTAAGTAATTAAGTAATGCATTTGTAAACACTCCATATTCCACCGCCTGAGTGGGGAGTCTTAGGTGTATAATCGTAGTTCCATAGATCGCTACAAGATGCAGAATTTTTATGTGCGATATTACCGGAGAGTTACTGTTTTGTATTTTATTACCAAGTAATATCTATGAGTGTTCTGATTGCAGCAGTGTCTGCTTTTCCAGACATTACTTTGTTTCTAATGCAAATTGTGTTTTTATTTGGCTGGTTTTTGTAAGAGTACTATTCGTAATTTTGAACATCTTTTATTCCGCTTGTTGCGTTTTCTAATTCAAGGAAGGTTGAGCGGACGTTTAATTCCAATTTTGTTGTTTGTATTTATTTTGAAGTGATTGCTCTATTTCTGTTACCTTATAATAAATATCTCTGGGTGAGAGTATTCAGTTGTTGAGCTAGTAGTAGGGGAACCCGGGTTCTAGCACATTTTTTGATTTTTTAACCAAAACTATGGTTAAAAACTTCAACCTATAGGTTCCCCACCAAAAATTAAAAACATGATGACGTCATCGAAACTACCGGAAATTCCCAATTTTCGCGCACGCTCGTCAATTCCAAACATGAACCAAAACTATAGGTTAAAATTCAACCTATAGGTTCCCCATCAAAAAATCACATGATGACGTCATCGAAACTACCGGAAATTCCCAATTTTCGCGCACGCAACCATATTATAGGTTCGTCGAAATCTTTTAGTAATCTATAAATAGATTTTGCATTTTGGTTAAAACACCATTTATGACGTCATCGAAACTACTGGAAATTCCCAAATCTCGCGCACGCAACCATATTATAGGTTCCCCCGCGCACGCAACCATTAGCTGTCCCCACCTATATTAACTCATCACGTGACGACAACTATTTACATTCTATAACTGGTGTTAGTTATAGAATATAGAATATAAAGTAATAAATATCGTGTCGTTTACATCGCTGTCTTGGTAACAAAATTTGAACTTATAAATGTATTGAGATCTTTACATACACGCTTGTGAAACGCATCTTTCGCCGCGAGATACCTCGTTTCCAAGTTATTTATTTTGTTCTTAAGATCGCAAATGATAGTCTCAAATTCATTAGCGACGATCTTTTTAGTAAGTTCATTGTTGAAATCTTCTACATCCCCCGAATCCTCGGGTGAAATCGACGCTTTGTTCTTTTCGGAATTGTTTTCCATATTGGGAACTTCTTCGTTCTTATAACACATCCTACAATCGCTGCATTGGCTATCACTACATTCACTATATTCGCTATCACCATATTCGCTATCGCTACATTCACACTCTTCAGAAGCGTCTCCGATCAAGTCGAAAACATCGGTTACGAATTCTTCGCAAGCGTCTTTCACTTCAGAAATAAAGTGGGACATAACTTTTACATTATTAGAAGTGAGAGTTAAAAATGAATCTGCCTGAGTCATGGGCTCAGATATGGGTGTGAGGTTGTACCACACGGGAGTTTCAACATTTTCTGCGTTCAAAGTAATAATGGAATTCATTTTGTATTCTCGTATTTTATATTATCAAGAAACTTTTAAATAATTCAATGTTAATAAGTAAGAAGTTAAACTCTTGTAATTAAAAAAAATATTTCTTCGTTTTGGTTTAAAGAAATAATTTACCATTATAAAATGGCAATGACAGTGAATTACAAAACATTCGATATTAACAGACTAATTTTTTCCGATCCAGTTAAACGAAATACGACTAATGCTAAATTTCAAAGAATTTATATCAAATATAAATATCCTAATGGTGTAATAGATAATTTACATTTAGAAACACCTAAATTAATGACGTGGGGTATACAAGAAAATAGATATAATGGTGAAGACGTAGATTCTTATACTCTACCACTAGTCATGTACGATTCCCAGAAAGGACCTACAAAGGAAGAACTTAAGACTATCGATATTTTACAACAATGTACTGAAAAATGTAAAGCGTTTTTAAATTCAAAAACTAATAGAAACGCTTTAAAACAATATTATACAGAAGTCGATGTGGATGTCTTAGAAATTTTACGTTACAAGACTAAAGGTGGTGTGCCAGTAGATGGTGTACCATCAACTATATATCCTAAATTACTTTAAAAATATGAGAAAGACGGTAAAACTAACCATTCCAGCATCCAAACCGGTTTCTGGGATATTTATGATACACGAATAGATCCTGTAACCTTAATGAGCACGCGGTGTAAAGTTATAGCTGATATATCTATATCCGATATTTATATAGGTGAACAACTGTCTATACAGTTGAAAGTAAATGATGCTATAGTGGTTGAAAAATTAACTCGCGAACGAAGACTATTCGCTTCGGATATTCCTGAAATAGTAGCGATGACTGGTGAAAATTCAGACACGGATGGTGAAGAAGATGATTCCTGTGAAGAGCAGTAAGTCTTACCACATTAATACATATTTCAAAAGATAGTACCTTTTGAAACATACTCTTATTTATAATGACAATAGGTTCTCGTTGTCGACCCAGGAATTAAACGATTCTGGGTAACCATACCATTTTACGAGAGACTTATCTCCACGTCTTTTAATTATCTTTTCGATTCTATAAATTTCCTGATTAGTTTTTTGTAGTTCTTGTTCGTAAAATGTACCAATTATTTCTTCATCGTTATAATCGGTTATTTTATACGTTGGAGGATCTGTGTATTGTACTCCTGATATAGTAAATACTTCTTCGGTCCATCTAGGTGTAAATCCTTTTTCGAATGTTTTCTTCTTTTTCGTAATTCTTACTTTATCACCGATCGAGAGTTTCGGAGACGCATGTCTATTAAAATCAGTTGGGTATAAATTTAACCATACTTTACTTTTGTTTGCTTTTTCACTGGCCTCTATCGGGGTCATTTTTATAGAACTATGCTTAGTGTTATTGTAGAGATCTACCATATCGTTTAAAACATCTATATATTTTATAGTAGAATTAGCTGAAAAATACTTGTACATCTTTTCCTTCATCGTTCTATTCCATCGTTCTATAACGCAAGATTTTTCTTCATTTTCGGTTGAATACAGTTTTATTCCTAAATTTTTCACATGTTTATTATAGAATTCCTTCCCTTTGTCGACCCAAAGTTTCTCGGGTTTCCTACCACTACTTTTAAATATTTTCTCGAAAGCGGTTGCTACTGATTCTCCATTCTTGTTTTTTAATGGTACGATCCAACCATATTTAGAAAAAATATCGATAACGCTTAACAGATATTTAATACCATCGTTGTCTTTCGCGTATGTCTGCATATCGATTAAGTCGGCTGCCCATATTTCATCGATATCTCTAACGAAAACTCTTCTTTTCTGAAAATGTTTTATTACGGGTTTATGTAGTTCTTCTGCGAGTTCATCAGTCCATTTTACAACATTTTCATTTTTGGCGTTTTTTTTAATAGTTTTTTGAAGTTTTTTGAAACCGACGATGCTGGAACCCCGAGACCAAAATTCACTTTTGCATTGAGTATAGGTTTTATAAAGGCTCTTTCCAAACGCTCTCTAATAGTAGGATTCTCTATACCGCTTATTTCGTTTATCATAACTTTATCGGCAATGTTTCTATTTCCTGTATCTGGATACGCCGCGTAAGCTAAATCGTGTTGATATGCCGCCTTATCGACTCTATCGATAGGTTTGGAATCTTCCTTAGGTGTACTATCAGGGTTCAATCTTAAATCTAATCTCGTACCAGGACCAGCGAAATTCATTCCTGGAAGATGCATTTCACCTGGGAATCTAGCCCATGGTAGTTTAATTTTACTAGTAATCGCATTCAAAGAGTTGACCATATCACCACCGGTAGCATTTCCTTTTGCATTCATTTTTACGAACTGCGTTTTAGTAGTGCCACAGTCGACGCACACACCTCTAAGCATAGGTCTTCCGTTTTTACTAACAACATTCTTAGCATCTTTAGTTTCGGTTCGTTTTTTACATTTTACGCAATACATAATAACTCTTTTATTTTAAATACAAAAAAGTTTTATATTAAAAAAACGATGGAAGTAAAAGATTTATCGTGGGATGACTCGCTATCGAAAAGAACCAATAACCCTCTATTACCGAAAAGTATAAGAGGAGTGATTGTTGGAAAGTCGGGATGTGGTAAGACGACTCTACTACTGAATTTACTTTTAAGACCGGGGTGGTTGGACTATAACAACGTGCAACTATTCGGTAAATCTCTATTTCAACCGGAGTATAAAATTCTTAAGAAAGCATTTGAAGAAAAATTACCTAAAGAAACGATCCTCAATTTATTCGGTTTAAAAGATGAGATTATGAAACGTAATGTACCACCAGCATTAGTCGTTGAGGAAACCGCTAAAATGACGGGCGAGAAATCCAACATCTATTGCAAGTTCTTTGAAACCGCGAATGATGTACCGGACCCGAGAGACTTAAGCAGGGAGAAGAAAAACCTGATGATTTTCGATGATTTACAGTTAGAAAAGCAAAACAAATGCGAAACGTACTACATCAGAGGAAGACATAGTAACATAGATTGTTTTTACCTCGCGCAAAATTACTTCAAATTGCCTAGACAAACTATCAGAGAGAACGCAAACTTTATTTGTTTATTTCCACAAGATATGAAAAATATTAGTCATATCTATAACGACCATGTGAGTACGGACATGAACAAAGAAGAATTTCGTAGTCTTTGTGAGATGGCTTGGGAACAACCACATGGATTCGTTGTAATAGATTTAAGTAGCAAAAAGGATAATGGTAAATATCGATCGGGGTTAGATACATTTTATATCCCTATGCTTCTCGAAATTATGAACGACCATATTTAAAAATTCCTTAATTAATAAAAAAGATGGACTCGCATACGGAAAAGATGATAAATGCTATGGAAAAGACTGCACGCAACACGGAACCTAAAGCGTCTTTTTACATTTTGTTGAACAAGAAGAGCACCAGAATTAGAGTAAATTTTGCCCCTGTAATCGAGTTGGATAGAAACAAAACGTATGAAATGGCATTAGTCGGACTCGAAACGTATAACTCTATTCCGAATATTAACCCTACGAATAACAACTTTAAATATTCTCCCGATGGTGGTACGACGTGGCATGATATAGTAATACCAGAAGGTAGTTACGAAATCACGGATATGAATGAATACGTACAGAGAATTATGAAAGAGAATGGTCATTCCGAACCAGAAGGTGGTGAGCCTTATATATCTCTCGAACCGAACAACAACACGTTAAAAGCAGTTTTAAATATCGCTCCTAATTTTAAGGTTGATTTTACACCCGAAAACTCTATTGGCTCTACTTTAGGGTTTAATAGCCGTGTATATTCATCTGGGTATAACGAATCGGAAAATTTAGTGGATATAATCAACGTAAGTAGTTTGAGAGTGACGAGCGATATAATCGGTGGTTCGTACTCTAATGGAACAACGACAAACGTGATATATTCGTTTTTCCCGAATGTAGGACCGGGATATAAGATTATCGAAGCGCCAAAGAATTTAATATATCTTCCTCTTACAACATCCACGATTTCATCGATGGAAACGAAGCTTACGGACCAAAAAGGAAAATTACTTAATCTTAGAGGAGAAGAATTATCGATAAAGTTTCATGTGAGAGAAGCGTAAAATACATTAAAAGTTTTTTAATTATATGTAAAATGAGTCGATACACGAATATAAAAGTCAACGTTTCGGAAGGACAGATAGATAAAATTAAACGAGCTATTCAAGCCGGAACTGGAGTAAATATCAAATTGTCTTTCAACGATCTATCCGGAGAACACGAGTTGGCTCTTACACAAGCCCAAATTAATAGGATGGCAAAAGCGTACCAAGATGGAAAAGGAACGACGATCAAGATGAGTAAAACGCAATTGGAGCATAATTCAAAAATTAAAGGTGGTTTCATAGGAGCAATTCTACCATTTCTTGCAACGGCGGGTAAATTTCTTCTATCTACCGTTGCGCCAAGTCTGTTTCAAGGTGCTTTAAGCGGACTAGGATCTGCGGCTACTTCGAAAATAATCGATAAAATTAGCGGATCGGGAGTATTGTACGTCAAAAAAGGAGATAAAGCTTTCAAAGTAGAACCAAGAGGTAATGGTTTATATCTCGCGCCTTGGAATAAAGGAAACTCTGTAACGGGGAACGGTTTATATATGAAAACGCAAGGATCGGGGTATGTGGATGGACGTGGTTTATTACTCGGACCGAATTCACCGTTTAAAAATATACCGATCCTAGGAATGATTTTGTAGAATATTTAAAAATTAATAATGGTATAAATAAAATGTCATATCGAGAACCAATTCATAAATTCATAACGAAAAGAACTCCACAAAGTAGAGTCGTTATAACACCACCGAATACGGTAAAATGGCTACCGAAGGAAGAAGTTACTCACGCACCTATAAGACAACGAGGAGGATGGAGATGTGAAATATTCGCTCAAGAGACGATTACGATTCAGCCCAGAGCATCGTTTACCCTGGCATTAGCATTCGGCGTTTCTATGACTCGTGGTATGTGTTTCGTCTCTCTTCGACAGAAAATTAAAAAAGAAATGTGTAGTCTACAAGACGGGGTGATTTCCGAAGATGAAGAAGATATTATGATTACAATTCAAAACAATTCCGATTCAGTAGTTGTCATAAATGAGGGAGATTCGTTATGCTATATAAATTATAACGTATAATTATAACGTATAATTATAATTTAAAAAATAATCCATAGCATAAAAAAGATGGAAAAAGATAGAATAGATGAAGCCGATGGAACTGCGCAAACGTTTCGTCTTCGAGAAATTAGCGAAATACGAAAAGAGATCGAGCAAGAACGCGGGAAAAGAGATGTGTTAAGTAAAAAGTATCGTAGAAGTGCAGAAATAATCTCAACATTAGATATCTTGTTAAAAGTTATTACTATGGGAATGGGAGCAACGGGAATCTCTCTCCTATCTACCGTAATCGCGGTACCCACATCTATCGCTTTGGTAGGAGCAGCGGTAGGATTAGGTACGATAAGTTTCATCGGCGGTTTCGTTAATAAAAAACTCTCTTTGAAAGCGGTGAAGCATGAAAAAATTAAAACGTTAGCGGAAGCAAAACTCAACACGATAAACGACTACGTCTCAAAAGCTCTTGCAGACGATAACATTTCGGGTGAGGAATTCTCGTTGATACTAAACGAGAAGGAGACATTTAACGATATGAAAGAAGAAATTCAAAAGAAAAGTAAAGCCTCCATAGACGAAGAGACTAAGAAATCATTAACCGAACGAGGAAGAGAAGGTGTGGCACAATCTTTCAGAAATATGTTTTCAAAAAAGTCAGATGAAAATGTAAAAACATGTTAAAACATTATACTATTATGTTAAAAAGCATGTCGTTTCTAAAAATTTCCGATCCCGTAAAAAGAGACTTTATCGTCGACGAGTTTCTTAAAACGAAGAAAAGGATACAACGAGACTTTTTATCAGAAAAATTAGGCGATATAAGCCTACAGCGAGATTTAACGAAGTTGTACAAACCGATCGTCGACTCGCAATCGACAATTTCGAAAGAACAAAAAGCTTTGTTAACGGATATAAAAGAAAGCGCTTTATCGACAACCGACGCGTTAAAAGCGCTTCCGGCATCTATTTCATCATTAAAAGCCATACAATTTCCGCAACACCCTTCCATAGAGGCGTATACAGACCCTGTTGAGGATATCAGAACCTTAGAACTAGGAGATATGGCGACTAAATACCTACTAGAATACGCGTCGAATAAAAAGGTTGCGGACACGACGTTTGGAATAAAATCTAAAGACGGTCAATTCTATATAGGTGACAGTGTGATCACGATACAAGGAGATGATGTAACGGTTGGAGATAAGACGTACGTCGGAACTCCAGGACTTTGGGCATTATTGACGATGGCTAAACCGAATAAAACGATACTCAGGAATAGCGATTTGGAAACATATGCCGAGATTCTGTATGAAACGAATGCCATAAGTCTCCCAAGCAATCCAAAAAAACCTAAATCGTCTGGAGGCGAAAAATATAACGAAATTATAAAGCCGATATGGGATGCGAGGAAAGGTAAGTCTTCTTCAACTATGGGAAAAGGAGTGGAGATGCATCATGTAATTACCATTCCAGAAAATCCTAACGATTTGGTGGAAGATCTAGTATTACGAATGAACAGCTTCAAAGCGGGTAACACGGGTGTAAGAAACGAGATCGTAGCGATATGTGACGCGTTATTGAGACGAGGAGCGATCGATAAAGAACGATATAAAAAACTAATGTTACAAATATAAAATGCTCGTTATTACTAAACGAAGGTATAAGAAAGTACACGTTATCGGTGGAGCTGGGATACTCGATACGGTTTCGGGATTTGTTAAGAAACTATTAGCATCAACCACCGCTAGACAATTAGGTACAACGGCCCTAAGTGCTGGTAAAGATGTCGCGAAAGAGATTGGAAAAAAGGCTCCCGATGTAGGGAAGAATGTGGCTATCGATGCCGGGAAACGATTAGTGGATAAAGCGGTTGTTAAAATGTTATCGCCGAAAAATCAGGATGCTCTAACGAAATTGACCGAGTCGTCTCAACCTAATGTATTACTTACGCAAAAATCTATGGACCTTCTAGATAAGTTAATCAGCGAAGGAGAAACTAAAGCGAGTATGAATATAAATAAATTAATCGACGGCTCTGGAACCACCGCCGTTAAAATTCAAGATTTAGTACGCGCGATAAATGGAGCTGGAATGAAAGTCATTTAAAAAAATAATCCTCGTTTATTATAAAATGCAGTCTGACATTTTAAGATTTACAGAAGAGCCATTGATAGATGAGGGTATCGAGCGTTATGAATTCTACGAGTACGAACCCGCCGCGAGAACGAATTATAACACGTCGGGCCAAATTCGTATAGACGTGATAACTCAAGATATATACGCTCATCCGTCAGAGTCTTATCTACTATTCGAAGGAAGACTAACCAAAGCGGATGGAACCGCATACGCAAATGCCGATGTAGTGTCGCTGACGAATAACGGACTAATGCATCTTTTCAGCCAAATTTCGTATTCTTTAGCGAACCAAGATATTGAGACGATATACAGTCCAGGACAAGCCACCACGATGTTAGGTCTGTTGAGATATCCCGATGGTTTCGCAAAAGCCCAAGGTCTTAATCAACTGTGGTATAAAGATTCTACGAGTACCGCGAATATGGATAATAATACTGGGTTCGCGGTTAGGCAGTCGTATCTTATCCAAAAACCAACCACAAAAGGTAAATTCAGTTTCGTCGTGCCGCTAAAACACATTTTTGGATTCTGCGACGATTACGATAAGGTAATCTACGGCGTGAAACATACTTTGACGCTAGTTCGTAAAGCCGACGACGACGCTATTTATAAAGCCGCTGCAGCTGCTGGGTTGAATGATCCTGGAAAAGTTACACTCGACAAAATTGTTTGGTTTATGCCGCATGTGATCCCGGCGGATGTGGAAAGAATGCAATTGTATAAAACCATAGAATCTAAAGTCTCCGTACCCATCGCGTATCGTGCTCGTCAGTGCGATACTATATCAGTCCCCCAAACGACTACGTTTAACTGGAGATTAGGCGTTAAAACCGCTACCGACAGACCTAGATATATAATAGTAGGTTTTCAGACGGCTCGTAGTGGTGAACAAAACGCCAATCCGTCGATATTCGACCATTGTAATCTTAAAAACGTGTACGCGATGGTGACTTCTGAAAGATATCCCGCCGTCGACTACGACCTTTCGTTTCCAGACCAAGTTTTCGGTCGTCTATATAGAGACGCGGCGACGTTTAACGAACAATTCTACGGTACGACCGAATTAATCGCGCAATGCAATATTACACCGCAAGATTTTAAAGATTTATACCCGATAGTGGTGATCGATGTAAGTAAGCAAACCGAGAGGATAAAAGCATCGAGTGTAGATATCAGTATTAAAGCATTTTTCAACGCCGCTGTACCCGCTGATACGCAAGCATTTGCGGTCGTGATTTCGGATAGATTGATCAAACTCCAAAGCGATGGTGAGAAAATGTCTGTAATAACTCATTGAGTCATCGGTTGTTGAAATAGAGTTCCAGTTTAAAAAAAAATTTCATTATAATAAAAACAAGAATGTATAGTCTATCCGGATTAGAAAAAATAATCAAAGAGCATAATATTAAAGGAACTTCTTTTATGAATAAGCCTCAAAAAGTCAAAGTTCTCATCGAGCGAGGAGTTTTACCCGAAGACTACGCGAATAAGCCGGTAAAAGTGAATGAAAATCCCGAGAAATATTTAAAACTTAAAAATATTCGTGTAAATCCTAGACGCGTAAGCGTGTACGACATCGAAACTAACGAAACGAAAACGTATAAATCGTTATACGCGTGTGCAAAGGCATACAACGTAAGCCCAAACGTATTTTTCCGTTACGATGGAAAAACGTGGCGAAAACGATATAAAATAACAATCATAGATGGCCTGGTTATGAGTAAAGTGGAAGAAAAAGAAAAAGAGGCCGTGTAAATTGAGTTTTAATAGTTTCATTACCTCACACCTATGTATAGGTAATGAAACGTTCCTTATAAATTTTAAATTATTCGAGTGGTCGTAAATATGCGGCCGAAAAACTTCTACCTTCGATAGTTACATCGTTATTCGCAAACACGTATATTTCGAGGTAATCGGTACTAGTTAATCCAACTATAGTATTACCCATTGAATTATTATACGCTTTACCCGTACCCCCACCACCACAGATCTGCGCGTAAGATTCCCCGTTTTTGTATAGATAAACGTTACCAAACTCATTATTAACTGATTGAAACTCTATATACGTTGAAACGGTATAGTATCCAGCTTTACCCGGAGTGAAACGACTCAATTCTGTACTAAACCTTTCATCGGTGTCGAATGTTATTACTGAAAATGAAACTTTAGTGTAAACGAGGGAAGATACCTCCTGTACCCCTCGTACTCCATTATTGACGTTCGAAGCAGAAAACGCAGGACCTAAAACGACGGTATCTACGTATTTTTTGGTAGCCACATTACTATCACTAGTAGGTTCGGGTAGGCCTGTAATACGAGCTCCATACATGTAAATGTCTTTATACACGTTAATTCTCGAAGTATCTCGACCGGTTTTCACGATTTCGATAGCGACTCCATTATTTACTCGAACGCGGACCCCAATAGTAGTTTGTATCATTACGATATTTCTTTCATCTTTAGGTACACTACTATCATCACCGTAATAAATCTTATTTCCAGTATTACCGAGATGTAGAATAAAACGTTGTCCTTCTCGAATGTTGATGCAGCCGAGTCTCCTGGGTATAGACGGGTCATCCGAAGAAGAAAGCAAAAGATCTCCATTCATAGTATCACCGTTCCTCGAAAGTTTATTCGCGTCCACATAATTTTTAGTAGCAGCATCTTGTAGATCGATAGGGTCTGATACGTTAATCAACTTATGTGAATTCAAATCTAAATTTCCGGTTGCGGTGTTCGTTCCATCCGTACGAAGGAAATTTTCGTTTATTTGAGAAAGAGTAACACCACCAGAAATTACTCTTTGCGAAACCCCTACATCGGTATGTCCAAATTTATCAACAGGCATTTTATTTATTAATATGTTTTTTTTAATGTAAATCGTTGATAACTTCTCGAAAATCTACACCATCGCCAACAATCTTCTTTAAAACGTACAAACATAAATGACCGCAAAACACTTCATTATTAGGTTGTATTCGCTCGCTGTTATAATACACCGGACTTCGTAAATATTCTAACAACTCGTTGGGCGGAGGGAGACCATAACTATCGAAATAATGCTTTTTCATACGATTCTTCGTCCAAACTACCCAATGCGTCCCCTCTCCGTTAGAATCGTCAAAGTTGAGAATACCGCACTCGTTCGTTCTCGGTCTTTTAGGTAATTGGTCTCGTAGGTATATTCCTCTAAAATTAGGGATCTTAATCTTTTTTACCGCATCGAGAAGTTGTATATTCGATAAAGGAACGTTTGGCAACGCGACACCACAAACATTTATTTCTTTTACGTGTTCAGAACTCATTATTTTATGTTAGTTTAATTATATTTACTATTTACCGAATAATGGCCATAAGCTAATGTGTGAATTCCATCTCTCGTCATTACTCGTTTATCATCGTCCGCGGATAATGCGATTTTATTTACCTCTTCGGTAAACATATCGTGTTTATGCGATCTGATAACGTTCATTTTTCGTAATTGTTCTCTTTTAGTAAACAAGCAGTCTTTGTAGTCGTCGTGGGTAATCTGTTTCTTAACGACGCACTTCTTTACACCTTTACACTTTTTATAATCCTCGCCATCCATTCTATACGAGTATAATTTAGCTCTCAGTCCTACGAACTCTTCGATCTGTTTTCCACCAGCTTCGTCTTTGAACATGCCGATAACTTTCTTGTTAATTCCAGCTTCGATACCAGATGGATGATCTTTCGGGTAGTCACTCGTGTCGAATCTACTCCGTATATCTGGAGCGATATCGGAGTAAAAATCTTCCGTTTTTATTTCATACGCTAACGAATCGGTATCGGTAAATAATAATTTAACCCTATCTCCGTATTTTGCCTTTACGTAATTATAATGAAAGTCGTACATTAAACTTTTACTCAAGTCTAGTATACACATACCTAGATATACTGGTTTATTGTAATTTACCTCCGTTTTTCTCATGTGAATGGCGATTAAATTCTCATCAAAAATAGTACAACTATCGTAATTGGGTTTCGCGGCTAACTTAATAGCTTGCTTCTCATCGCATACCAACCTTACATCGACTCTATTTTCTATGTTCTCCATCGTCTTCCCGAACACGCTGTTGTTCATCAGTTTGAAAAAGTCCTTCTCAAAATCGTTAGCAGCACTCGTTCGTAAACGCGTGTTCAAATCGATGTACTCTTTCAACCAAGTACTTTGCTTGAATAGTATACCTCTATGAATTTTCGCTACCTTCAACCCGAGACTTTCGTACAATTTTAAATTTTCGTAATGTAGTACATAATTCTTTTTATCGTTTAAATTTGGAATTAGTTTTGTTACTACACTCGTGCCGGGTTTTACATTTTCTGGAGCCAAAGGATAATCGTTGTGAAGATCGTGTAATTCGTTAGGATATTCCAAGTCTACTTCTAATATACATCCTAAGGATCCATCGTCTGTAAGACTTTTCCAATTATCCAACTCGTCTTTTTCCATCCATTCAAAACCATGAGTCGGTAGTAATTGACTCATAGCCCATCCATATAAATTATTAGCATCCAGATAAGCGATGAATTTAGACTCCTTCGAACTATCGAATGCTTGCATATATTTATTGTTCGCTCTCGCGTAACGATTCGAAATTGTACTGATTCCTCCTCTCGTGCCGTTCTTAATCATTAGAAGCATATCGTAATCGCTTAACAATTCTAATTTTACTTCGGTTAACTTCAATGCTGCATCCCAAGCTAGACCAGGTGATGTGAAATACCAAGCAGGGTCTAGACCGTAGTTCTTCACGCATACGTCTCTAAAGTTTTCGAATACATCGGCTAGCAGTAAAACATCGGATTCGTTGTACAAGTCGTGATAATCTCTTAAGGTCTTACACGCAAACTCTTTCCATACCGTTTGCGCGTGTTGGTATTGTTCTTCGCTAATATCAGAATCGTTTAGTTTCGAATAAAAAGCATCCTTCGGAGGTAATTTAGTCTCATTCAGTTTTTCAACGCAATCAACGTAATCGTATGGATAAACTCTTTTTCTTAGTAAAAGATCGAGCTGTACACCGGAATAATTCGCGTTAAGATTTTTACATTGGTCTTTACTTAGATTCTTCGATAACGCTTCGAGACTCGAAGCCATGAATTTAAAACTGTCGATAAAACGCAGTTCTCTTTTAACGAGTACTTTTTCCCCGTACTCGTTTACGAACTCGTCGACTACAACCTCTCTGCTAAAAGATATATACTTCTCCTCATTATTAGGGATACAATTGATTTTCTCACCGTTATCACCACGCAGTTTCTTTATAAATAGATGACAGTCGTATCCGGAAAGATTGTGAAACACTACCGGGAAAAACTTTGGCACTTGGTAATTCAGATTACACTCGTTATGAGCTGCACCTCTGAATTTACCGTTTAAATGGCAATGATCTCTAACTCGATCTTCACCCAACTCTCCTCCGCAGATATGGCAGTTAGTTGCCTCATCAAAACATTTCTTCTCAGTTTTGCCGAATATCATCCGTTTCTTAAATTTAAACCTCTGGTATATGTTTTTTATATTCTCTTCAAGCGTATCTACAAATATTTGAGCAACGTCGTCTTCGTCGGTTTTTGCCGTAAACTTTACCAGGTCTTGTGAATAAAGTTTATCATCGAAACATTTGATGTGATAGCAAAACGAGCTAGGCGTATGCTTTTGGTATTGGTTGGTGTAAGACACACTAGGATCGGGTTGACATGTATCGATTGGTTTTACGAAAGATTCGAAATCCGCATACACGATGAATGGGACTCTCATCGACCTTTTGTAGTTTACAAATTGTAACGTGGTATTGCGCGCCGGCATCTTCACTCTCGCAACACCGTGATTGCTGCAGTGCTCCGTATGCTTAACGAGAGCTTCTTCCCTTTCAAATCCATTAAGACAACGCCGACAATAATGCATGAAGGTTTTTGCTTTACTCGTTTGAGAAGATAATAATCTGCTAAGATTTTTGATCAAACAATAATGCCGCGTGTTATCGTTCGCAATCAGTAGTAAATCGATGGGGGTAATGTCAGTATCTCCATTTCGTTTAGATATTCTTAACGGATATACAAATCTTTCATAGCCGAAAACATTAACGCTTAGATTATTATTTTTCTCGAATATATCGATGTCTTTCAACGAAACGGGGAAATTAATTTCATTCCAATTAAAATTTTCAGATTGTGTTCGTAGTAATTCGGTTATTCGTTTAGGGTTTTTATCAACAGGATTTACGGCTCTAGTAATACACCATTTAAAACATTCGTCGTCTTCGTTCTCCATATTGATAATAGCCTTTTTACTAGCTAGTTCTTTCGGTAATGGAATGTATGAATTACCTTTCAGTGGTTTATAAACAGCCGTATTAATATCTAGCTTTACCACAGTCTTAAATCTCCAATTACTTCCTCGCATCTGGAAAGCAGCCATAGACTCCAACATCTTATCTTTCATATTACTATACACCTCACTCACATCGGTAGTATCTAAATTCACTTCAGTTTTCGTCACGAATGGAATGTCATTACAGGTCACCTCACCAGATTTCATATCTACGCGCTCCATAGTGCAAGTAAGAACCAAATTAATCTTTGTCTGGCGATTACTCGTAAACAGATTAATTACCTGTGGTTCAACTTTACTAAGAAAAGACACGGCATCTATTCCATCAACCCCATTGATTGTGTATTGTTTAGCAAATCCTTTTATAGCGGTAGCTGTCTCTCGAATTTCAAACTCGTTCTTTTTTTTATAAAGTTTGTTGAAAATAGAATTTACTTTTGTTTTCAAAGCTTCTAACTTTTCACACACAATTCTTTTTGGTTTCTCTGGTATATAACTTTCAATCCAATCAACAATATCTTTAGCGGAAGTATTAATCGTTGATTTAATCTTGTTAAAAACTTTCTTAACATACGAAACTGGTAAAGGCGCAAGTGTTGGTACACCTATTTCAGGGATTGGGTCATCGAGCAAACTACTCGTTCTAATAGTTTCAATCAACTCCGCTCTTCGCAACTTATAATAGCCTTTCAGTCCGCGCTGTTTCGCTATATCTCGTAATTGTCGTATCGTTTGAATATTGTATTCCATTTTATTATGTATGGTCGTCCTTTAAATAGAGTTAGGAAAATATTTTTTAGATTTTATGGATTTCTAATAGGTTTCGATGAACCTATAATATGGTTGCGTGCGCGAGATTTGGGAATTTCCAGTAGTTTCGATGACGTCATAAATGGTGTTTTAACCAAAATGCAAAATCTATTTATAGATTACTAAAAGATTTCGACGAACCTATAATATGGTTGCGTGCGCGAAAATTGGGAATTTCCGGTAGTTTCGATGACGTCATCATGTGATTTTTTGATGGGGAACCTATAGGTTGAATTTTAACCTATAGTTTTGGTTCATGTTTGGAATTGACGAGCGTGCGCGAAAATTGGGAATTTCCGGTAGTTTCGATGACGTCATCATGTTTTTAATTTTTGGTGGGGAACCTATAGGTTGAAGTTTTTAACCATAGTTTTGGTTAAAAAATCAAAAAATGTGCTAGAACCCGGGTTCCCCTACTACTTAAGCTCTTTTTGTTGCTGAACAAACTTTGAATTTTGAGGTAAATCATATAGTCAACCTGTATGTATATATGTTTTTGTATCTTCACATTTATATAGGTCATTTTACATCGTTGAATTTTATACTGCACATTTTAAAATCCCAGTGTGTGTTCTGCAGTGCCTTACAAGCAATGGAGGCTTCCAGAAGCATTCGAAACCTCTTGTAACAGGTACTCAGTAAATGGAACACCATCTGGGTGCTGCAGCCGAAAAGCCACGGCCACCTAGAACCGTCTTTGGTTGATAAATATAAATGCACACGTTTTTCTATATCAACCGTACGGTCCCAGCCTTGCTTATTTTTCCAGTGAATTTATCGGGTCAAATCCTTCGTTACGGTTCCAACAGTTTAGCGACATTTTATGTAATGTAATGTAATTGAAAATTTATAAAGTACCTCTTCAAGATAAACTCCTCAGAGGTGCTTGTGGCCCGACAACCCAGAAGAACTGGGAAATAAGAAGGTCTTCAAGCGCTTGCGGAAAAGAGGGGGAGAGACTAAGAAATTCCCAGCGTAGGTCATTAGGAAGCCCATTCCAAAAAGCGGGACCAACCACAGCAAAATTTCTGTGCTGGGCCGTGGCTGCTGGGAACGATGGGACAAGCAAGTCACCCTGTACTGATGAATGAAGTAGTCTGCGGCCCTGAATGGAGGAGGCCAAAACACAGCTCCCTAAGATAAAATGGGGTGCATCAAAATCTGTTGGTGTCGATAGGAAGAGAGTTTGTGTAACAGTTCTTACTGTTAGGCATCCTTCATTACTGCTGCCCATTTGAATGGGTGCCATGCCTTTTAAGATTGCTGTTTACAGATCATGATAGCCTGAGATTCAAAGTACTGAAATATGCCATGATCAGTGTGCACACCGGCATCCTCACTGTCTTTGTTCAGTGAGGGTAAGGGAGGCTGGATGACATTGTGTCACCGATGGCCAGAACCTGATGGCAGGAAACACTGATGGCCAGAACCCAAGGACCTTACTGTAAGGCAGGGTTTCCATTGAAGACTGAAGAATGAGTGCTAGGCCTATGTGCATGAAGTTAGACAAATACCAAATCTATCTGCAATCATTAAAGACTGAAATTAGTGAAAAAGCCATTACAGCTCGATTGGTTTTGTCAAATATGAAAATTTTTTGAATGTAGCAAATTAAATCCTTCCTGAAGATGACTTTGGATAAAATCTGGAAAAGCAAAGCCATAAAGCTGGAGACAAAACTGAGCATTCTGAAAACTTGTGTTTTCAGTAGCATGTTATATGGATGTGAGGCTTGGGTAATAACGAAAGATGTTGAAAGAAGGATACTGGCCTTTGAGAGAAAATGCTATAGGAAGATTATGAAAATAGGATGGACACAAAAGGTGAGCAATGCAGAACTATACGGACGGATATATCTCAAAGAGAACTTGATGCAGAAGGTAATTGAGAGGAAACTGGGATTATTTGGTCACATATGCTGAATGAACAACGATAGGAATGATGGATGGACCAAACAAGAGAGGACGACCCCCACAAAGAATGGATAGACGATATAGTCGTATGGTGTGGAATCACTCCAGGAGCTGAGCCACGCCACACTGGAAAGACAACAGTGGAGGAACATAGTGAGAACAACATCGGACACCTACGGGTGTTGTACCCATGGGTTTATGATGATGATGACAAAAGCCTTGGCCCTCGAGATCACATTACTCATTCTTTACAACAACTTCATTGGTTACCCATTCAGGCCCGCATATCTTTCAAAATCTGTCTACTTATGTTCAAAATTATGTCAGGCTCTGCCCTGTCCTACCTGTCCTCTCTAGTTAAACGTTGTACTTCACTGAGCCCAGAAGAAGATTGCGTTCGGCTTCAAAAAGGGGACTTTGAAGTCAGAAGAGTTAACCTACAGTATGGTAAAAGAATGTTTGAAGTAGCTGGTCCAGCTGAATGGAACTCTTTACCTGAATCTGTTCGAAGATGCTCTTCAATAGATACTTTTAAATTAAAACTTAAGACTCATTTATTCTCTCAGTACTATAACTAATTATTATGTTGTAACGCGTCCTTTGAGTAAGACATTGTTTTATTAAGGCGCGTTATAAATACAAGTTGTATTTTATTTAGCGTATGCAGTTCGCGCTAAGCCAGCATGCAGCAGCCTCATCAGCAACGTGGAGTGCGGATAGACCGCCCGGGAAACTAGTTATTGTACAGACATCAACAATGTGGGACATAGTTTGGATTTCTCCACAGCTGCAGAAAGGGGAGGTAGCCTGCTTCCATCGAACCTGATTCGCCGCACAGCGGCCCTGACCAGTTCTGAATTGGTTCAGAGTAGACCAGAGGCGACGTGGCAAGGTGAAACCAGAGGGCCAGACAGATGGCACGGACACGAGGGAATGGTTTACAACATCAGTTGCAGACCACTCGGAACTCCAGACCGAATTAGCCGTCATGTCCACTGGTGAGTTCAGCCACACAGGCCGTCTCGACGGTAGACGCACAGTTGGATGGAGCGCGATATCAGCGTTCAGCGGGAGACTGTCATTCAGTTGGACTTTAGCGAGTAGTCTCGCCGTCGCCTCCTGTCTTCTGAGATGTGGTGGCGGGATGTTACATAGGACCGGAAGCCACGGCAGAGGGGTGGGACGAAGCGTGCCGGAGATGATGCGCATTGATGTGTTCAGCTCCACGTCAAGCAGGTGCGTGTGGCTTGAGCGAGCCCAGACAGGTGCACAATACTCAGCTGTTGAGTAGCACAGGGCCAGTGCTGAACTACGTAGAGTCTGGGCATTGGCTCCCCAGCTTGAGCCGGCAAGTTTGCTTAGAAGGTTGTTACGAGCACCGACCTTGGCCGCTGTTTTCTTCATGTGCTCGTGATAAGTCAATGACCTGTCCAGGGTCACACCCAGGTATATCGGGTGCGGCTCATGTCTGATGTGCTGCCCGTTGTATTGTATTGTAAAGATGACTTGAAATTAGTTCTCAAACTTATCTCTAACTTAATACCAAAAATTCTCTTAATAAAATTGCATAAAATACTATTGTAAATTTTTATTTATGACCATAACTTGTAAAAGTCGCTTATAACATAGTGTGAGGTTGAGCAAAACTGACGCGTAAAATATAGAGGCGCTAGAACATTTGTTAACTGTTTACCGAGTCATATGGATAATTATCAGACATGTGACTTGAACGGTCGTTGATCCTTGTTTTCATTTTTAGGATGCATGATTTGGATGACCGTTTAATTGTATAATTTTAGTGCTAAGCTATTTTTTATTTTATGGTTTGGATTTTAGGCTAGTCGCTTTCATAATTGCTCGGGTCGAAATGAGCCAACAGGCTGCAGACAACTCAGATTCCGAGAGCAAGAGGAAGAACGCCGCTGCAGACCTTTGTGTTCCCACCGATCGGACCCAACTTCTAAATGTGGCCGGAAATATCGACGTTGAAAGGGTGCAGAACCGAATGTACGTAATGCCTTCGGGGTAATACGCGTAATAATGTGGTAATTATTCCCTCCAGACTTCTGGATTGTTCCGTGAAACTAGTAATAAGAACGCCATAGACTGGTATAGAAAAAGAGAACACATTGCACAAAAGAACGTGATTATATAGCGGCAGAATATCGTATTGTACATTCATATATAGCGCCAGAGTTTTAGAATTTTAAGAGAAAATGTTTAAACGTTCATCGGTGACTTAGCCAGTGCCAGTTACTGAAAAGAATAGCAGTTTCTTGAGCAATCGTGTGTCCTCATATTAATGTGACCTAAACCAGTGACTGTTGCCCATTCAGATAAATTATGATCGTACAGTCACTGGACTCATTTTATTGCCGACTTTGTTAAATGGCTCTAATGATACAGAAATCCTGGAATACTGTTACAACAATTAATGTTGCCTTGGCTGAACGATAATTTAATTCTTAGTTGTTTTTAACTCAGGCGAACACAGTCACCGGGTTTATCACCCATCATACACGAAGATGACGAGAACATTATTATCCGGTCAGTTCAGCCATAATTTATTTTTATTTATTAAATTATAATTATTACTATTATCAGCCATAGTTTGTTACTGAATATTAATTGTAATTATTACTATTATTATGCAGTTATAACAATAAATTCAGGTGAAGCTCTGCTTGTTTTTTAGTTTTCTCATAATTAGTTATGAGCATTAATTTTAATTAATTAATTTTAATTATTTGCAATTACTTTCATTTTCAACTGCAATTATTGTGGCTGCAATTAATTAAATAATTTTTGTCAGTGTATCTGATTTTATTATCAATGTTTTAATGACTTTTAAGAGGTTTTTTGAACAAATAGTTAAATTGTACTTATATGAACATTGGCCTGTTCAGTAATGCATTGGGCTGAGTCTTACGATTGCAGGTTTGAGATTGCTTAGTGAACTCTACTGAACAACCATTGATAGGTTCTTTGCACACACTTCTCTCATTCACCAGCAGTAGAATGTGGTACTGGCATAAGCTGGTAAGTAAACCACAAGTCCTGTGATGAAGTGGCCGCATGCTCAAGACCTTGGGAATCATTCACTGCCGGATTGATCTACGGCTGAAGCGTGGATAATGAGCACCTCCCCAACGTTCCACTATGGCACATGGGAGCTTTAATTTTTACCTGTGCTTAAGCTGGGAAGTAAACGACAATTGCTGTGATGCATTGGCCCCGTAACCAGGACCTTGAGATTTGTGCTTTGCCGGCTCAAGGACCAAAGAAGCAGGCAATGAGCACCTTCTCTACGTTCCTCATGGAACTTGTAAGCTTTACTTGCTTACTTTTATTTATGTGTATGTATGTACATACATGATGCATATAACAAGAATTTTCTCTTCTACCTTGAAATATGCAGCAAAAAATGTGACAGTAAAAACTGTGTTAAAATATGTGTTTATGGCTCTTAAAAATTAGCAGAGGCTTCTAAAGTATTGACGTAAAAATAGAAAATGGCTCTATATGAATTTCGATTTGTATTACATTACGGTATACTTTCAGGCGTCCTGTTATGTATGGAACAATCAATTCCGTTTACACCAACAGAGCGGCTGCGTCTCGCTACCGTTATTACCAGCGCCTTGATCCACAGGGCGATTCATCTTTCGTGAGTTGCAATGCGTGAAATTGCTTGAATTTAATAGGTAACATGTGTTATGGTAAGATGAGATATGGTATGGTAAGATAATGCAGGCTATGGTAATTTATGATATGTTAAATTATAGCATGGTAACAGAGGCGTCGATCCTCTGTGAACATTGCGGGTGTGGCAGATGAGGGTCTGGAAGCAAAGCCCCCGTGAAGTCCAGGGGCAAAACGCTGGTCTGTGTGTGCAAAGCCACTCTGAAGAGGACCTTGATGTAAGCTTTAACCAATGCAGCTGACATGGTCATTTGGTTTCCAGATCAAAACCGGCATTATGATGATGTCACATTTTAGCAAAGTGATTTACTGACACCAGGACGATCAAAGAAGTGGCATTTGGAATGATGGATGGTGGATGGAGTAGAGGTAGACTGAGCAGAGAATGGCTGGAAGACGTCGGGAACTGGTGCAGAGGCTGAGTCTGTTGGCACAGGATGGAGAAAAGTGGAAATCTACAATGAACCATGCAATCGACATCAACAGGCAGTGAGTCTGTGGACTCGAAAAAGAAAAGGAAGATTTGCAAAAGCTGAAATAAATTTGGGATCCAGTGTCCAAACTTTTTTAAAAGAATTAATGTTGCAGTGAGATAATTGTCACAATGAGGTTTAGGTGTCCTTGTCACGTGCTTGTCACTGTTTTGTCTCAGATTATGCCAGCTCACGTGGTTCCTGCAGAATATTACATCGTTCTTCCAATTGTGCAACAGCGGAATACGCAAAGCAGCCTCGTCACGATGTACGTTAGCAACCACGTCGATTGATAAGTCACCTGTCAATCAAGAGTCAATCAGTTTAGCAGTGTATGCACTTCTGAACATAGAAGGAGGGCAATATCAAATACAGTTGTGTATATATGTGTATATATATATGCATATATATACATATATACATATATATACACTAGGCATGTATGTAAGTGAAATATACTTATATATATATATATATATATATATATATATATATATATATACATACATATATATACATATATATATATATGTGTATATATATATATTTAACTCACTTGCATGCCCAGTGCATTGTAAACATCTATCTATAGCGACCGTATTTTTCAATGAATTTATCGGATGAGATTGTTCGCCTCGCTGCCCATTTGATTGGGCACCACGTCATTTAAAATCCCTGTGTGTGGTATAATGGCCCTACAGAGTTTCTGAGCTTAGATTTCTTGAAAGCCATCCTTCATACCAGCTGTCAATCATACATCACCTACAGATTTCATCATAAACCACATGCTATATTGTTTGAACTCTAGGATTTTGCCTGATAAACACCCTGGCTTAGGGATTCATTTACTTACTCACTGCTCTTACTTGTGCAAGGCCAATAAATCTGAATCTGAGACATTGGATAAGTATGTACGAGCAACTTGTTTAGGGTCATTGCAGTGAATCTGCTCAGCTGGCTCAAACCTGCAATCGTCGGATTACAGAGCCGGCGAGCTACCAGACAGACCACCGTTAATCCGCCTGGTCTGTTATGTTTTGTTTTTATGGCTTTAACTGAGTCGGTGTTGAACTGTACTTGTAGATTTTCAGTTTGGAATACGATGATGGGGACATCGATTCTGAGTATGCCTTGGGCCCTCGAGAAAGTAGGAATCACACTCTTAATCTTTTGATCTTCCATTTACTGCATTATTGATTGTGTTAATGAGTTAAGTCGCTTTATTCTGTTAAATTTCTTAATCTGTTAAATTGGTTTTCTTTTTAAAACTTTTTCAAGGGCTGAGTGAATGCCTTTGTCTGCATCAGACTGACACTTTCAAAATTTTATAAAGGAGAAAATCACGATAGAAGATGTTTTGTCAAAACTTTACTGATTTCTGACGCTTGGTCTGTCTTAGCTCAATCTGAAAAGAATTGTATGTGTAATAATATAATTGTATTAAGATCTTGGACTCTAGGAAACCACAATACTTAAAATCAGTCTTTATTTCTCAAACTTATCGTTATTCAACCAGGTCATTTGATTACCTTTTTCTGGTTGTGCCGAAAACTAGAACTGTTCTTAATGGACGAGCTTTTTCTGTTGCTGGACCTAAACTTCGCAACTCTGTCATTCCCCTTCTGTGTTCTGCTCAGTCGCTTCCCATGTGCCATTTCAATGTAAACTTGAGACTCCTTTTTATCAGTTGGATTCTGTGGACTTTCTGGGTATTGACCTGAATGGCTTGGTTTTGATGGGTTGATGTGCCTTGTGCATTAGATACCGGCGCTATAGAAGTTTCGGATTAACGATAAATAAAGTGAAAAAATTGACATAAGGCTTGTTTTACAAGAACTGGTTGCATTTTTCTAGCTCCTTTTTATGAAATGACAAGTTGGTATTCTGGTTACAAGTAGTATAGTTGATTTTCCGCACAATGGCGCTATATAAATGTATGTCTGTGCATCATGCCACTTATGTAGCAACGGTAAAAACTTGTTTCAACTGTTTAAATTCTTCCAGGCTGGATTCGGACTTGGCATTGCTCTGATGATTTTCGTAGCCGGCCTGGCGCTCTACACAGCTTATCGAGTTATTAAGTCAAAAGACACGATAGGTGTGTAAACAATTTTTACCTTTAAAGCACCTTTTACAATTTTCTCAAAGTTGCTAAGACTTGGCTATTTTTAGCAGATCTGATCATCGCAATGATCGCAAAATTTTGTACAACGCCCAAAGAACGTTAAGTTGTGGAACAATAGCTTACTCTCAGGCGCTCAGTCAAAACAGGATCAATGGGCATGTGAGATCAGATTCGCTTCTAGGTCAAGATCCTGGTGTAAGGCAGGTAGATGTGGTTCAGAATTTGGGTGGTGAGAGGAATATTTTGTGGGATGTTTCGTTATTTTTCTTGAGCTGTTTCGTAAGTACTGTTGTTGTAAATTAATTAATTGTTTTGTGATGAATTCCCTTATTGAGTTTCAGCGTCTGGTGATCACTTGGAGTTTTCTGACATCTGCCGCTACTATCTTGGCCGTCCGGGTGAATATATCAGCATCTGCTTCTCTGTCGTTGCACTTCTCGGTGCATCGGTTGTCTACTGGATTCTGATGTCCAACTTCCTCTACAACTCCGTTCTCTTCATCTATCGTAAGTTTCGATTGGCTTTCAGACTGACTGACTAACTGACTGACTGACTGAGTAATTATCTGACTAATTGCTGACTGACTTACTGGTTGACTGACTGACTGACAGTAATGACCTGACTAATTGCTGACTGACTTACTGGTAGACTTGCTATTTGACTGATTGACTTGCTGGTTGACTGACTTACTGACTGACTGAATGACTAAGTACCTGACTAATTGCTGACTGACTTACTGGTTGACTGACCGACCGACCGACTGACTAATTACCTGACTAATTGCTGACTGACTTACTGGTTGACTTGCTGGTTGCCTGACTGGCTGGCTGACTGACCGACGGACCGACCGAACGACCGACTGATCTAAATGGACCAAAAGTCTTGTTAAAGGTTTTTATATGTTAATGTGAACATTTGAGACAGTTTACATACTTGAATTACATTTTAGATCTGAACTGTTTTCAGAGAAAGTCAACAACGAATTCAACTCCACGACCCTGGCTTCTTTAAACAGTAGCCACAGCGATGGTGAGCAAGCAAAAGTTATTTCTTTCTCAGGTTTTTTATTTTAGGATTTTCTTAAGAGGAACCAACGCAGGCCAATAAAAATTACCAATAGAAATTCACATGAGCCTTCGTAATGATTTAGGTTGTAACATACTGCAAGAAAATAATATCAGAGTTCTTCTGTGGTGTTAAGATATTTGTAGGAAACTTTGCAAAGCCCCCTTTATTTTACTGGTGAACTAGTTTACTGGTGTACTGATTTACTAGTGTACTGGCTTACCGATTTACTTGTGTACTGGCTTACTGGTGTACTAGTGGTGCTGTAGAAGTTCACAGATTGGATTTAGTTTCGATTGTGTTTTCAATCCTTTTTTTCCTATTTTTCCTGTTTCAGTCTGGTGTCCGCATTTGCCGAACAGTCCAAACAAGTCTGTCCGTTTGTCCATTCCTGGTGGAACTTTCCTGAATGCAAGTTTCCTGCATAAGGAAAACATGCTTTCCAGCTCCTCGGAGATCTTCTACAAAGTCTGGAATCCGACGAACACGGTGCCATTCTTTCTCGTAATAGTTTTGGTTCCACTCATCAACTTCAAATCGCCGACGTTCTTCACAAAGTTCAATGCTCTCGGTATGTCTGACTTGGTTTCTTTAATATGGCTTAACAAATGCTTGCTTAAAATTTATCTAATCTAATCTAAAGACTTCTGTAGCGCCGTTATCGTAATGCCCAAGGCATCAGTTGATGGTAGCTTCAAGTCAGAATCGCAATCCAAAATCATAATCTGTTGGAGAAGCCAGGTCGAAATCCAATAGGTCAGAGAAACTAGAAACCAGGCTGCAGCGGTGGGTAAGCAAGTTCAAAGAAGCGAGTCTTTAGACGTGAATGACATCAAAGTACAGCAACCGTAATCCTAGTTGTCTTCTCTTTCTCATGACTTACTTCATTTCTGTCCGTTTCTTGACTTGATTCAGATGACATATGTCATGGAGGTGTGAAAAAAAATGAGAAAATGTGCTGTCGGCACCGAGAATACCTATAAAACCATGAAACCATGTTTTCTTGGACTCATTTCATCCATAGGTTGTTTCTGTGTCATCTTGAATTTTCCTCTTGACTTTGACCAAAATTTGGAATATGATTTGCACTCCAATTTTGCTTAATAGTGACCGACGTCTTGAGTATTCTAACTGTAGCGCTGTAGAAGTTTTGGTTTATTTGGTTATTATTATTTATAAGGTGAAGTATACTGAAGCTGAGAAAATGAAGTAGCTAATACGTCACAATGTGGGGTTGTGTTAAAAGATTGGTGTTATTCTGTCATTTTTTTCTGTGTTGTCTAAGTTGATATTGTGATTAGTAATGTTATGTGACATTAAAACCTTACCCCTGTAACGTTAATGAAATCTGACTTACTGTTTTGTTACGATGTAGTATATAATCTTGTGCAACGTTAACATTACTCTGGTAACATTAATGTTTATCTGATTTACTGTTTTTGTTACGTTGTGTTACAGGAACCATCTCGGTTCTCTACATAGTAATTTTCATCCTTGTAAAAGGAATCTTTTGGGGTGTTCACATGGATTACGAACTTGGCATTCCACGTATGTTATGCAGTTTACGGCATATGGATTTAATCTAGTGTAGTCTGGTCTGCTGTGTTATTATTTCTGCATTTATTAAGCACCACTATCTAATGAATGAGCATCTGTTGATGGTGCTGAGCAGTTGAGTGGACTTGCTCAAGGTCCCTACACAGCAACTGTCTAAGGGGAGGCTTGAACCTTTGCTGTCTGCTTCACTAGCTGAGCGCTCTAACCATCAGCTACCATTCCCCACGCTGTGTTTATGTATGTATGAATGTAGGTATGTACATTATGTACATGTTTGTAAATTTATACTTATCTAGGCGCTGAATACAGCATCATGTGTTAACCTTCGTTGGAGTTAAAATTCAAAGTTCATCTGTAAGAAAACAACTAGAAATCATCCCCCTTGGCACCTCTCATACACATGGAGTCCAACCTGTGGATTCCTATCCACAGTTGACAGACGACATGATGTTCAGAGTTCCTGGTCCATGTTGGATTGAGGAGTGAGGAACAACAATAGCGGAACGTGGTCTTTTCTGGCCTCGTTTTATCTAGTCTTCTGGTAGGATCTGATCTGACATGGTTACTTTGCTTTGCTCATGTTTCTTATGGTTTTCAGAAGGGCGCAAAATGTGCTTTACAGATCTTGAGATATTTAAATGCAGGTGTTTGATTTGATGTACATTGGAACGTCTTCTGGCAGATATCAGTCAGTTCCACACAACATTTCTGTAGCTCCCTTTCTCTTCTGAAAGGTAATGTAAGGTAAACTCAACATCAACTGCTCAGGCAGCCGTAAGATGTCTGGAAACACTGGATACTACTGCTGCTTCCGTTTTAAGAGATTGAAATTTTTTGTAGCCCCTTTTCTGTTGTGACTGTGTGGATAATTTGAAGTTGTTTGCCGCAGAGGCCCTGCCTACGTTTCCGGCCCTGACTGGAATCCTGGCCCTCGCGTACTTCATACACAACTGCATTGTTTCAATCATGCGCAACCAGCGCAACCCGGAGAACAACGTACGCACGACTCTTATCGGTTCTTAAATTTATGTAGTGCCTGATTAAGTGCCACAAGTCTCTGTGTATCTCCCTGTCTTTCTTCCTCTCTGCCCTCTGCTGTTTGTCTATTGTTCCGTGCCATATGTCCTCGGCTGTTCTTGAGCTATGTAATTAATTAAGCAATTACTCAATTAATTTGCTGTTTATTATCATTATTATTCAGATATTTTTATGAGACTAATTTATAAGTTCATGTCAAAACTGCAGGTAGCCGGAGAAAGATCTCTGCAAACTGAGTTTAAGAGAAAGTGACGGTCGTGCAAAGCTGGCGGTAGCAAATTCCATGGGCGAGGACCAGCATGCGAAAATGCGTAGAAACTGTAAGACTTTCTGTGGTTGTTCAGGATGAACAGCTGGCCAGAAGAAGTTAAATCTAATTTAGTTACACAAATGTTCTGTGATTACCTTACATTTGATTACATTTCATTACACGAGTTTACTGTGTTACGCTTAATGTTTACGTGATTGTTGTTCAGTGGTTGTCTTGTTGTCTAGGGTCGCGACCTGAGCATCGCCTACGTCCTCGTGACCATCACTTATGTCTTTGTTGGTGGCGTCTTTTACATTTGTTTTCCTCTGCAAAAAAGCTGCATAGAAGATGTGAGTACATTTTTCTAGGGCTATTTATTGGTGTTTAGTTGTGGATACGATTCCCTCTCTGCTGCTCTGCTAGGATTTTTTTACTTGGGTTAAAAATAGTCATGTATTTAAGAATAATGGTAGTAGTAGTAATAATAATAACATGGCCTGATTTTTAGATATTTTTCTAGTGCTTCTGTTATAATTTTTAAAGCCTCTGAGATCATGGGTACCTTGGAAAAAAGTATTGATAGTAATTTTTTATTTGTGGGAGAATTTTTGAAGTCCTGTGGGTTCAATTGTACCTTGTGTAAAAAACTAATAATAATAATTATTATTATTATTTTATTATTATTCAGATATTTGTATAGTTCTAATTTATGAATTCACCTCGAAAGGTGTGTATAGCTGGAAAAGATGTCCTCAATAGATACTAGTTGCAAAATGAAATACAAGAAAACGAATCCCTTAAAGCTGGTGGCAGTGAATTCTATATAGAATACGAGGACCAATGTGCAAAGAGGCATGGAAAGCGCAAAACTCTTTCTTTGGCAAACAAACAAAAATTTTAGTAGGAGTAATAATATTAATATTAATAATACGAGTGTTTATTTACTTTCAGAATCTTCTGAACAATTTTGTGAGTTCGGACGTAATGGCGTTTGCTGCTCGGATATTTCTCTTCTTCCAAATCGTGACCGTCTTTCCGCTGCTGATGTTCATCCTTCGTATTCAGATTCTAAACGTCTTTTTTGGCTCCATCTATCCAGGGTCAGTTTACGTTTGTTTACGCGTAATTGTTTATGTGCAATTAATTACGCTTAACTGTTTACTTGTGTGGTTGTAAAATGGTAATGCTTGAGCTTATCATAAACTTTGATTGATTCAGTGATCTGTTCAGTGTGTTATAGACTGATGAAAAGCATTGTAAGACTTTTGATAGATTAGGGATTGATTGGTTTGGAGTACTTTTAAGGTGTTCGATTGATTAAGGGTTGATTTCTTCAGAGTATTGATTGACAGTAAGCATCCTAAAGTCTCTTCAATGTTTTTGTTTTCTAGCCTGAAGCATGTTCTTGGTTTAAATGCCATCATCATCGTAATCTGTCTCATTTTCGCCACACAGCTGCCTAAAATCGGAACAATAATACGGTGAGATTTGCATATTACGATCTGTGTATCTGTCTCTCTGTCTGTTTCTCTCTATCCTTCTGTCTTATTTTGCCCTGTCCCATCTCCCTGTCTCTGTCTCTGTTTGTCTGTCTGTGTGTCTGGCCTCTTACAGTTCTTGAGGCTCTGCTCATCACAAAAAATGTGGCCAGTTTACGCTTACATTTACATTAGAATTTCATTTTCAGAAAATGGCCAGATGTTGTAATTGTAATCGTAAATTTATATAGCACTACTTCCAGAGAAACTCCTCAGAGGTGAGTTACATTACACTGTGTTTACGTTTTCAGGTTCTCTGGTGCCTTGTGTGGTTTCGTCTACATCTTCACGTTGCCCTGTGTTGTTTATCTTCTGGCGCTTCGCAAGAGCTCCTCTCTGACATGGCCAGTCATTCTAGTACACTCTATCATCATTATACTCGGACTACTCAACTTTGTTGGCCAGTTTGCTATCCTTGGAGCGGTGTAGTTTGGATGAAAATAGAAAATACTGACCAAAATACCAAAGAGAAGGCATGGATCTGAAGTGGGACGTTTTATTGAGAACGTGTCTTCTGTTGGTATTGTTAAGATGTGTCTGTAAAACGAAGATGTTTTGATTAAAAAGCGATTTGGAATTATGTGATATGTATGTTTACGAAGAATGTTGTTTTACAGATATTGTTCCATGATGTTACAAATGTTGTAATGTTATGAATTTTAAGAAAAGTTGCAAGATGTTTTAGTGATGTTGTAATGTGTTACTGATGTTCATTTTAGAAATTTTCTCGTGTATTTGTTGTCAGTTAATAATTTCCAAGCATTCAGGATGTGTTTACGATGTCGTCAGCAAAATAGTCAAATTTAATAGGTTTGGTAGCTGATTGGTTTGAACGCTTGGCTTGTAATGCGGAGAGTAAGGTTTGAGACTCACCTGAAACTGTCACTGTTTAGGGATCCTGAGCAGATCCTTCACTCACATTTGCTCCGCGCCTCGGATTCAGATTTGCTTACCTTGTGTGCATAGTAAATGCATGATAATAATTTATATAGCGCCATTGCAAAAGTTTCAGTTGAGTTGGTTCTCAGATGGTGACATGTTACTTAATTTCATAACACTAAGTGATAGGCAGTTTTCTTGTTCTTACTTCTGAGCTCCTTGTATTCTGAGCTGACTGCTTATTTTTATTTTGCTTTTAAAGTTTATTTTGTGTTTACCTTGGAAGTACCACTCATCTATCTGTGCAGCTGTGTTGAAGGAACTGTGTCTGTCAATTGGGTCAACAGAGGGCTGAGCACAGCAGACTGAGCTTTCAGCACTAGATGCTACAGATCTACAGATGCTTAATATTCTTTCGTATTGGGTGTTCAATGCTTGTAATACGGAGAGTATGGGTTCAAGCTGCCCCTGTTTCGGTGGACTGGCTTTCTGGGTGTTGACCTGACTGCGGCTTGATTTTGATGTGCCAGCGGGTTGATACCTTGTGTATTAGGCACCGGTGCATTAGAAGTTTCTTATGATAAGTCCTGCAATGCACTTGCTCCATGTCCAGGACAATGGGATTCGTCCACTGCCGGCTGAAAGGCCAAATTGCAAGAAATGAGTACTTCCACAATTCCTTTACGGGACATAGGAAGCACTTCCCCAACGTTCCATTATGGGACGTAGGAACGTTGTTTTCCAGGCATGGTTACTGTGTAGGAACCTTGAGTACAATCGTTACAGGTCGTGAAAGAAAGTCAGTTTGTTGAAATAAAGAGGCAGCCTCAAGCCAACTGAAAAATGTCAGTCTGCTATGACAGAGAGGCAGACTATGGTGGATAAGCAATCTGAAAAAGACAAGTCTTAAGTTGTGTCCGAAATGAGACAAGAGTTTGAGCAGAATGAACACGTGCTCAAGAAAGTTCCAAAATTCTGCTCATCGCCATAAGTTTCTGCCTTGTCAGTTTTGCTACACAAACGCGAGAGAAATAAAGGATGCGGCTGCTCAGCCGAATTGTAGTTTAATTCAAGTATTTAAATGCTGTGAACATGAAACATATTAGTTGCTGTAGTTGTTATGCAGCTGTTCAATTGAAATGTTGAACTAGTTAATCATTTTAATTTGTTACATGTTTGTGTTTTGTTTCTTTGCGCTTGTTATGAAGCTCGGTGACGACATTACATTGTCCTTAGGTCTGTTTACGTCAACGTTTGAATGGCTTGACAAGGAGTTCCTAGTACTTGCGTATGACATTATCCCATGTAGGCTGTCTTGTGTTCTGTTTTGGACCTTGACAGGTTCTAACCAAAGGATTATTATCTTGAGTGGTTCTAACCAAAGGATTATGATTTTGGAAGTTGGTTTTATATAGAAGTGACCATCGATTGATGCCAATTGTAATTGTAATTTGAGATTTATAAAGCGCCTCTTAGAGGATAAACTCAACAGAGATGCTTCCGATCCGAAAAAGTAAAATCACTGTTGAACAGTACAGTCTTCAGGCGCCTGCGGAGCACTGAGAGGGGGAGAGAAAGGAGCTCAAGTCGCAGTTCTCGAGGGAGACGATTCCAGCAAGTGGGACCAACGTAGGCAAAGCTTCTGGACTGGGCTGCAGCGGTACGCATGCGAGGGACAAACAGGAGATCTTGAGTGGCCGAGCGAAGGTTGCTACGGCCCGGCAACGAGGAGACCAAAGTGCAGAAGTCAATGAGGTAAAGGGGAGCAGAGCCGATAACTTCTGTAGAAGTCTCCAAATTCGATTTGGATTCCCTGCCAGAATGAAAAGTATATCTGCCCAGCTTTTTAGTTGTGGTGTTTTCTTTGCGGACTTAGGTTACATTAACTGAACATAGCACAACAGGAGCATGTAATCAGTTTCAATTATCTTTCCGGCTTTTGGTATTCATGAAAAGTAGGACACTTTCTAAGTCAGTTAAGTTTTAGGTCATTTCATTTTCTAGGTCATTCAGCTTTGAAGATCCGTTTATTTTCTAAACGTTCCATATGACAGAATTGCTGTTTCGCCTGAACCCCACCCAAAAACGTAGCCAATTCAGGAGTGGATCTTACTTAAGCAGTCAGCTCTTTGCCTGCTCTTGTGAAGCTGTCGTGTATACAGGACCTCTGCAACCCGTGATGATGTTACCATTGTACCTCGTGGCAAATAAAATATTCAGATTGTTTTCCTGCCATAAGAATCGCAAGGAAATGTTGTCTTGTTGTTGGGTTACAGTACAACTTATGTAAGACCAGTGGGGAGCTCCAGGATTGCTTGCGTGGGTGGCAAGAGCATTTCCAGATGGGTGCCACATTCTGGCAGCCCACCATGCATGGTTCTCGTCTGAGAGGCACCAGTATAAAACCAAGACGGGCGGGGCCGAATCGCCTCCTCCTTTGTCCCATGCCTCTAACTAAATCCACCATTGTGTAAGACTCGTAAGGAAAGGTTGATCTGTTTTGAGTCAGAAGGGTTGGAGTTGTTCTGCTGGAACTTCAGTTGAAAGATATAGAACCCTAGGACAATGTCTGTGGAAACTGTTGGCCACAGAGGGTGAAGACTGCGTTCGAAACAAAGTGTTGTATGTCATTTGTTTGTGAGTTCGTGGCCGATTGGCTGAGTTAGGTTCCTGTAACACGAAGAGGAAGGGTTTGAGCCTTTGCCAAACAGGTTTGAGCAAGCTGTTTGTGTGTGGTTGGTAACTGCAGTCAGCTGGTGCGCCCTGTGGAAGTTTACTGATAAGAATTTAGGGAACTGTAAGAGTTAGTGTAGGGATGTGATTACGTTTAGCCGGGCTCTTGCGAGCAGAATGTGTAAAAATTATTTTGTGTACTGTACAGGATTTTGCTCATTGATAATCAAATCGTTTTAGTATGTTTTTGTCTTAGGGTTTTTATTTTTTTAAATGTTATTCTGTACGTTTAGTTTTGCATGTTTATTCTTTTCGTTATGTTCCTTCATGTATCGAGTGTGGTTAAGGTGTACTTGTTTCTAAATTAATATTTTTCTGTAGCTTGTTTTAATAAAAGCTCCTTGGTATTTGTGAGGTTACTAAATTAAGTACATGTGGTCTGGGAGATTAGAGCAGTGATGAAATGTCATGTACTTCTTCAGTGTTTTGCCGTTAGGCAGGTCTAAGAGTCCATCGACGCCACTCTTCTCTGTTCTGTGCCCTGTCTTTAACTTCTTTGTAGCCCCATATCCTTCCTTTATCCATCATCCAGTCCAACAGCATATTTCTCAGTCTTCCTGGAACTTTCCTTCCTCAATTCTTCCTTCAATCACTGTCCTAGGAGAGAATTTCCACGTAGTATGTGACCATTCCAGTTCATTTATTTCCTCCTTATTGTACTGACCAGTGTCCTTTCTTCTTGTACCAAGTGTAACGCCTCCTTGTTGTTTTTATAATCCAGTTGATTCTGGCCAGTCTTCTCCATATCCACGTCCATATCCACAATGTCCTATAGGGTAACTTGTAATTTCTTTTGACTAAACACCTGTGAATTTGCTGGTCTCCCAGATGTGGTTTTTGTGCCATATAAGTAAACTCTCTACTGCAACTACGGCAATTTGTGTAAGCTTAAACCGTACGTTATCCATATGAGTTTCATACGAATTGGTCTTTTATGGCATCATGCACTGCAGATTTAGTCAGCCCGTTGCCATCATTCTAACAGTTTGGAAGTTCTGTTACATCTTCAGAAAGTACTTTCTGCAGATGAAAGATACTTCCTCTTATAACTGGACATTTCAGCATGTTTGTGAGATACTTAAAAGGCGCTATATAAAATGCCTAGATGCTAACTAACTACAAAATAGGCCAAAACATGAAACATTGATGGCGAATAACCCTGTGAGAATGGGGGTTAGTTTGAGGGTGTTTGTCATGGCTGGCTTTTGACTTCTCAAAGAGATGCTATAGAATTAGGTTTCTGGAGAGACAATGAGATTTCCTCATAGAAATTTTAAATTTCTAGAATGAATGCAAGAACTTGAACTACATGTAGCAATGCCAAATGGAAATATAGCCATAGTGGTAGTTCAAGGCATATGACACAGAACGAGTGTTTGTAAGAGGTAGCTTTTGGCTATTTTAAGTAATGCTACAGAGGTAGTTTCTGGAGAAATAAAGAGAATTTAGCACAGAACTTCATAATTTTTACAATGAAGGCAAGAACTTGGACTACGTGTAGCAGTGGCACACTGGGAATATGGTGGTAGTTTGAGGGTATATTGCGGATTGGGGCACTTTTAGTCAGCTGTTCGATGTTTGAAATATTGCTGCATAAGCACTTTTGGGAGATACTGATTTCTTTCGATAGCTTTAAAATTTCTAGAAATGGAGGCCAGGGCTTGGACCACACATATCAATAGTCCATTGCATAAACTTAGGGTAGATTGCGAATCCGTCTTATAGCTGCGAATGTGGACATAACTTTGACGGATATATGTAGGCCTATATAAGTAAGTAAGTATTCTTGTCTTGCCGGCAGCAGCATTTTGTTCTTAACACGGTATCCCTAGACTTGTGGCAGCGCATAAGCTGGCACCATGAGCTTAGCTTTTAAACAGAGCTTTCGTACACTAATTGTCGAGTTTACGAGTACGATTACACAAGAATCTCACCCAAAAAACGAGTAGGAACGATCGATGCTACAACTGTAAAATCACATATGTCAACAATAGTCACGGATAATGTTCCGGCTTACACACAGCTCCTAAAATCCTAAATAATCTAAATTGTTGAACATGCTAAAGAAAAGATAGGTTAGAGTTTTGCGAATTTTACGACTGGCGAAGATGGTAAGCCTCGGCGTGAGAATTCAGTATGTGTAAATGTACACGTTTTTATATCGACCACAGAGACCTCTAGAAAAAAACTAACATGCGGCGCAGCTTTCTCCAATTTTTCTTAGTTAAATTAACAACTCGTAATTTAAGTCACAATCAAGTAACAGGTATTGTCACGCTGTCTCTCTGCCTGACTTGGTTCTTGATCTTGAACCGAACCCTTTGCCTATCCATTTGATTTGACTGAGCGCCTGTGAATAAGCAAGTCCTCGTGACGTGGCTTTCGTTGGGTGCTGTAGAAATCTTGGGAATACAATTACGATAGTCGCAGATCAGCAGTGGGTGTGTATATGAAAATAAATTTCCAAAATCTGTTGACTTGATGCTTTAATTTCTAAGACGCCCACGTGAATCTAGACGACCCCGGAAATCTGATGCGAGTTGGCGAGGATGGTGGCGAATTATATATTCCAGATGCTACAGTTGATGACATATTTGAAGAAGTAGCGTTTCTTGATTAAAATTGACTTTTCTTATATGGCATCTTTTAAAAATGCAATGAAAATGCAAATATCTAAAATTTATTAGCACCATATAACAGCTGCTTTATGGAAACCTGTTTATCCAATGGGCTATATCAAATCGAGTCAGCCTGGTTGGTTATTTTCGGTGCCAGGTCAAAATCGTTTCTGTACATTTAAATACTGCGTTTTAATATCGAATGTACCTGTTATTTAACCAAAGATTGTTCATGACCTAATAAAAAAATGTATGTTGTATCGTTACTTCGTAAAACTCGTGATCCAAATCATATTATAGGTATATAAAATGCACGAAAACTGAAGTATATAAATGATAACGCCGATACGTAAGCGGGCGTCATTGAGTAGTGTTAACTCTTTGTTGTATGATCTCCGCGTTGCAGCTGAGGATGTTCCAACGGCATCAAAAAGTTTTCCGTGGAGCTAGTGATTATCACATTAATAAGAAATTCAGATAAAAGTTCGATTTTCGATGAGATGAATACGATTCCACGAACCAAGGACCGGATTGTGTTCGATGTCGGAGTTTATGCCAACAATCACCGTCGGCAGGTACCCAGACCTAATCCTCGCTCCCGCTCGCCCTCCCTCGCTTCCTTCCTTCAACTCCTATGGACGTAACTTTCTTGATTGAAAGCACAACAGACATTACTTTTTTATCAGTGATATAAATGCACGTTTTATCATATAATATATGATTCATATAGCGCCTCCTAGAAGTATCTGGTATATTGTATTCATGGCTTTCGATGTAGTTTGTATGCATGTATGTATTTTTATATGTATGTTTATACGTACGTATGCTTGCTTGTATGTATGAAAACCTTAAATATAACACCTTTTAGTACCTCGTTAAAGTGCTCTATCATTTTTAGTTATGTTTCAGAGATAGACTTTCTACTCTTAAATTGCACTATGTCGTTGTATATCCCCGTATATTGACTGCACAAGCCCAAAATGCAAATCTCTTAAATGATTTCAAAGTTCACAAATGGAAATGGATTTGATGGCCACTCACATACATGTCCAGTTCGCTACTAATGCTGCTGTTCCACTCGGGGACTTTGATCTCAGTCCTCGTAAAATGGGATTGCACTCTGAGGAAGGTGCCAAAAGTTCAGGGTGAAATCAGATGCTGATGGGGAGCCGGGGCATGGACACCCCCTTGTGCATGATCTAAATACAGCAGCTAGATCTCCATGGCCTTGAGGAACTGAAAGTGATATCCCGTTTAACACCACCCTATAAGGTGACGCATTATATAAACAATTGCATTTCCTTATTCCATGTAACTGTATCTGTTCTCCACTGTGGGCTGTTGGTAACTTATACATCCTAAAGCATTCTGCAGATATACATATGTTTGTGTGTATGTATGTGTATGTGTTGTGTATATGTCGTGTGTGGGCACAGTGCAAAATAATCCAGATATATGTGTATATATATAGAGAGAGATTTTTATGTACTGGTGATATATATAATGTATATTAGAGGGATTTAAATCCCGTATGTATATATGTATATATTATGTATGGGATTTATACACTCCTATTTATGTTACATATATACATATACATATAATTTATTTTATTTTGTAATATATATTTAATATATATATTATATATATATAATATATATATTTCTACACAAGGTACATATCCTATTTATACATTGCAGATAATCCGATTTAGACATTAATTTCAGTGTATGGTGGGAACTTCTAACCCCTGTGCCTTTCCCTTTCAGGCCCCTTGCCTCATTTGCCCTGTCTCCCACTCTTTCAGCCTCCACAATAAATCTTTCTGAGTAAATCTTTCAGGGAATTAAATTAAATGAGTTAAGGTAAAGTCGACGTCAGCGGCTCAGGCAGCCACAAGATGACGATAAAATAGATAATGCGTCTGCGCTCAATACCATCCACCGTAGCCGCCTGCCTGCCAGCGTACCTGCCTGCCTGCGTGCCTGCCTGCCTGCCTGCCTGCCTCTTGGATCTTGACCTGGAACCGATTCTGACCCTTTCTACCTATCGACCCTTTCCGCCTATCGAATCTATTTTGACTGAGCGCCTGGGAATAAGCTGGTTTCCGCAACTTAGCTTTCGTTGGGTGCTGTAGAGATCTTGACTGTGATTTTCGATTTAGACTCCTTTTATTCGGGTGGTGGCAGTCCCAAGCCTGGATAAAGGAGGAGGGCGATGTCAACGGTCTTTGTGTTGGATCCCTCACAGAATGGGTTGCATTGTAGCCTATGTGTGTATGGTTCTGAAATGACGCCAAACCATCTTCGATGGCGTCACTAAATAAATTATATTCAGACGTAAATGTAATGTCTCCTTCTTTTGGTTCTCTGCCCTCTGGCAGGTTCAAACGTCCGATGACTTAAATCCCCCAAATTTCTTAATGCCGCAGGGAGACCAGCAGCTTATTCACCGGCGCTATATAAATCCAAAAATCCGCAAGATCCAGATTGTTTGTTCAAGTTCCGTTGCCAGGTTAGAATCCTGGGTTCAAAACCGGGGGCAGCGTATTGATACGGTGTACACATGGCGTGCTAACAATTCCATTATTTAATTACTTAGTTCTAGTGACGGTATTCAATCCGTAATCGCGAAGGTGTGGCTCATTACAGCAGTTTAAAATTCGGCAGCAAAACTGAGAAATGTCGGCTGCTTATCGGGCTGGGGGTGAATAAAACAGCTAACCCTGGTTGAAGGATTAAGTTGATAACTTAATACCTTATATGATTCACCAAAGGTGATGGTGGTAAGGTGATGGTGGTAATGTGGTGGAGCAGAAGCGAAGCAGGGTGAATGGCAGATTTAGCCAAAGGCGTGGGGAGGTTCACCCCCACCTGTCTTGGTTATATGCAGGCGCCCCTCAGACCAGACCCGTGCATGGTGGACTGCCAGAATGTGGCGCTCCGCTAGAAATGTCCTTCCCTCCACAAGCAAGCAATCCTTGGACCTGACACTGATGGGGTAGCTTGAAAAGTTCTGTTTTCCGTCTTGAGTAAAGGGTGCAGGGGAGAGGATAAGCGCAGGGGTGATCAGACCGACAGCGGAGAAAGGGCGATGAGCTAGGTCATTCGGACGTTCGCTCCAAGGAGCTGGCGCCGCGTAGCCCAAGGAACCAATTGGGGGGCGGGAGATACCCAGAGGGAGCCAGTTAGGGAAAGGTGGAAGGAAGAACGAGTAGAACTGAGAGGTTGGGTAGTAGATTCGATCGTAATAGCCGTACAGTGCCGGTGGCGATGATGAAGCAGCGGGGGCGAGTATTGGCCATCCGCCGATATCTGACAGTCCAGCAAAAAATTAGAAATAACTGCTTTAAATACAAGTTTCGTTTCTTTGTTTACTGTGTTATGTATTTAATTGTGTTTGTCTACGCCTAAGATTCCTCGCTTAAGATGGACATATGGCGTGCTAACAATTCCATTACTTAATTACTTACTTAGTTCTAATGACGGTATTCAATCCGTAATCGCGAAGGTGTGGCTCATTACAGCAGTTTAAAATTCGGCAGCTAAACTGAGAAATGTCGGCTGCTTATCGGGCTGGGGGTGAATAAAACAGCCGACCCTGGTGGAAGGATTAAGTTGATAACTTGATACCTTATATGATTCACCAAAGGCCGTAGTCCAGATAAGTTGGTTGGCGGCCGCCAGCCAGTTTTTATGTGCGTTTGATTGAGGTTGTGTAGTCTGTTCTTACCGCTTGTCTGACTTCCTGACTGGCTTTACAACTGACTGGCTTTCTGGGTGGCTGGCTTTCTGGCTAACTGGGTTTTGGGCTGGCTTCTTCAGCTGTGGCCTGTATGAGTGAATATATTTAAGCATATATCAATATACAAATGTGACTTATTATTATTGTTATTATTATTAACCTAATTCAGTTAAATATTATTATTATTATCATCATCATCATCCTATATGTTCATAGTAGAGTTCCGGAGAAGCAGATGGCGTTCCGACGCTGGACAGCCACTGAGAGTCTTTGAAGCAGGTAGCTGGTCGTGGGTTGCCATTGTCATCCTTCGTCCTAATTGTATGTATGTCCTATGTATTATTATTTTTTTTACCAAGGTAAGTATAATCCCTTGGTTGTTCAAAAATTTCCGGAGAAAAAGATAGAGGGATTCTGGAGCAGCTAATCCTCGTCTGGATTCGGCACCACAAATGTACCGTGGAAGGCGACTGCATTGAAACGCTGTAGTGTGCAAAGTGAATTTTAAAACCAAATCGCCTGCCACAAAAACATAGTCCGCCATCCGGATCGAGGGCCATTCCAGACTGAAAAAGCCCGCTAACCAAGAACAGTTCTAGTCTTAAGTGTTACCAGAGAAAGACAACCAGATGACATGGTTGAGTAATGATACGACTGGGGCAAATATTCTGTCCCGGTCGTGGCTTATTTCAGAGATTTGAATCTCGGGCTAGTACGGTCCGTGCGCGGGAACCTTAAATGGCGTGTAGCGGTGGTGAAGGATCTCACCCGTGCGCGGGTGGAGGCCATATGGCCGCTATAGAAAAACGTGTACAATTTACAAAAAAAATTTCTGTCTGGGTTGATGACGTATCTAGTAGGGTGTTTAACACCATTCTAAAATGTACATGTGTGCACACACGGGCGCGCGCACACGAACAGTATTAAGTATTTTTGTGTCCAAGGATATATAGGAGAATATCTAGCATATGTATCATGTGTATGTTTGTATGTATGTTTGTATGTGTGTGTGTGTGTGTGTGTCGGTTTGAAATGCATCAGAGAGAGGGGATATCTGGATTGGTCTGATGCCTGGTTTTTGATTTGGCCTTTGACCCCGAGAGGGTTGTATACGCGTCGTTGGGGGTTGCCCTCGGGCGACTGGATCCTAACAGCCGCCTCCTTTGGAGGTCGTTTGCCTTTTGTCGCCTGGCCCGTTGTCGGCTCGGGCTGCGCCAGCTGCTGCTGCTGCTGATGATGATGGTGATGCTGCTGCTGCTGCTGCTGAAGCTTCGGCGGCAGTTGGCTGATGGTGAAGCCGATTGTGCTTCGGACTGTGGCGAGATTGATGTAACTGGCGTCGGAGGAGGACTTGGGATGGCAGTCGAAGGAGATCCTCCCTGAGGTGTTCATGTTCTGAGCTGTACCGGGAATTCGGACGAGTGGTGCTTGGAGTCCTAAAGAGTTGTACGTAGAATTCGGAAGAAATTTTTGTACCTGGAGTTTAAGTAGTTGGACCTGGAGTGCTAAATAGTTGTACGTGGAATTCGGAAGAACTATTCTAACTGGGTTTCTAAGAAGTTGTAGCTGGAATTTTAAGGAGTTGCACTTGGAATTGTAAGTTGTTGTATCTGGAATTCTAAAAAGTGTTACACGGAATTCTGAAGTTACACACGGAAGTGTGAAGAGGTGTATCCCGACTGGAATGGATTCCTCGTTTTGTCTATCTTTGGTGTTTCTACCACTTTGACGAAGTGAAAATCGCGTAGGATTGTTTTCCAGATGGAGTAGCATCCACTGGATTTCCGTTCAGTGAGGAAACTGAACGACTGAAGGCAAGAACAACGTTTTGCTTCTGATGGATTTATGTGAGAACTTTTTGTCAAGGTGGTTAGAGGTAACTGGACAGGTGGTGGTAGGACACGTGCTTCAATTAACTTCAGCCACCTGGCGGCAGCATTCTTACACAGCTTTTCTTTCATCTTTTCACTACAAAGCTACATTGCTTGGTAGTCAAAGCGTGCGTTCCATAATAGCAGCAGCTGTTGGATTTTGAGTCTTTTTATGGTCGATTTTGTCTTCAAGTGTTTTCTTCAGTGAGTGCTTGTGCTAAGACTGGTTTTCTCCATCGCCATCTGATCCTCCCACTGACAGGACTTTTAAGCGATTGGATTTGACAGAAGTTGTTGTTTGTGGTGTCAGTTAGAAGTGCATCGATTTTGAATTCTACTGTTGGTTTTAAATTCGTCATATCAGTCAATCAGTGCCTCACAGCGGACAGCGCTAGGGTATACGATGCGGTGTAATACGTAGTGATACAACACCCTTGCAACACCATATTTCTCTGCTTCTGTTTCATTTACACCCACAGACACCAATATCCCATTACCACACCATATTTCGCTGCTTCATTTACACCTATATTCAAAAACATCTCATTACTCAGTCAGACCATAAGCCAATCCGAACAGGTGCATCTTTTCGAAGCTCACACTTGAACACTCCTTCCAGTGTCCGTTGTAGCGTGCGAGGCTACGGGTTGGAAGGGTTTAGAAGATGCTGAAATGGGTAACGAATCCCCGGGGTCACGAGGCCACGACCTCTGCATCCGAGTTCAGATACCACGAGTTACGCAACGAGGAGCATTTAGACGATGCTGACCGTCCGCAGTCGACTGCGGCATCCGATGCGGAAGTGGAGTTGGATTGTAAGGATGTTGCATCGTCTGGCGCTGATGAGGAAGAACTGACTGTGGATGACGAAGGTCGTGCTAGGAGTGCGAGTTATGACAACGAATCAGAGGCACTGGAGTCAGTTGAGGTTAGCATAGTGTGTGCGTGTATGGTATGGTATGTGTTTATTTATTGTATGGTATGTGTGTATATATGGTATGGTATGTGTGCATGGCTTCCTTGTGTATGTATGGTATATGTGTATGTATGGTATGGTATATGCATGTATGGCTTCTTTGTGTATGTATGGTATGGTATGTGTGTGTGGCTTGTGTGTATGCATGTATTTTCATGTATGGATGTGTGTGTATTTATGCATGTATGTATGTACATATATATATGCTCTGTTTGTATGTGTGCATGTGTTTGTATGTATGTATGCCTGTGTGTGTGTTTGCATGCCTCTAGGCATGTGTTTGTATGTGTGTGCATTCCTTGGTTTAGGGTTGGGCAATTTGCTGTCTGAGGTAATTTGAAAATCTCATAAGTCTCTGTTAAGTTTACTGTTATCTGTTATCAGACATTAAGTTTAATTAAAGGTCGAGGGGGTATTAAGATTTTATGGTCCTTTAATCTAGTGAGGAGTTTTTAAAGATTAGAGCCAGTTGGGTTTATTTCTTCCGTGGCTTAATTGTGCGGGGTTTCAGGCGAAGCTGATGAATTTTATGTGGAGATTATCAGAGGGTTACAAGACGATTAACCCTTTAAACCTTTCCTTGAATTGTTTGGGGCTCATGGGTCCCACCCAGTTTGTCTTCCTGGGCAACTTACCCCAATGGGGCTAACGGAAAAGTCGCTGGCTAGAAACATATGGATCTGCGATTGTTTTTGCCTGTCACTAGTTTTAAGTGTGACAATACCTGATATTGTTTGTATCAGTGATATAACCGTGAGAGTTTTTTGTGAACATCTATGATACTTTTTTATATCTGTGGCATGTTTGTATATCTATGATGTTTTATTGTCACACTTTTCTACCTTTTTAGGATTATTTTATTTATTTCTGCATTTATTAAGCGCCATTGTGTAATGACTAAGCATCAATCGATGGCGCTGAGCAGTTGTGAGTGAAGGTCTTGCTCAAGGCCCCTACACAGCAACTGTCTGAGGAGAGGAGGGTCGAACCCGTACTCTCCTGCGACAAATCGAGTGCTCTAACCAATCAGCCTTGGGTGTCTATTTAAGTTTTTGTATGCCGTTAAGATTTACAATTATGCTTTTTAAACGATCCCTGCGTGATGCTGTAGGGACTGTACCAGACCAGGTAAAGGTATATACCATGTTCTAACCCAGACTGAAAAATCTGTGGCCAAAATGAAAAGGAACGACATTAGGTAAAGTAAGGTAACTTAAGGTAAGTTTAGGTTGGAGGGTGTGGTAAGTCAGCTTAAGGTAAGCTCAACTTTCTCCATCTCTGTCCGTCTTTCTCTCCCTTTCTGTCTCTCTGTCCCTCTCCCTCTGTCTGTGTCTGTCTATCTCAGTCTGTCTCTGTCTCTGTATGTGTCTGTCTGTCTGTCTGTCTGCCTATCTGTCTGCCTGTCTGTCTGTCTATCTATCCATCTGTCTGTCTGTATGTCTCTGTGTATTGTTTTTTGTTTGTGTGTCCGATCTAGGGTTCCGATCCAGTGAGTCAGTCGAAGGGGTCAAAGGTCTACAATCGAACCCTGTGGCTGGCGGAACAGATCGAACGCGAACAGAAACTGCGCGCAGGAGCCGAGAAACTCCTCAGGTCTCCCTCCGCTGCTTCTTTGTGTGGATGTTGCTGCTGCTGCGGGTGGGGTGATAACAATGGTGACGAATGTGGTGGTGATGGTGGTGGTGGTGGTGGTGGTGGCGGCGGCGGCGGCGGCATTTAATCTATAACCAATGAGGCGCAGCTGCCTGTAAAACTCGGCGATCAGACCTTATCTTATCTTACATCTGTATCTGTCTGTCTGTCTCTCGCTTTCTCTCGTTCTTTTTCTTTCTTTTTCTTTCAGCTTCTCTGTCTGTCTGTCGGTCTGTTTGTTTATCTGTCTGTCTGTCTGTCTGTATGTCTGTCTATCCGTCTCTTTTCCTAGTACTGTTTGTTTTCCGATTGTCGTACAAGTGATAATCGGAAAACCTGCCACAGAGAAAATGTAGCCATAACAGTCATGAACGTCAAATCATCTGGTAGGAAAGCATAGTCGCCTTGGCCCATCCTATCCTATCCTATCCTATCCTATCCTATCCTGCCCTATTCTATCCTATTCTATCCTATCCTATCTATCTTGCTTTTGTTGTCGAACCGCAGTGACCCACCCGAGCCTACGATTCCTCGCTCAGTCGATGGACTTATGGCGTATTAGCAAATGTATTACCGGTACTTACTTACTTACTTATCTACCTACTTACCTACCTACCTACCTACCTGCTTACTTACCTACCTACTTATCTACATACTTAGTTGATTGGACAGTGTAATGTAGCCTATTGTGGTAACTAGTGATAGTTGGCAACATTTTTACTAACGCACAATTTGCTTTAACACCCTGCCCGTTTGGGCTGTAGCTCTGGCGGTTGCCCAAGTCCTAGGCAGGGACGGGGAGTCCGATTACGGAGAGTGGGGGAGGTCGTGTTGATTCAGAGGAGGGGGTCTTATAGGAGGAGGGAGGGAGAGAGGGCAGGCGCTGCCATAAATCGTCCCAACGACTTAGACAGTGGAAGCCCCGGCTGCACGGGACCTCAGCCTGCCCGAGGTGAGGCAGGGACAAGGTTGCCCATATGTTGGCTGCAATGCCGGACGGAGACCCTATTGTGTGTGTGTGTGTGTGTGTGTGTGTGTGTGTGTGTGTGTGTGTGTGTGTGTGTGCTTGTACGCACTTGTCGCCGTTGTAGCAGAGGCCCATGTATCGCTCAAACCCGTCTCCTGAACTTCCCTCTGCATCGTATATCCCTTACAAGTTTGCATGGAGGGCAAGACAGATCAAACTCCGCCCCTTTCGTACTCGGGTGATGCCAGTGCAAGGCCTGGATAAATAAAGGAGGGCGACGCTACTAATCATCTTCCTTATGAGAAACCATCGTTGAGAAGAAACTGCACAAGGACTCGTTAACCAACCGTTAGGGCAAAGGGTAACGGTTACCCTGCGGATTCGGGAATCGTATTCGTAATCTCGAGATTTCTACAGTGCCCAACGAAAGCTAAGTCGCCGGAACCAGCGTATTCACAGGCGCTCAGTCAAAACAAAATCGATAGGCAAAGGGGTTCGGTTCCAGGTCAAGATCCAGGAGTCAGGCAGTCGGACGGCGGATGGTGTTTGAAATTGAAGCGAGAAGAGACATGAAGGGGATTGGAAGAATCAGGATAAGATTTTTGGAAAAGAAGAAGAGGGACAACCACCCTGTGTTAGCGACTTCAGTTTCTTAGCCACGGCTGATCCTGCTGGTCGTTCACGTGAACAGCCTGTGATGCGGAAGAAAAGGGAAGTGGATTATTCAGTTCGTCGCAGCTGCGTTTATTTTTCAGCGATTGTTGAATGAATTCTTAGGTGGAGAAGAAGCCTTTGTCCCTCCCTCCACGGCTGTTTCTCTTCCGTCTGCTTCACCTGTTGCCTCTCTGTCAGCCCTCGACTGATCCGCCGCCCCCTCCCCGTTTACTCAGTGTTTATGCTTGTATGCGTTTGTATGCTCACGTGTCTCTGTGTTTTTATGTGTGTGCGCGCCGCTGTTGAGTTGCTCTCCAAGTGGCGCTAAATAAATTTACGATCGCAGTTACTGTAAACAGAAGGCAATGACTGACCTCAATTGGGTGTCCCTTCATCTTTTTTCCAGTGGTATTATTGCCTCACTGGGAAAGTAGTCTGCGAATGGCTGACTGTTTTAGTGGCCAGAGTGCTCAGAGACAAAACCTGTCTAGTGTCCTTATCACCTGTAATACCAGACAATATTGTCTAAAATATATTATTATTATTATTATAATTATTATTATTATTGCTGTTGTTACTATTAGTAAACCGGTATTTATGTCATGCTATTTTAGGGAACGTTCACTAATGACTTATGCAAAGAGGGAGGTGAAGGGGTCAGGGGTCACCCAAATGCGGATCAATAGGGTCAAGGGGAGGGGCTTATGCCCAGTACCTAGGCTGCATATAAATGTGGTACATAGAATTATTTCCGAGCGGCCTGTGCCTGAAAGACCAGCTCCAGGCAGACAGCAGACGGTCTCTGGTGCCTTCGATCTAATTAGGGCCTCTCTGCTGGACGCGACATCATCGAAGTACCCCACCCTGTATCACGGTTAGCCTGAAATATCAACAGGGTTGCCTAGTCTAAGCCTTAGACTCTGCTGGAGTGAGGCCGTCCGCAGAGGGAAATTGGAGAGGGTGATGCCAACTGCGGACAAGGGGAGGGAGGGAGGGTCCAAGTTGGTTATATTAGCGGACGTCCTTTATGAACGAACCCTTGTGAATCCCCTCAGAAGTGTGGGTTGCCGGATAAAGATATAGCAGTATGTAATTTTCTGGAATTAGCTTACCCCACTGCATATATCTCTTAGATTTCTTGCTCCAAGTGAAATGCACCCATCTGTATTTTCTACCTCACGCCACCTTACCTTATCATTTCAGCTGAATTACCCTAAAGAGGCTCCAGGTACTTGATAAGGGGGACTTGGAAACCAGGCCTCCTCAGGCAGCTCTGACTAATCAGAAAGTGTCCAGAAACGAAATTGGTTAATCTGGAAGTTTTAATAGTTGTATCATCGGCGTCATTGTGACTGTGACTTTGTCGTTGATATCCCCCCAGGCACTCCAACCCTATTAGAAGTCTGCCCGATTTTCTGAGAGGACTGTTTGTAAGGGGTTTGTGTTGAGTGATCGTAAGGTCTTGTTACAGTGTTGTTACAATTACAATGTAATGTGAGTGTAACATGATGTTATTTGGTGTGATGTAACAGAGTTTGATGTCCTGCATCATAACGTTGTGTTGGTTGGTGGTGTGGTTGTGGTAGTCTTGGTAGTGGTTGTTGAAGAGGTTGGGTTGTGGTGATTGAAATGGTCGTTGTCGAAGGGGTGGTGGTGTGGTGTGGTGTGGCGTGGTGATTGAAGTGGTGGTCACGGTTGAAGTGGTTGGGTTGTAGTGATTGAAGTGTTGGTTGTTGACGTGATGGTAGTGGTTGAAATGGTTGGGTTGTGATGATTGAAATGGTTGTGATTAACGGCACTATAGAAATGGGGGTGGTCAAAGTAGTGGTATTAGTGTTATGGTGGTGGTTTAGGTAGTGGTGGTTGTTGGCGTGATGGTTGATGGTATTGTGGCTTTAGTGGTGCTGGTGGTTGAAATGATTGTTGAAGTGTTGGCTGGTGTAGTAAGCTACCATCAATTGATACCTTAGGCATTATGATAATGGCACTATAGAAGTCAATAGATTAGATTAGATTAGATCCGATGGTTGGGTTGGTAGTTGTAGTGGGGTATGAGTCATGGCAATAGCCGTAATAATAAATAATTAAAAATCTATTTACCAACTGATGTTTACAGAGCTGCGTCGAGCAAGCGCATTCAGAATGAGATTGCGATGGAGTTGAGAGTCGTCAACGCTAACCTCCAGTCGATGAGGGATGAAATGGCGGAGATCTTTTCGAACACCTCACACACTCCTGACGTCCACCAGTCCAAGAGGTAAATGTACACATTTTTCTATAGGAACCATAAGGTCTTGAACCTTGGCTCATTTTGCAATAAATTTATCGGGTGAGATCCTTCACCACTGCCATCTCTTTGGTTGGGTGCCATACCAGTTAAGGTCCCCGTGCGAGAGGTGTCACTGAACTGCGGTGTGTTAACGTACACGGCACATTTTGTTGACTTTGAAAGTCGCTGGAACATGGCTTTCTAGTCTGTTCCTGTGACTTCTATAGTGCGATTATCGTAATACACGATGGTCTCTTCAGGTCGTTGTATAGCATTGCGTTGCATCTTGCGTAAGTTGAAAATGATTCCAGATTTTTTTTGGGAGGGTCCACTTGAGTGGAAAGCTGAAGTTCTAATCTTGAGTGGAAAGCTGTTCCAGATGGACAGTTGGTTGAAAGCGCGATGTGTCCGAATCAGCCGTATGGGAACACAGAACAGACATGCCTGTAGCCTCTACTGATGAGACATTATGATCAGCTTGGCCTCGTCATTCTGGAGCAAATATCTAAGGAAAACATGACCTTTTTTGCTCAGAACTGCTCAAGAAACAGCACATCCAATAGCAGTGTTTCAGCGTCTTTGAGAGATCCTTAAAGGGTGCTGTATAAATGTACAGATCCATGCATACATACTGTTGCACAACTGCATACAGTACTTACATGTACATGCCTACAGTATTGCACTTGTTACACTTGTTTTCCATCAAGCAAAGAATCCAGTTTAAAATATGTCTTATAGTTCATAAAGTACTACACTTAAATCAGCCGACCTGTCTATGTTCCATGCTCATCTCTCATACTAACAGACATTGCAGTCGATCAATGAACACTGTGACTCTTGCTGTGTCCTATACTCGAACTGTGTTAGGCTGCCGGGCCTTCTCGGTAGCTGGTCCACAGCTTTGGAATTCGCTGCCAAGTTCTGTCATTTCTTTGATGTCATTCAGGTCTAAACTTGAGACATCTCTTCCAACTAGCTTACTCACCATAGTCTAACTTCTGGTTTCTCTGGCCTATTGGAGTTCAACCTGGCTTTTCAATGGAATGTGATTTTGACTATGATTTCACTTGAAGCGGCCTTTGACTAATGCCTTGGGCATGATGTTAATGGCGCTATAGAAGTCAGTAGATTAGATTAGATTAGATTTAGACTTACAAATTACAGCCGAAGGTTGCTTCATACGAAAAAATATCATGATCAGTTGGAAAAGCCCAGTCAAAATCCGCAATGCAGTGTTTGAGTTTTAAACCCTGAGTGCAGTGGAGTACACGGAATTCGACCCGGCTTCTGCAACGGTTCTGAATTTTGACTTGAAGCAACCATCGTCTGATGTCTTGGGCATTATGATAACGGAGCTATAGAAGTCTTTAGATTAGATTGGCATGCACACCTTTGCATAACTGAATTTGACTGAATGTGTTTCAGGCCAGCTGTGAAAAGCATTGCTCCGATGATTCCACTTACCATGAAAGAAACAAGCTACGTCGATTACCAGCTGGAGCTAAAGGTTGCACGTTTTCAAATTGGACATTTTTAATGTTGTTTTTAATCAGTGTTTTCATTGAATCGTAGTTTTACTTCTTACGTAATAAAATTGAGTATTTTTAAAAGTGCAAATTATCCCATGGGAAGTTGTCAGTGAACGATTGATAATTGGGCATGTATCCGATAGTCAATGGGTTACTGTGTTGGATGGTTAACCCAGAAGTCAAGGGTTAAGATCCTTGACAGGACAGAAAGATTCAAGTTTCTGTTCAGCTAAGGCCCCCTTGTGATCTCAGCCATTAGTGAGTTCACTGGCTTGGCTTAAAACATGTTCAGTTCAGTTCAGTTACGTAGCCATGACACCCAGCACTTTGGAGATGAACTCAAAGGCTGGTACAGTAAGTGTAGCTGCTGCAGAAACATACACATACGTACATATATACATACATACATAAATACATACATATACATACATGCATTCGTACAGGCATTCATACATACATCCACACTTACATACATACATACATAGACACATACATACGCAGACCTACCTACATACATACATACTTATGTACATACATACATGCTTACATACATAAATACATACAGACATATATACACGCATACATACATAAATACATATTTACATACATTCATGCTGTCCATACTATATCAGTAGGAAGATCATGAGGCAAAAGGACTGGTTGGCTACCTTCATATACCAAGGCCAAGAAAACGAAGTTGCTAACACCATGCACAGTGGCTGCTCCAAGGCGTTATCTTGAGGGACTGTTTTTCTTCCTTAAAAGGCGCTATATAAATGTCTTGTTGCTTACATACATACTTATGCATCTGGGTCTGTTCAGTAGCACGCTGGTTATGTAATCCAACGATTGCGGGTTCGCTGTGCGGACTCCATGTAAAGATCCTGTGCCCACTTGTCTTGCACCTCGAACGTGTAATAAGTGCAGTAAATAAGTATGTAAGAGTGCGTAATAAGTGCTTTGAGTAAGTATGTAAGAGAGAGTAATAAGTGCAATAAATAAAAGGGTAAGAGCATGTAATAAGTGCAGTAGATAAGTATGTACGAGCATGTAATGAATGCGGGAAATAGTTATGTAAGAGTGTGCAATAAGTGCAATGAATATATGTACTTAAAAGTAAATGCAAGCATTGTATTCATTGTAGGAATTCATTTCTTGCCATTACCATGAAGACTTTGAAAACTATCATTGCGATCTGAATTGCCTGACAGATATGCGCAAGGTTGGACCTTGACTGATGCTACGTGCATTGTTATATCGGTGCTATAGAAGTCGTAGAGATCATCTGAACAAGTGCAAGGGGAAAAAGACCCATGGGCAGAAGTGAAATATACGGGGAAAATGTATGAAGGATTAAGTGTCCCTTCCCCAAACACATCACACCCAACTTGTCCTTTACAATGATGTTGTTAAGGAGATTAGATTACATTGGACTAATTATGGTGACGGCTGAAAGAAATAGCATCTTATTTTAAATATAAATTAAAGAATAACCTAACTAAGTAATTGAAATAAATAAAATTTAATAAACAATAAATAAATAACGTTAAATGAACAACTTAAAGAAAGTATCATCTTATGTGAATGATTTTCAACAGCTTCAGAAGTTTCGATGTTTGATTAAATTTGATTAGAAGAGGTTTTCGTGTAAAACGTTCTCTTGTCTTGATCATTGAGGTTGATGATCATCATTGTTGTCTCTGTGCAACAGGCGTGTTGTCGCCCGATCAGTGGGGAGGAGGGACTTGAAACCTTGTTCACCTACTACAACCAGCTCTACTTTGTCGATCGTCGCTTCTTTCCAGCCAACACAAATGGACCAGTTTCTTTTCACTGGTATGCTTTGTTGTATGGTATTGATCCCTTGTGGGATGCCGTGGTGTAGTGGTATGGTCTCTGCCTCGTAACTGGAGGGTTGTAGGTTCGAATCTACCTCAAGCCAATGCGTAGCGACCTTGGACTAGTTGCTTACCCACAATTGTTGGTGAGGAAGGCAACGGGAAACCACTTCACTCATCTCATCCCCGGGTGGCATAAAGCCAATGCCTTTCGGGCAGAGAATTTTAATCATAATCATCATCATTGATGCCTTAAGCTAGCCCAAGAAGGGTTAAGTTTAAGATCTATTAAGCTACAGTAACCTGTTCCTCTTATGAACATGTTCGTTTTATTTTGTTTTTAGGTACGACTCATTTACAGGTTTACCTTACACTCAGAAGACGGTCGGCTTTGAAAAAGGCTGCTTTTTATTTAACATCGGCGTTCTCTACGCTCAGAAAGCATCCAGATTAGTGAGTACTTGTGTTAGCCAACCACAGTATTTAGAATTGCTCCTTATTCCTCAGTCTTATCAGTATTTATCTAAAGGTCATCTGATTTCCTGTCTTTGGTTGAAGCCAAAACTAGAACGGGTTTTGGGTAACAAGCTTTTTCGTTTGCTGGACCTAGTGTACTTTGACCTAGTTGCGGTTGGTTTTGTTGCATTATCAGTTAATTCCTTGTGCATTAGGCACCGGCGCTATAGAAGTTACCAATTAATAATGATTGATATGGATCATTATATTCAGTACTCTTCGTGCTTCATTCTTTTGCTGGGTGATTGTATGGCTGGATGGCAGGCTGACTTACTGATTGACCTATGGAGAGAGCAACTGGCTGTCTGACTGGTTGGCTGACTGACTGATTGGTTGGCTGAATGACTGATGGATTGGTTGGTTGACTGATTGGTTGGATGACTGATTGGTTGACTGACTGACTGACTGATTGGCTGACTGATTGGTTGGATGACTGGCTGGTTGGCTGACTGATTGGTTGGCTGACTGGCTGTTTGGCTGACTGATTGGTTGGCTGACTGGCTGTTTGGCTGGCTGACTGATTGGCTGATGGATTAATTGGCTGATTGGCTGGTTTTTGACTGGATGACTGATTGGTTGGCTGACTGATTGGTTGTTTGACTGGGTGGTTGTTTGACTAGCTAGTTGGCTGACTGATTGATTGGCTGATGAATTGGTTGGTTGACTAATTAGTTGGCTTACTGACTACTGGCTGACTGAATGAGCACCTCTACCACTAGGCCTTTGGTCACTACCACGTCGCCACGGCCCTAACCGTTGCCTGAATGAGTTTGTCAATGGATTGCGTTACAAATGTGGTTTTGAATTTGTAGAAATGGAAAGACCCGGTAGATCTGACCGAAGCAATTGAAGATTTCCAGCGTTCGGCTGGAACTTTCCAGTATTTACACGAGAATTTCCTTCACGCACCAAGCGTCGACATGCAGACTGCATCGATAACCCTGTTCATTGAGCTCGTGCTTGCTCAGGCTTTTGAGTGTCACCTTGAGCAGCGAATCGCTGAGGATGCCATCGCCAATGACGTCTCAAGTCACGTGGAAGTGGCACAAGAGGCATCGATGGTAATTGTAATTGTATTCACAGATTTATTTAAGGATAACAACTGGTGTCTTACAGCAGATTTTAATCTTGGGCTAGCACGGTCCGTACACGGGGACCTTAAATGGCATAGCATCCATTCAGTGGTGAAAGAGCTCACCCGATTAATTCATTAAAAAATGAGCAGGGTTGAAGCCAAACGGTCGTTGTGTAAAAACATGTTCATCTACATTTGACCCCAGATATCAAAGACCCTGATGAATCTATAAATTGAGATTGACACATTGATATCGTTCATTTTGATTTTCCTTTGCCAGGTTGCCTCAAAGTACTCCAGAGCGTTGTCGATGATGTCCAGTGATGTCCCTCGTGACATCGTCCCTCCGCTGTGGTCGCCTCTGGCAACCTGCAAGCACCGCTACCACAAGGCCCTTGGTCACTACCACGTTGCCACGGCGCTAACAATCGCCAGGTCGACTGATATGCTCCACTGCACAGGAGCGCTTGCTCGAAGCGATGCTCGCCATCCAGATGCAGTCTGCACCGACCAAATGGGGGAAGATGAGGAAGGACGTAAAACACTTGGTGTGTCTCTGGTACCACTTTTGGTGTGGTATTACCACTTCATTGTTGTATGGTATAACCATTTGATTTTGGCATGGTATTACCATTTGATTTTTGGTATAGTATTATCACTTGATTTTTGGGATGGTATTAACATTTGATATTGGTATGATATAACCATTTGATTTTGGCACGGTATTACCATTTGATTTTTGGCATGGTATTACCATTTGATATTGGTATGGTATAATCATTTGATTTTGGTGTGGTATTACCATTTGATATTTGGCATGGTATTACCATTTGATATTGGTATGATATAACCATTTGATTTGGCATGGTATTACCATTTGATATTTGGCATGGTATTACCATTTGATATTGGTATGGTATAACCATTTGATTTTGGTGTGGTATTGCCCTTGATTTTGTTGTAGCATATACTTCATAATGTACTTTACCTTTATCTACTTTATCGTCGTATACTTTACTTTCATCTGCTGTACCTCCGCCCTTACCTCGAGCATGATCTTTATTGTTACCTTTATGTTTATCTTTGCCGTTACCTTGGAAGTTGTGTTCGTCTAGCCAAAGCTCACCTCCGTCAGTCAATCCTCGCCTATGAAGAGGCTCTGAGGATCGTGGCCAAGCATCACAAATTTGCGACATTCCACTCGACATTGAAAACGGGTCACGATAGGTAAGAAGAGCCATTTGGAAATCGCTTACTGGATAATGTAATGTAATGTATGTAATGTAACAAGCACTTATATAGCGCTCTTCAAGTACCTCTCAAAAGCGCTGAGGCAGAGTAGGGTAGGATAAGGTGAGGTAAGGTAAATGTACACATTGTTCTATAGCGACCTTATGGCCTCTAACCTGCTCATTTTTCAATTAATTTATCGGGTTAGGTCCTTCACCACCACTGCCCCGTTTGAATGGGCGCCACGCCATTTAAGGTCCCCGTGAATGGCTCTAGTTTAAGACGCTGTGTATTCGTCGATCAATGGGTAGGTAGGTTGTTTCTCAAGTCAGAAAAGAGAAACCATTTTAACCCTTTTATCTTCCATTGTTTAAACCATCAGTACTCAACCAGTGGTACGCGTACCCCTAGGGATACGCCAGCTGTTGCTAGGGGTACACAAGAAAAAATATTACAACTTTCATGTAATGGTGGATTGAAGAATGAATTCAACAATGACTTGTTCAGTGATTTCTGGTTTAAAAGAAGAGCAGAATATGGATTAAATTCCGACAGAGCTATGAAATTTTTAATTCTTTTCAGTAATTCATATCTCTGTGAAACTGGATTTTCGGCAATGCATGCGATTAAAAATAAATACAGATCGAAACTTGAACTTAAGCCAGACTTACGTTTAAAAGTAACAGAATTAAAGCCCGATATTGCAAAATTATGCAAATCTAAACAAGCTCACTGCTCACATTAAAATTAAATTTGTAAGTTGACTCTGAATAATCATTGATAACCATTAGCCCTACTCTTCATGTCTATTATTGTTATTAGAAAAAAATGAACATAAAATAAAATAAATTTATTGGTCTGCAACAGTAATAATTTTAATATAATAAAATTTAATAAAATTAAAATAGGTACACAAAAATGTTTACAAAAAATGTTTTATAATTAGGTTAGGACTTATTAAACTAAATCACTACTATAATAAACTTACTAAAGGACGTTTCTGACAAGTTTTTCTGGTAATCGTAATCGTAATCTCGAGATTTCTACAGCGCTCAACGAAAGCTAAGTTGCGGGAACCAGCTTATTCACAGGCGCTCAGTTACCCCCTGGTGGGGGTAAGCCAGGAAATAATTTTTATACTTGGTGGAACAACAAAAAAGTTGAGGTTTAAACGACATCTTGTGGCTACCACGGCCCTTAACTTCGACGCTCTGAAGAAAGAGCAGAACATTAGCGATAATGCAGTTGACTTATATATAACTTGGGATGAACGCGTTTTAAAGGTGTCTAAAGTAAATTGCTGTTTATTATTTCTTCGCATAGTTTAACGACATCTTGCGGCTGCTTTATCATTAGCTTAATTGCCCTCTGCTTGCAAGTATAATTGTAAATGTACACGATTTTCTATAGCGACTGTATGGCCTCGACCCTGCTCATTTTTCAGTGAATTAATCGGGTGAGATCCTTCACCAACGCTACCCGTTTGAATGGGCGCCACGCCATTTAAGGTCCTCGTGTGTGGCCCTGCTTTAAGACGCTTCTTATTCACCGGTCAGCGAGTACCGGTAGGTAGGTTGTTTCTCTAGTCGTAAACAGCGGTTAGACGCAGTCGATGAATATACAAGTCGTCGGTTGAAAGCGTTTTAAACGGCAATTATTTCAATTTTTATCTTCCATTGTTTAAATGACGTCTTGTGGCTTCTACGGCCGTTAACGTCGACCTCACCTCACCCAAAATTTATTCTTTCATTGGATGATGTCGATTAAACGCAGTTGACATTTATATATAACTTTGAATGAACGCGTTTTAAAGGTGTCTAAATTCGACTGCTGTTCATTATTCGTTCCCATAGTTTAACGACATCTTGCGGCTGCTTTATCATTAGCTTAATTGCTTGGAAATGTATATGTAAATGCACAGGTTTTTCTGTAGCGACCGCATGGTCTCGACCCTGCTCATTTTTCAATGAATTAATCACGTGAGATTCTTCATCACCGCTGCCCGTTTGAATGGGCGCCACGCCGTTTGAGTTCCCCGTGTACGGACCATTGCTGGCACAAGATCCAAATCTCTTAAATAAGCGACTATCGGTATGCGAACCGGCATTCTCGCGCATAGATGTATGCTGTGTAGCTCTATCAGACCAGTGTACGGTAGAATATGGTAAGATAGGCTGAGTACGGTAAATAGAATAAGGTAGGATATGGTAGGGTATGGTTGGGTATTTTTATATTTTAAAATAATTATAAAGAAATGGAAACGTATGATCAGTTTACTGATTTTATAGCTGAGTTTGCCAGGGAGCGTAAATGAGCGGAATTCTCGAAACATCTTTCGCTCTGCCCTAGGCCTTTGATTGGACAGTTCAACATGCTAACGAAGAGAATAATGCACATCTGTATGTATGTATGCATGTATCACTAAATTTGTAAAGCGCCTTTTAAGTAACTCACAAAGACGCTGCATCACGGCTACTTAACGGTCTCTAAATAGGAACATCTTGAGACGGGCAGAAAACGTTTCCTGAGCTGTTGAACAGGCAAGGGATCGGATGTCTGGTGGAAGAGTGTTCCAGAGAGACGGCCCCACGGTGGAGAAGCACTGCATATGGACGAATAAATGGATGATCTTTGCATGTTTTCCAGGTCGCTTGTGAAGTTTTCAGTTCTCGAAGAAGAAGACGACTTCTCAGAAATCCTGACCGCTCCAGAAATCATACGTTAGCTTCTTAATCTTAGAAAAAACGGGAGTAGGGAACCAGCGTCGCGGCGTCTGCGCTTTATTTCTCAATTCTATATTTTCTAACTTTTCGACGTCTTTTCTGATTTTTTAATTTTTCTTTCTTACCGGATTTATGCTCTGTCTTTGGTGAGTTCGTTCCTATTTGTTTCAACATTTAATCAACTTAAGATTCGCCTAATTTTTGTCCTTTTTGCACTCGTTCGCCTGCGTCTTTACCTTCCGCCATTTTAGCTTCATCAAACTGCCACGTCATCTTAGATCACATAATGTACAGTTCAATCATTCTTCTTATTTTCGGTCTACGTTTCATGATCGCCTTCCATATTAGTTGCCAACCCTTCCACACCCGCTTGCCCTACATTGTTCCTACAGCCAAACATTCTTACTGCGCCCAATTTGGCACTGCGACTATGCAGTATGGACGTATGTATTTTATTCCTTTATCGTTCTTCCTAACTTCATCTCTCAGGCGACCACCACAGCACCTCACCCGCCATACCATCTTCAACATACTAATCCTGCTTTCCGGGGACATCCACCCAAATCCTGGCCCACTGGATTTTTATTCATGTCCTCCTCCCTCACCTCCTACCTGTCCTCCTCCTTCCAGAATTTCTTCCTCCAACATCCTCGACAATGCTCAAAATACTGACAACAACCGCTTCTTACTTTGCACGCTAAATATTCGATCATTACTACATCCTGCACATTCACAAGAAATCAGTGATATAGCCCTCTCTTCTCACCCGCCTGACATATTTGCCTTATCTGAAACCTGGTTTAATTTAAACACCACTCTTGCTCAATATGAAGACTGTATTCCTCCTGGCTACCATCTTTACAGTACACCTCGTCCTTGCAAACCATCTAGCCCTTCTCATAAAAATCCAACTGGCGGTGGTATTGCCTTTCTCACCCGAGAACCTGCCACAGTTTTAGACTCACCTGGTTACTGTTTTCACTCTTTTGAATGTGCATCAGTTACGCTTAAACTTCCTCACACAAATCTGACTATCTTTAATGTATATCGCCCTCCATCCTCCTCTTCATATTCAAGTCCTCCATCGGTCTTCCTGAAAGAATTTACCACCCTCCTCTCTACTGCCGCCACTACACCTCATGAATTTCTGATTACAGGTGACTTCAATATACATGTCGATAACCCCTCTGACACATTTGCTTCTGAATTCCTCACCCTATTGTCCTCAACTAATCTGGTTCAACATGTCAAATTCCCCACCCACATTCACAATCACACACTTGACCTCATTATCACGTCATCGTTCTCCACTCTATCACCTGATATATCTTTCTCTTTTGACTCGCCATCTGATCATTACCCCATCTTTACATATCTTAACATTCTTCCGACACCACGTCCTGATCCTGTCTTTCATTCTTTTCGTCGCATCAGTTCAATAAATATTGAAGCCTTCACACAAGATATATCCTGTTCTGATCTCGTGTTAAATCCACCCTCCTCCCTGAATGACCTTCTCTCTTCATATAACACCACTCTTTCCACTATCCTTGACAAGCATGCTCCTATTATTACCAAATCCCGTTCTCACTCTAACAATCCTTGGTTCAATTCCTATCTCCAGGCCTTCAAATCTTTCCGGCGACGCCTTGAGCGTGCCTATAAACGCACCAGGGATCCTCAACTTCTCTCTGCCCTTAAATCTGCCACAAATAAATACCATCGCCTTCTTACTGCAACTAAACAAAGATTTTACTCCTCACTAGTTCGTTCTCGATCCTCTAGCCCTCGCCTTCTCTGGAAAACCATTAACCAGCTCCTCCATCGGAACTCATCTAGTCCACTTCCAAATTCTCTTCCGTCTTCTTCAATAGCCGACTCGTTCTGTTCTTTCTTTTCGAACAAAATTAGTACCCTCCGTCTCTCTCTTCAATCTCTACTTTCCAAAACCTCCAACAATCCAGCTGCTGATGCTCCCTCTTCCACCTATGACAGTCCACCTTCCCCACCTCGATCCTCATTTTCTGCTTTTCAACCTACATCAGAGACCGAAATACTAAATCTGCTAAAATCTCTCCCAAACAAACAATGTGAACTTGACCCTATACCTACCTCCTTATTGAAAGACTGTGCATCTGTCCTTGTTCCAATTATTACCAAAATAGTTAACCTCTCCCTCTCTACTGGAAATTTTCCCCTTCTTTTTAAACACTCTCTTGTTACCCCTCTTCTCAAGAAATCATCTCTCGACAAGGAAATCCTTTCTAACTACCGGCCTGTTTCTAACCTGACTTTCATCTCCAAATTAACTGAACGGATTGTCCTCTCTCGAATCAATAACTATTTAGCTTCTAACTCACTCATTAACCCACACCAGTCTGGTTTTACTAAACGCCACTCAACCGAAACTCTGCTGACATCTCTCTACAACAAGCTTGTTTCTGCCATTTCTCATCAACAGGTTTCTTGCCTCTGTCTCCTCGATATCTCTGCAGCCTTCGACACCATAGATCACAATATCTTACTCCACCGACTTTCAACCTGGTTTGGTTTTGCTGACACTGCTCTCCTATGGATACAGTCTTATCTCTCCTCCCGCTCTTTCTCTGTTAAAACTTCGGAAGCCTCTTCTAAGTCATGCCCTCTTACTTGCGGAGTTCCACAAGGCTCCGTTCTTGGACCTCTTCTGTTTATCCTCTACACTACCCCACTCAGTTCACTCATTAAAGCATCCTCCGTTGACCATCACCTCTATGCTGATGACACCCAACTATTCATCTCTTTCTCTCCAAATTGTTTCAATGAATCTACAGATCATCTTCTTTGTGTGGTTAAACAAATCTCCTCTTGGATGACATCTAATCTCTTATGCCTGAACCCATCTAAAACTGAATTCATACTTATAGGCCTACGTGACCAGCTGAAGAAAATTCCTGACCCCTCTATCTCCCTCAGCCTGGACTCTGCCTCCACCCACACCTTTAATACTAACTCCTCTGTCCGTAATTTAGGTGTTATTTTCGACCAGAACCTTACTTTTTCTGATCATATCAGCCATCTTTCCCGCTCTTGCTTTATGCATATCCGCGACCTTCGCAGAATCCGTCCTATGCTTGACTTCAAAACCGCATCTATCATTGCCACATCCATAGTCCATGCAAAACTTGATTACTGCAATTCACTTTTCCTCAATATTGACACAATCCAGATAAATCGCCTACAAGCTATCCAGAATGCTCTCGCACGTGCTGTCACCAAAACCCCCAAATACCATCACATCACCCCTGTTCTCAAATCACTGCACTGGCTTAAAATACCAGAACGAATAGAGTACAAAGTCTTATCCCTCACCTACAACACACTTCAATCCTCCCAACCCTCCTATCTTCGTCAATTATTTACTATCCAACCACTCCGTTCAACCCGCTCCTCATCTGTCCTAACACTTCTTCGCCCTCCCGTCACCTCATCCTTAAAATTTGGAAATCGCTCCATAGCCATAGCTGCCCCACCCCTTTGGAATAAACTCCCGCCAGAATTGCGACAGTTGTCTGGTCAATCATACGAACTCACCAACACTTCACCTCTTTCAGTTTCTGCGCAGGTCTTTCACTCAAGACTGAAAACACTTCTTTTCCAGAAATCTTATCCTGATTCTTCCTCTTCCTTTTGTCTCTCTTCTCGCTTCAGTTTCAAACAGCATCCACCGTAGCCGTCCGACTGTCTGAGTGCCTGACTCCTGGATCTTGACCCTTTTGCCTATCGATTTTGTTTTGACTAAGCGCCTGTGAATAAGCTGGTTCCCGCGACTTAGCTTTCGTTGAGCGCTGTAGAAATTTCGAGATTACGATTACGATTACGATTAGAAGTTTCTAATTATTATTATTTATTATTAATAATACTATAAAGCATCCCGGAAATTGCTAGCTACCGACAGTGGTGTACAAATTGTCGTCATTATATTACATTTGCATACAACTCACTTCTGGGCTGTAATACACATGTAGGTTTCTCTGTAGATTTATGTAGCACCTTTACTAGTCTCTGTAGGTTTTATAGCACCTTTACTAGAGCCTTACGAAAGCCTGTTCTTCTGAATAGTGGTCTTTGACATAATGTACTTTCTTTAGAGAGAGCTCACTAGATCATTAGGCTTGTAATTTGTAAGTGCGCATTTATATAGCGCCTCTTCAAGAAAACTACTCAGAGGTGCTGCCAACCTGACAAGATGACGATGGAATAGAATGGTCGTCAGCCGCAGGTGAAATAGCGGCAGAGAAAGAATGCAAATGCTCATGTCGAAGATTGTGTATAATTACAGGACACAGACAGACACAGTCAGACAGACAGTGTCTGGGTTTCCACGTGTGTCCTTGAATGGTTAAATCTTCGGCTGAAGTGCAATCATGACAATAGCAATGCCTTTTCAGCCATTACATATGCTTTTAAAATGAGCTATATATGTATCTGGTTATTTATTACATTACACAAACAACATTACACTACATTAGAATGTGTTCCATGTTTCAGCCAAGACGACAGTCGAGTTGCATCCGATTCTTCCAGACTTTTCACGGTATAAAGTCGAGGACTTGTTTCATCGGCTGGTAGGTCAATCTTGCTGCTTCATCTCAAAAAACTTCTATGGCGCTGGTGTCTAACGGACAATGTCTGGTGGTAGAAAACAGGCCAATCGGGAGACTTCTGAGCAGCAATGATAACTGGTTCTTCAAAAGTGCAATTTCTAATTTACTGGTTAGTTATAGTAATAATGTTATTAATAATAGTAATAATAGTAATCCTTTAGTTACGAAGATACCGATTAAGATAATTTGGTAATAATAATTGAAATGATAATATGATAACAAATAATAAATAATTAATCTTCATTGCTATGCATGTTGTTGCTTGCAAAGAGGCTTTTAAGACGATGCTTGATGTTCCTGATGGATTCTCGTGGACCCATTTGTTCAAAGTGTGAAGAACCGTTTATATATAAAGCTAAGAATAATCATGATTTTATGATGATGATGTTGGTGATGATGAAGATGGTGATTGTGATGATGTTGGTGATGAAGATGATGATAATTAATATTAAATATTACAATAGTATTGAATTAATGGCTTGTTCTTCCATTGTGAAGGGTTGCATTGCGATATTTTCCGCTCGACATTGTTGGACGGCGCCGCGGAAGGTGACCTTGAGCAGGACCGAGGGCGAGGAGTTTGGCTTCAGCATTCGTGGGGACTCACCTGTGATCGTGGCCACGGTTGACGAAGGTTCACTGGCTCAGGTATTTGCATGTGTTACCTTTGCTCAACAGGTAGAGTATGGCAAGGTAAATTGTGTAGCTCTGTCTACAGCCTGGATGCCTTGTTGGAACCTCTCAAACGCAACACACTTCCGCTGTATTTGATTCAGTTTAAACGTTTGATTGTTAAGTTAAATCTTTCCTTCAATAAATGTGAAGAAGAGCAACCCCTTGAACTAATCCTGAGAGGCAGCCTTAGTTATGAATTGTTAACAACTTCGTTTTCTTGACCTTGGCATACAAGTGTGGATGGGCAGTCTTCTATTTTGCTACCCGATCTTCTACGGACACTATGCCCTTAGTGTACTCAATTTTACAACTAAGTTCGCTAGGGGAAGCAGGGATTTGAACTCCCAACATCTCAGTTCAGCACACTAACCAGTGGGGTTTTGCAGACAGGGCCCTTCAGAGATTCAGAGAGCCCTTGGCCACTGCAAATACGAGGCCCCAATCTCGAAGCGCACACATTATAAACCTACTAAATCGCAGTTGTGAATCATAATACAAACATGGAGAAGCAAATAATAATAATTAATAATAAAATAAATTACAAGAATTCAAAAGATTTGTTGCTAGTCACCAAATCATAAACTGAAAATCTTTGGTTCGAATAAGAGCATTTCTTTCTTATTATAAAGTAGACGAAAACAGTATGTAAAGATGAGGACCCTTACCGTGTGAGGCCCGGGCCAAATGGCCCTGCTGGCCTCCCCTCTGATAGGGCCTGGTCATGGACCCTTCGATAAATGGATAAATTGATTTCCTCTGTTGACAGAAATTGGGAATGTTGGTCGGTGACTTCATTGTTGCCGTTGACGGAGTCGATATTAAGTGGACAAAACACGACAAAGTAGTGTCGATGATCAAGTCATGTGGCGATTTGGCTGTTCTGCACCTCGTAACCCCGATCGATCACAACTACATTGATCCAACGAGACCCCCTCTCGTATGCAGCTCGCCCCAGATGACGTTTGAGAACCCAGCACAAGAACCAGCACAAGAACTTGTGAAAGTTTCAACACCAGATCAGCCTGAGAAGTCCAAGCCAAGGCCAAGCTCAGCTTCTTGGAAGTTACGAGCGCGGAACAGCAGATCGAAGGTGGACAAGGACAGTATCACAAAGGACAGTACCAAGAACAAGGGCAGTATCAAGGACAAGGACAGTACCAGCCGATCTCTATTTTCCAGTCGCTGATGTTTCATAGTTTGTGCCAACACCTGTGTTATGAAAAGATCAAGTGGTAATGTTTACCTTCCACTGTGGTCTTGGGTTTGAGTTTCAATCAAGTTATGGTGCTGCACAACTTGTAGGACAAGGTTGTCCACTCGCAGGTTGCTTTCCATTGCGCATGCCTCTGTCAGAAGATATTTGACTAGGCGACAGCTCTTTAAAATGGTACAGACGATAGCGTGTGGCCGAAAGTTTCATCAAGACCAGTAGACTGATAAGAAGGTGGCCTTTCACGACTGTGCTTAGGGTTCAAACCCTTTCTCACTAGCAACCAGTAAGAAAACATTGATTGCTGTTTGCATTAGACAGGCAAAGGGTTCTTTAAATCTCATCATTTGTAGATTGCATGTCAATGTGGCCTGTCTGTCTCCCAGTCGGAGGAGCCTTGTGGCTCTCGATTGGTTCTGGTCAAAGAATTGTTTTCAGAATGTGGTTTTGCTTAAAAGCAACCATTGATTGATGATTTGTGCTTTAGAAGCTTCCAGATAGAAGTGCCTCGATGCCATACGAGCTTCCAGGTTAGAATTAGGTTCAGAGTGATGATATTATCATTGAGGACATTTTTGTGCTTCTTTCTAATTTTTTTCTTACAAAAGCGAGAAAATGAAGCTTTGCAATTTCGCAAGAAAAATTCTTTGTTATTTGTGAAATCAGTTGATAAAATCGTGCAATAAGCTTATAACTATTACCCTCCCCCATTGCTTACGTCCGCACCCCAGTGCAAGCAGTGGGGGAGGGTAATGCCAAATGCGGGCAAGGGGAGGAGGGAGGGAGGGATCCAATGTAGATTTGTTATGCGGACTTTATGGACGACCTGTGGGTACTCGAAGCGAGTACAGAACACACCCCAAGTTTAGCAACGGTGTGTGTGTGTGTGTGTGCAATTTAACGCACATTTCTCCGAAATATCTCGACGCCCAACAACAAACTGCGTTTGGGAGACCAGCTTATTTCGCCGGCGCTTAGTCAGATTAAGTCTACGGCTAGTGCCAATCGTGCAAGGTGTCGCGTTTTACACGACAATGTGCTCATTTAATTAAAAGAATTCCTACGTGACGATTAAATCGTCCCTTCTGAATAAACGCCACTTTGCGCCTTTATCGAAGGACAATCCTAGGGAAATGGTGACTTGTTCCATGAAGTTAGCAAATTTTATTCACTTGCGCACGTTAGACTGTTTACGTAAGACGTGAACACGGCTTTAATAATATTATTAATATTACGGAAATCACATTTATTTATTTTAAGCACTTTTTACGCGTACAATGTTAAGAAATTTGAGGCTCGGACACATATAGAATCATGCAAAAGCCGGGGTAAAATAGTGAGTCATGACAAGTGATTAAAAAGATTATAGCGGGTTGACAAAAATACTCGATCGACGAGAATATTGATGAACCGCAGACAAAATGAAGAATAAAGAAATGCCGTTCGTAATGCAAGATGCGAGGCAACCTGTTCCAGCGTAGAAATTTTGGAGATTTACTGTCAGTTGATTTCTTATTTTTGCCGTTTTCTATGCGTTTTTGTTTGTAAAGTTTTGTTTTGTCTCGTGCTTATAAAGATTACTAACTAGCGAATAAGGATGGACCAAAAAAAATGTGTTCAAGTTCAACGCAATGACGACTAAAACAACAGTCTAAGACTCTAAGACCTTTGCTATGACTTAGTGTGGTTTGATGCTGTAATATTCCAACCTATCAACCGCAATAGCGCCATATCGGATCAGATTTTTAAAATCCTTGACTCTTCTATCTACATATCAACTAATTCGCCTGTATGCAATCTTGGCGTCACCTTTGACCCTTATCTCTCAGTTTTAAAATCGTATCCAACTTCTCTCACGCTTGCTTCGTTCATATTCGTGACCTTCGTCGTATTAGTTCCATGCTCGATTTTAAAAATGCCTCTACCATTGTTGCCTCTATTGTTCACTCCAAGCTTGACTATTGTAATTCTCTTTCCCTCAGCCTTGAATCTACTCAAATTAGCGTCTCCAGGTCATCCAAAATTCACTTGCCAGAGCATCACCATATCACTCCTGTCCTGAAATCACTTCACTGGCTGAAAGTCCCTGAATGCATTCATTTCAAAGTTCTCTCCCTAACATATAACTCTCCAATTTTTCCAGCCTACTTATCTTCGCAAACCCTTCATCATACCGCTCTACTCACTCACCCTCTTACCTCACCCTTGCCCGTCCCTCTGTAACTACACGTCTTAAGTTCTCTAACCGATCCATACACTAAACTGCACCTTGACTCTGGAACGATTTATTCCCCCCCCCCCCCCGAATTTCGCACATTCTTTTATCCTCTATCCTTTCCGTCGCCCACCCGTCATCATCTGTCTCAAGTCCCACTCTATCTGTTACTCCTTAGGCGTTCCATTCAAAACTGAACTCTCACCTTTTCAAGCAATCCCACCCTGATCCATCGAATCCGCTGCCTTTCCCTTTCTCTCGGCTTAAACACAACCCACTCTAACAGCTCCTTTCCCCCGTCTCTCTCTCTGGTCTTCTGGCAACCGGATTTGGTTCTTGACATGTTATCTTTGTACAACCCCACTGACTTGACGAATAAGCTGGTGCCTTGCGCTTAGCTTTTAAGTAGCGCCTTAGGTTTCGAGTTTACGATAGCTTTGCGGATGTTAGCTTAATATGCAATGGGATGCAATGCAAAGCCACGAAATTCCCAACGCCACACGAAAGCTGGTTTGCTTAACGTAGCTTCAGTAAGTCTTATAGCGCTGAGAAAATTTACTGTTTCACATTAGGGCTATTTTTCGTTTTCAAAGGCTGCTTACATTACATTACCGAGGAAATGTGTAAAAATCCAAGCGCCAAAGTAATCGTAAGCACGAGATTTCTACAGCGCCCAACTAAAGCTAAGTCGCGGGAACCAGCTTATACATTGGCGCTCAGTCAAAACAAAATCGATGTGAAGGAAGGGTTTGGTTCCAGATAAGATCCAAGAGTCTGGCAGGTAGACAGTCAGAAGGGCTATGGCGAATGGTGTTTGGAATTTAAGCGGAAAGTGAGAAGAGGAAAAAGTACGCAGAATTAAATTGTAGGAAATGTGCTGAAATTCTGACGACACTTTAATCACCCGATTAATTAATTGAAAATGATCAGGGTCAAGGCCATACGGTCGCTATAGAAAAACGTATACATTTACATTTAATCTGCCACATGCAGATGATCTTCCTAAAAGATAATCTGCATAAATGATAAGCAGCGTAATTTACCAAATACAACAGAGTGACGCGGGATGACGGGGGAAGACTTACTCGCCTGCCGGCCGCGGTCCACGGGGCAGTTGCCTCTGCTCCCTGGGCAGTTTGTTTGTTGAATGGCAGGTCGGGTTAAGTAGAGGGGCTCGTTAGCTGCCGACCAGTTTATCATTCAGAGACTCTGGGACTCGCAGCCTGCACTGAATGGCGGGAATCGTCACCCTAAGATTTTGCCCGCAACAAAAGAATCCAATTCCTTAACAAAGACCGCGCAATTGCCACAGAGGTACGATAATTATCCACTCTTGTTGAATAGACATTCGCACCAGGTGTGGTAATATTCTGCCTCAACGATTGTTTTAACAATAAAAAAGTTATTTGGTATATAATAATTTGCAGCAAGAGCTAATGTTTTAGTTGCACCTAGTATAATACTATCGCCTTTGATTTAAACTTATTTTTACGTTACCCTGTAACAAAGTGCGATTAGGAGACCCAACAGCATCCGGGTACCCAATGTCAGATGGTGTTCCCATTGGTTAGAAACAGGTCAGTGCCAAGTGCCCGCTGTTAAATTGACAATGTCTATTGGCTGAAAGTAGGTTGCGAACGTTTTGTTGTAACCAAATTCTTTATTGGCCTCTGGATCTCTCAAAGTAAAACACAGAATTACAAATATTTCTTTTTCAAAGGGTAAAAGTGTAATAAAATACCACAATACGGATTGTAACAACTAATTTTAATTTACGAATCATTTCAAAGGAATAAATACAAAGTTTGCATTAGAATTTGCGCATAAAGCGATCAGCGTGATTTTATTTTCGACCAACCAGAAGCGACGTAACATCGGATGCCTGATCGGCAACACGATGCAAGATGGTAGACAAATAAAGGATAAAAGAGTTGAAATTTCTCAAGTTTTTCAGCTTAATTGTAACAAATTTTTACCGCGTATTTACCGCATATGCGGGTGAGTTTCTTATTTTGTATTTACTTTGTTTTTCGGATTTTACGGAGATGGCTTATAATTAGATATCGGATTTCTAAATATTTTGGTCATTCGGTGCGAGAGACATTAAATGTTGACTGTGGTTTTAACGGGTTCCGCGTGTAGCCGCAGAAGCTCTTGGATAAAGAAAACGAAGAGCGCTTGAAGGGCGCATGATCGCTCAACATTTATAACTTAAAATATCATTTTGGTCTTTAATGTGTAATATATCTAAGGGCTGTGTTGCTTTTATCAGGAGATCAGAAAGTTATGCGTAACGGCTATTTAGTGCTACAGGCAGCACTTTGCCGTTTATTGCATGCCAGGTTTTTAGTCGGGACGAAAAGCGTAGTACAAAGCAACTGGTATTCATCGAATTGCACATACCTCTTGCTGAGGTTTGAACATATTACCTTGTCGGGAAGTTCTGAGTTCGTTCCCATTTTGAGTTAATAAGCTTGTGTTGAGTGAACACAGGAACTGCTAAAACTGGCTGTTAAAGTGCCAATAAATCCAGAATGCCACAGTAAAATAGTGGCAAACATTAAGCAGCCTGTTGGCTTTGACTGGACTCATCCTGGATATTGGTATGCACACTGACATTGTTAACAGCGACCATCAACTGATGCCTTTTTTACAATGGCGCTATAGAAGTTTGTTGGATTATTATTATCTGATCATGTTTTTTAGTTCATTTATGTTTGTGTGGTAGAGTTGGGCAGTCTGTTACTTTAGCCTTGTATGTTTTATGAGAAGCAGGACACAGACTATTACTAAGACCAATGTGGAAGTAGAACAGTGACCTTGTCTGGTAGAATCGATCGCTTGTAATCACCTTTCTTAAAAACAAAATGGCTGGGGCAGACTGCAAGAGTAATTGGAGCGCTGCCACAAACCAGGCGCACTTCCAGTTAATAAATGAGTCGCTCAGAATGACCCGTGACCTGCAAAGCGTAATAAAAACCGAAATTATTTCTTAGCATAATTATGTTTCCACTTACGTAATCTTTTACAAGGAATCGCTGCGATGGTGAGGTTGTATCATTTTTCTTGTTTTTTTAGCAAGTTTATTGTATGATGTACGTTATATTTGTGGCATTTCATGAATGGTGATTTTAGACACTGGAGATATACTGAGTTTGTAGTTTTTTTATACCTCTGTGATTTACTTCACAGGTGCAATTATTTCAATAACTTTTATTAGTCTGTTATTTTCTGATGCTGTACTGCGGATGACTCACTTACTTATTAACTGGTACTGGGTCTGATTTGTAGCAGCGGTGTAATTTTTCTCTATCTGCGGCGGCCATGTTGTTTTTAAGTAGAGCGATTGCAATCAGTCATGCTTTGACATGCTTTACCCCTTGTCTTTATAATATTTCTGGCACAGTGCCTTTTATGGTACCAGGGTAATTCTCAAGAAACGGCCACTTGTGGTTGCCCTACTTATAAACAGTGTGACCACCCCCAGACTGCAATAGAAATTAGAGCACTGCAAGCTACTGGCAGGACTCCCAATAAGTAAGTGAGTAATCCATTAGTGGTTTCCACGCCGACATGCAGAGCACGATAAAAAAACTGCTTTTGTCAAATTACGTTTCCCGATTTCTTTATTTATTGATACTGACGTTAGTAGTCTGCAATTTTGTCATTTATTCACACCAGTAAAATATTAAAAAAATGTTGTGTTGGTCTGATGCTGACTGATTGATTACTCACTTTATTTATTTTGGTAGCATGCAGCAGTAATTTCAAACACACTCTGTGGTGGTCGTCTTGTTTATAAGTAGGGCAAGAACATACTCAGTCTGCTTTTGATGTGTATTGTAAAAGTGTGTAATAAACTGTTTATTGCATCGTGTTGTTTCGTCTTGTAGTGTTGTAGTAAATAAAACAACCGTTGTGATCAGATAGCAATCAGTATTTCATGTTGTCTAGAATGGACAAATAGTAAAAGTAAAATGTAAACGTATACATTTTTTAGCAGCAACTGTATGGCCTTGACCTTGCTAATTTTACAATGAATTAATTGGGTGAGATCTTTCACCACTGCTGCCCATTTGTATGGGCTCCACGACATCTGAGATCCCCATGTACAGTATTTACTTGTTACGTACATCTTAAAACATGCTGTACAAGCATGTAACAGACTGTTCACTGCATTATTTTGTTGTAGTAAGTGAGCCAACCGTGATGATCAGATAACTTTCAATGATTCACTTCAACTGAATGGATAACAGGAGCAGTGGTCTGATGAACATGCTAGAGCCGGGCGCCGCGGGTTACATGACCGACCTGTCATGTTCGGAGGATGATTCCGGAGTGGCGCCTAAGGCCCAGCAGGAGATGATGCCCGGAATGGCACCGCAGTCGCAGCAGATGTGGAACGTTGGCGGCCAGCACGGGTTACAGATGGGGCCACGGTACCCCAACCCATATGGGGGTACGCCAAGCAAGCAGATGCCCGACTCGGCCGGTAGCATCCAGATGGGCACACGAATGATGGGTCATTATAGCGGGCAGTATATGGGTAACATGGGCGCGGCGGGGAGTGCCAACCAGACCGTGACGTATGGCTACCAGGGAATGTCGCCACGCATGACTGGGCAGACGATGAATGTTGTCCAGGGAGGCGGCCCCGGAATGTGGAGTCACTCGAGCCCAGGCTCTGACAAGTCCAGCTCTTCTTACTCGCACACAAACCTCACGAACGCACCGTCGGACGCGGCAGGCGTTCGAGCCAACGGCCCGGGCACGATGGGGAAGTTCATCAACCCGAACGCTCAGTACCTCATTCAGCAGAGCTCTTCCCAGCAGCAGCAGCGGGTCGCGCCATACCAGGATGCGTCCGTGCCAAAGAACTACCACCCACAGTCATCACAGCTCAGTTCACCGCCATCCAGCGGATCGCATCTGGTTCCTGGCAGTCAAATGGCAGGGAACCGAATGTCCGGGCCGATCACGATTCCATACAACTCTCAGGGCGGTCTCAACATATCGTTCCAGAATGCGTCAACTGATTCCTCTGGGCAGCAGGGGCAGAGCGTTGTACAACAGCTGAACAACGGCCAGTATCAGTTCATGGCTTGTTCCCCAGATGGCTCCACGATGGCACAGGGCATGATGGGTAACCTGCAGGTGTACGGGCAGCAGCAGCAGCAGGGGGCAACATCCAGCGGTGCCAACTACAGAATGGGCTATTCAAATGCGTCAGTCCAGATGCTGTCCCCGGGGTCATCTGGGGTCTTGGGTAAACAGAATATTCTGCCTCTCGGGGGCTCAGCGCGCATGAGCCCTGCGAGTCAGGTTGGAACAGCATCAAACCCCAGCGGTGCTGTTCAGTCATCTGGAACGTTCTGGCAGGGAATGACGCCTCGCCAGATAATCTACCAGAATGGCACCGTTGATGGCAGCGCCATGACCAACCAGCAGGGTATGAGCGGAGGAGGATTTGGTGGAATGGCGGGTGGTCAGTCAGTGCTGATTAGTGGCGCTGGCGGACAGTACACGACCGTGACGCCCCTGTACCAGGGCGCAGTGGGTCAGCATGGCACAGCTGATGGGGCAGGACAACAGCAGCTTCAGCATCTTGGGTATGGAATGCAACAGGCACAGCAACAGCTGCTGCAGCAACAACACCAGATCCAGCAACAGCATCAAGTTCAGCAGCATCAGATGCAACAGCACCAGGTGCAGCAGCATCAGATGCAACAGCAACAACACCAGGGACAACAGAACCAGCTGCAGCAACAACAGTTGCAACAGCAGCAGTTGCAACAACATCAGTTGCAACAGCACCAGGTGCAGCAGCAACAGCACCATATGCCACAACAGCTCCAGGTTCAACAACAGCAGCACCAAATGCAACAGCAACTTCAGGCGCAAACACAGCACACATTATCTCCACAACAGCATCAAATGCAACAGCATCTGATGCAACAGCAGCAGCATGCAGCGCCTCAGCAACAGATGCAACAGCAGCATCAGATGCAACAGCTACAGCTCCAACAACAGCCATACGTGCAACAGCAACAACAGCTCCAGGTGCAACAGCTCCAGCAGCAGCTACACCAGCAGAAACAACAGCAAATGCAAAATCAACAACAGCAGCAGGGACAACAGCATCTGTTGCCCCAGCAGTTGTACTTTGCCCAGAAACAGGTGGTGAACGACGGGGCCCAGGCGGGCCAGTCTCTAGTCATCCTTCAGCAGGTGCCCCCATCAGTCCAGCAGCCCCAACAGCAGCAAGCCCAACCTCAGCACCAGCTGCACGCGGCCTCAATCCAGTCAACTGGAACCGTTCAGATGGTGGGTCTGACGCTCAATTTCTAAGATTCTATTACCCAATCTAATCTATTCTTATCTGATGACTTGCATTACATTCTCTTATAACAATGATATATATATATATATTATTGTTTAATTATATGATATAAATGCTTTAATTACTTTAATTGATGCTTATCGATGTTAATAGGTGACCCTATTTTAGTGGGACTCTGGTCCCTTCTGGTTTTGCCTTTTGTATCCTGGCAAACTGTACACTTTTTACATGTAACCTGATATGTTGAATTTGGGATCAGTAAAAGGGTCAATCAATCAATCAATCAATCAATCAATTAGGGTTGATGCCGTCTATGAAAATGGACCACATAGCGAGTATTGAGTTATTCATATTACTATGATCAGCAAAAAATCTGAAAATAATGATGTATAATGTTGTTTATTGGGAGTGCTAAAGCTTTAGATGTAGAATTTAGAACATGCTATACCTGAAAGATGTGATTTTCAATAAAATTAATCTGAAGTTAAGAAAGCCCACAGCACTACCATTTGTTGGAAGTTATGCAGCTAGCAATGTTATACTTGCAATTTTCCATTTTCATGAACAGTTGTACTAGATTAGCAGACGGAGGCATCCTCTAGCCAGTGAAAACCCAATTTCAGTACTTTGATGGGTGACCACGTTCAGAGGCCTGTATCTCAGTAAAAAAATCCCACGTTGTGGTCCCTATTCATAGACGACATCACATATAATTATATACATTACAATTGTAATAGCAATAATAATCTCAGTGATGGCACAGCCAAAAAATATTGAAAATCATCACTGCTGATTTATATGCGTTATTGCCTCATCAGAGATGTTCATTTTTTTAATTGATCATAATTTAAATCTATAATTTTCTAATAACATTTTTGCAGGCAGAGGCTCCAAAGATAGTCTTGCCACAGAACACGACTCTGTATGTCTACAACAATGCAAACGCCGATGCCAGCACCAACTCCCAGATTTGCTTCAGCAACGTCTCACTCCAGATGAATCACTCAAACAAAGAAGACGTCATGGCTCAGACTGCGCCTCTTCTGCACCTTCCTGAAATAAAGCCAGCAACTCCGGCCATGGTGCCACAGCCAATTCTGCCAAAACCCGAGGACGAACCACTGTCAACACCGCCACCACTTGCCCTCACAGACACAGAGGACGGGGTTCAGTACCTGCACCCATATGCAGACATGATGAAGGCTGAATCAGGATTCTCCGTTCACGGCCCAAAAACCTCGAACCCGTATGATTTCCTCGGCGACCGGATGGACCCAGCGCCGGAGGAAGGGAAGAAAAAGAGAAAACGAAAGCCGCCAGCGCTCAACGAAGACGGAACGCCGGTGAAACGGAAACGAAAGAAGAAGGAGGTTGTCAAGGAGGCCGAAGACAAGCCGAGCTCTTCGCTTGAGCCAACCTCTACGCTTGAACCAAGTTCCACGATAGAGCCCAGCTCTACGCTTGAGCCGAGCTCGTCCCTCGAGCTGGAGGCGACGTTTGAGTCACCAGAAGCAAAGCCGAAGAAGTCACGTAAAGCACCTAAAGTGCCGAAGGATCCAAATGCCCCAAAGCCCCCTAAGACACCCAAGAAACCAAGAACCCCAAAGAATGACGAATCCGGCGCCCCGAACAAACCCAAGTCGAGTAGGGGAAGAAAGAGGAAAGCTGCCGCAATGGCCGATGAAGTGAATGAGGTGACATCAACTGTTGAGATGTCCGAGGTCGTAACAGAGTTGATGGTGGATCAGACAGAGGGTAGGGAAACCCCAGTCAAAGAAAAACCCAAGCCGCCTCCTAGGCCGAGACCAAGAAAGAAAAGGTTTGAGCTTGATTCAGTACCACTTTACCATGATGATTGAATGCTGTTTTACTGTTGTATAAATAATCCATTTATTTACTATTTTACTTTTCCTAAAACAGGCAATACCAATTGAGTGACCAGTAAAGTGATTGGGCAAACGAGTTGTTTGGCCGAGTAAGTGATTTATTGATTGACTGAGTGAGTGATTTATTAATTGACCAAGTGAATGATTTATTAGTTGACCAAGTGAGTGATTTATTGATTGACTGAGTGATTTATTGATTGATCAAGCTAGTGATTTATCGATTGAACGAGAGTGATTTATTGATTGACAGTGATTTATTGATTGACAATGAGTGATTTATTGATTGACTGAGTGATTTATTAATTGACCGAGTAATTTATTGATTGATCAGCTGAGTGATTGATCAATTTACCAAGTGAGTAATTCTTTGATTGACCCCTTGTGTGATTTATTGATTGCCCGAGTGAATGATTTATTGATTGACCAGTTGAGTGTTTGATAGCTTTCTGAGTGATTTATTTTCTGATTTTTTGATTTGACGAGCAGGCCACTTCCCACTTTCCTTAAAAACAAGAAAAAGAAAGTGTCACATTCAGACAATTCTGATATTGAACGCACGCCTCCTGCGTCACCAGTTGATGATGACAACTCACAGGTTCGATTTGCAATATGTTCAATGTCATCTTGCAATGATCTGATTTCGTCTAGGCACCGCTTAGAGTGTCAAAATGTTTCTAAAATACAGTCCGGTTCTGAGTGGGTACTCCAATACCCATCACTCCATTGCTGGATAACAAACAAATCGTCCAGCAGGCCACATGCGAGTCATTATATGAACTTTGGCATTTAAGTGGTCACCTCTCCCACAAGTCAACGATAACTTTCAGCCCACCAATGCAACAGCAGACTAATTTCCTAGAGACTAAAAAAGCTGTTATTCTGTATGCTTTACTGAGTGAAAACTGCATTGCAACCCGATACCTCCCACCCCATGGCTTCACAGACAACAGATTACTTTCCATTATTATGACTAATGCATGAGTCTGTCTAAATTATTTTGCTTCTTTTGCTGGGTGTCGCGCAAACGATTCGCAGCTCAGTTATCGCCCTTTGGGCGGATACCGGGGCCTCTGGGTTCCTACTGACAGTACGCGTGGTTTTGTTTAGTGTATGCTGCAATGATTTAGCACCACTTTCCTTAGGAACTAGATTAATAAGTGCCACACTATCATCTTTTTGGTGGTATTTTGTGGTGTTATATTGTTGAAACGTTTTTATGTGATTCTGATCTTGGCATTCTCTGCCACTGTTATTCAAATGTCATTGGCGATATTTACAAACATTTTTGCAGTTTATACTCTCGAAATAAGCTTTATATCAATGTTTTAGCATTTGTTTTTCTTTTCTCTGTCTTCTGGCTTGATAAAGTGCTCAGTAGATGGTAGCACTGTTGAAAAATGAGAAATTGGTTTGAGCCTAACTCTTGGATGGTAGGGACCATGAACAGGTCCGTCACTCGCAAGTGCTCAGCACCTTCGATTGATGCTTAGTCATCAGTAGTAAAGTATTCCATATCCCACAAGCAAGACGTAGGGAAGGCACTCATTTCCTGTGCTTTAGGCCTTTGAAACAGCAGTGGCGAATCCCAAGGTCCTGGACACAGGGCCAGTGCATTACAGGATTTGCCATTTACTTCCCAGCTTATGCCAGTACCAAATTATACTGCTTTGTGACAGAGGCATGTTGTGCACAAACAACTTGCCCAGAGTCGTTACACGGAATCGAACCCACAACCACTTAATCGTTGACCAATGCATTACCAACAGCACACCAATGCCACGCACATCAGACAGTGACACTTAATAAATGCAGAAACTAATAATAAAATAATAATGAATCATTAAGTCTTTTAAAACTAATCTGGTCTGCGTTGGAGCGTGCCAGGTTCATTTGGATTCAAACAGATATTGGTGATGTGTTGGTGTAGAAACGGCGATCGTCACGCTTCACAAAGCGCCAAAAGTATCTCGATGACCTTGACCTTAACCTGTCCGATGAAGAGAACGCATCCATGGTCGTAGAGGTAGATAGCACGATGGTGGTAAAACCAGTTCAGTTTTTTGTGGTAAGCTTTCGTAGTTAGATTCGACTTTTTATGGTAAGACAGCACGTTTCACACGAATAGCTCTTTCTCATCAGGTGGCACGCTTTTGAGGCTTGTTTTAGAAATTGGGTCATATTTCTATCTGGAACAAAGCTTTATTTATGTCAGGTGTTTTTGTGACTATTAGCATTCTGTCACTGAGAAAGTTTGACGATTTAAATTCCATGTGTGATTTTTTATTATTTAGAGTTAAAAGCATTTGGATATTTTAATTTTTAAAGATTTTGAAATCTGAAAATTTAACACTTGCAATTTGAAGGGCAGCACTCATTAAGGGCTTCAAAATTGATGTTTGTGTAAACTCATTAAAAGGTAGAATTTGAGACTTGGCTTTCAAAAGTTAAGTATTGGAACGTGACGGAAATGCGCTGTCTTGTTTAAAAGTCTTGTTTATGATACTGATCTAGTTCTTAGGCATGTTTGTTTCATTTGCCAACATTTTCTGGCGAAATATATTGACGGTATATGTCAAGCTACCTTTGTTGACTTATGCATTTCACTCACTTAATCCCACCAGGACAAACTTAAGATCAGCCTTCTCTGACCAACTGTTTGTTCCAACTTACCAACAGAAGATGTGTGGTTTTCATGCCTTTCACACACTGGTCCACATGGATAGAATTCACTACCACAAGCTTTTGAGGTACCCTTCTCTTTCTTTATTTCATTTCGCAAACAATTGATATCTTTTTCCAGCTACCCGTTCTTTTGAGGTGAATTCATGAATTAGCGCTATATAGATATCTGAATAATAATAATAATAATAGAGATTTGGGATCTGCCCCAAGGGTCGAACTTCCATTACCAGAGCCTCCTCATAACATGTCTTGTTTTAAGACAAATTGTGATATGAAGTGGCCAACAACATCCCAAACTTGGTTCATCCTTAAAATCTGTCCTCGTTGCAACACAACCCCTTTACTAACGGTTCTTGATATGACTTTGAAAGACAGCTTTGTAAGAAGTTTGATGTGTAATTCTGCAGTTAGGACTCGAATCTAGTCTCTTCTGGATTACTCATCTGCTGTCACCTCTCTCTTTATCTCAATGACCTCTTTGTTTTATTTTTAAATGTGTTTATTGCACTTGTTACATGCATAAGGTCAGTAAATCTTAATCTGAGGTGTGAGACAACTTTTCCTAGGTTGTTGCACGAGTGTGCACTGCAGGCTTGAATCTGTAATTGTTGGATTACGTGGTACAGAGTAGACAGCCTATGATTTCTCACTCAGTCGATGGATGTATGGCGTGTTAACAAATGCATTACTTACTTTCTTACCACCGTGCTGCCCTCTGACCTCTAACAAATAGATTCTGGTTTTGGAATGTAATTTAACTTTGAAATGGCCTGCAGTCAGTGGCCTCTTGTACCACACTTTTATCGGCGTCTCCAGAGTAAACTGGATACCTTGACTGATGAACAGTTGGCTATCTTACTTTAAAGACATTTGAAGCATAACTTGATAAACAAGTCAAATTATTTTTGGTTAGTTTATTGACATTTGGAGTATAATTTAAATTAGTTATTGTTAGTTGTTAGTTAGTATCAGTTATCTTTTGCAGTTTATTACTTCAGTTTTGCTTGCTAGCATATACGAGTTTGTTAGTTCGTATTTTAATAGTTATTTATCTGTTTATGATTGAGGAGGGGTGGTAGTTTTGCTTGAAATTATTTTATGGCTATTATCAGTGTTCCCTCTTAGCTGAAAAATTCTGTGCACAAGTTCTGAACTTGATGCATGGGAAGATTTTTGGATGAATAGATATTGTTTAACAAGTTTTTTGTGGTGTGTGGTGCCACACAACTGCTGTGTTGCTGCACAACCACTTCGCTTAGAGGGAACACTGGCTGTAATTAGCCATAGTCCTATTATTAATTATTATCATTTTGTTGTATTTTTTATGTTTAAACCATTGAATTACTTTACTTTTGTGTGCATTTTCTGGCGACCTGGAATTGACCTTTCGAAATGGAAAAAGTTGGTGGATTTGGTAGCAGGGTTGATTTTGTGTACAATTCCTATCACAAGCTTTTTTGTGCCTCTTTCGTCAAATCCATGACACTTCTCAAGCCCATCTGTTTTTCATTACTCATATCCTTCATGAAATCCACGACCCTTTTTTAAAGTCTGTGTTCCATATTTATGAACCTGTCTGCCCTCTGAACATATCTAAAAATATCTTCTCCACCGAGAAGATATTTTAGAAGTGTGCTATATAAACTTTATTACATTTTATTACGGTATTTTTATTCTTTACATTACCACTCTGTGGTCCTGGTTGTTTATGTTTATATGTACCGTTTATATTCGTGAGCAGTGCTGCTAGTAGGCTGCACAAAGGGATGCAGTAAACATCTCGAAGGATATGTACTGATGGAACAGTCTGGGTTGTAGGATAATCCATTGGAAGAGGATGCTCAGATTGTCGAGAAGATTCTTGGAATGCGAATGGGAAAGAGGAACTTGAATCCGCCGGTAAGTGACAGTATGCTACCAGATTTTCACATGGCTTCTCCAGTGGATTACGATTTCCGACTACAGTGATGTCAGTTGAAGCATTCATTGTTGGATGCCTTGTGTATTATGATAATGGCGCTATAGAAGTAATGATTAGATCAGAATAGATTAGGTAAGGTTTACGTCAATGCCCCGTGGAGTCATTTAACACCTGTAACTAAATACAACCACCGACTATTAACACCAGCGACTATTCCTATATTAGGCATTATACATTTTGAATTCTTCAGGATGAGCTGTATAAGGTAAGGGATACATATGTATACATATCTGGAGATTTGTGTAGTGCCTTTGAAGAACCTCTCAGAGATGCTGTATAGGTTGCTTGATTGGTAAGTTTTTCACGCATTTGTAAGGTTGCCAGTTCTTTTCGCTTGTGTGTAGATTTATATTTGAGTGTAAATACATACATGTTGTTTCATGGCTAACTTGTCAGAATTGTATTATATGACAAAGGGATGCCTAAGCGCCTGAACCCTGAACAGTGCATGGTTCAACTTGCAAATGAATGATTATGCAAAGGGTGGTTAAAGGTTCTGTTTGCCCTATAATGTGGTCTTAATTCCTCTTTGAAACAGACGGTTGAAGTTCAAGAGCCACCTGCAAGAAAAGCGGTGGTGGAAAAGAAGGAAAAATTTGCTGAACTGGATAAATCGGAGTGCACTCGTTCGTCGGAAGACGACTCAGACAAGACGCTACCCCTTGAAAACAGAACAGTCGATTGCAGAGAAATACCAAATTCAGCTGTGGTTCAGAAGTCTGAGGAAAAAAGTCCGCAAAAGTCGGAAGAAACTTATTCTGAATTGGATGAGAATCTACAAAAGTTGAGTCAGGAGGAGCCAGAGAAATCAGGTGAAGGTCTTCTGACCTTGGATGAAGGACATCGAAAGTCTGACGATAGGGCGCAGAAGTCAGATAGCCTTAAGAAGTGTGATGAAGGTGATCTTCCAAAGTCGGACAAAGAGCCTCAGAAGTCCGATGATAATGAAGCAGTTCGGCAAGTTGAAGTTGAGGAATTTTTCGTCAAGTACAAGAATTTGTAAGTTGACCTATCTTCATGTCCATTTAATTCCTACTCAGTTGAGGATTTCTTTACCCTGATGCTCAAATGAAAGTTCAACATGTTAGTACTTGCCATCCTCGAGAACTACTTTATTATTTGAGATAAATGGAAAAATTGACAGTTCATGTAGTTCATGGTTTGTACAGGTCTACTTGCTATTTTCCATTTTTCTTTGGAAATTATTGACAGACTTGCTTAAAGCTTGTTAAATATCGAATAGAATTACATTACGAAATAGATGGGACACATAATTCATATGGACAAAGATAGAAGAACCAGTTAGGCTGTGAACTGGATACCTGAAGAGAAAATGAGTTAATAGACTTAATTAAAGATTGTTAAATACTGAGTTTTTTAAAATGTAACTTATTTAAAGATTGTTAAATATCGGATATAATTACTTTGTGTAGATTAGGAATTTTTAGCATGATGAGGATATATGTTTAACACCGAGTGGTAGCCGGTTGGATAGAGTGCTCAGCTTGTAACATGGAGGGTATAGGTTCGAGACCCCCTTAGTCGGTTACTGTGTAGGGACCTTGAGCAAGTCCTTCACTCACAATTGCTCAACACCATTGATTGACACTTAGCTGTTAGATAGCAGCTCTTAATAAATGTAAAAGAATGACGTATGCTTGGATTTCGTAACTGAATTTTCTCTGTTGTCATTCAGTTCCTACTTGCACTGCGAATGGAGAACGGCGGATGAGCTGGAGCTGGGAGACAAGAGAGTCCTACAGAAGATCAAGCGTCATAAGCTCAAAGTTCAACATACCCCTTTCTACCCCCAACAGGTACTTCTGCATGTCATCTGCCATCGTCTTTACAGCGCTATCAGCCATCCAGATCTCTGCGTTCGGCTACACTAAAGTGTTTTTCTCTTCCCAACATCCGAGACTATCAGCCTGAATTCTCCAGACATGGATTCAGCGATTCTGCACCAGCCATCTGGAATAATCTCCCTGTTCACATTACTCACAACAGTATCTTGCTAGACGTATTCATAAAGCGGCTTTAGACCTATTTGAACTGTTTTGCTTTTGTTGGCTGACTGCTGTGACTCATCCACGCCTACGATTCCTCACTCGGCTGATGAACACATGGCGTATTAACAAAATGCTTACTTACTTACTTCTATCCATCAGAAGTACACACATAGGCATACATACACACACATGCATGCACTGAATAACCTGGCTTACCTGGCTGTTGCTGAACTTCCAGCTGGACGAAGACGATCTATTCAACCCCGACTACGTTGAGGTGGACCGCATCCTTGACATGTCTGTCTCGACCGACCCTCAGACGGGCGAAAAGACGACGCACTATCTGGTGAAGTGGCGAGCGCTGTCGTACGAGGAGAGCACATGGGAACTGGCGCACGACGTCGACAAGGCCAAGATCGAAACGTTTCTCTGCTTGCGGGATCCTCCGCCGGAAGCCGAACGGGAGGTGAGTTCAGTTGACTCAAAGCACAGCTGTTAAATGCTGGATTATTATTAGATCATTCTGATTACGGCAACCTACACCACGTTAAGGATGAGAAAGTTCATCTGTGAGGAAATGAAGTCCCCTCTGGTGGACTCTCACAGACACATAGAGCTCAACCAGTGGAATCCAATCCGGAGTTGATAGTTGACGCCGTATGAGTATAGTAAAATGTAAATGTACACGTTTTTCTATAGTAACCATATTAAGACCTCGACCCTGCTGATGGTTCGATGAATTAATCAACAGTCTTTGTAGTGTGCTTCATTCTAACGAGAACTTCAGCCATAAAAGTAAATGGGTTTAGGGACTAAACAGGAATTTTCTTGAGCACCAGAGTTTTAATGAATACATCGCACGTACGTTTGTACTTATGCTTGGAAAGCAGCAGAGTAATGAATTCATTGAAAGGGCTAAGACAACCGTTGTCTTGTTGTTGTTGTCCTGTTGAAGTACAAACCACGGCCGTCGCCCAAGGACTGGCAGTCCCTCGACAAGTGTCCAGTGTATAAGAACAGCAACAGCCTGCGGGAATATCAACTGGAGGGACTCAACTGGCTGTCCTTCTGCTACTACAACAAGTAGGTTGCTTGGATAATCTGGCTGATTCGAGTAAAGCTAAAAGAAGAGCAAGAAGAGCAGTGCTTTGAGTCTGACCCTAACCTGACCCTGAGAGGCAGGGGTGAGCAGAGAACTGTCAGCAACTTCATTTTCTTAGCCTCAGCATACAAGTGCATGTGGCAAGTCCTCTGTGCGTCACGGTGGTCTGTCGGTTATGCATTTGGCCAATGATCATGCGGTTACGGGTTCGACTCTGTGTAACGACCCTGGGCTAGTTGTTTGCGCACACCATGCCTCTGTTGCCAAGCAGTAGAATTTGGTACTGGCGTAAGTTGGGTAGTAAACGGCTAGTCCTGCGATGCACTGCCCCCGTGTCCAGGACCTTGGGATTCGTCCATTGCTGCCTCAACGGCCTAAAGAAAATGAGCACCTCCCCTTTGTCTCACTTGTGGGATATGGGATACATTAAAAGTCCTCCTGCACCGTGTGTTTTTTCGAGCTACATTGTACGGTCCATGTACTCGTTTTAAATTTGAGGGGCATCGGTAGAGAAGAAATCATTTTCTGTCTTAGTGAAGATTTGAACTCCTACCTCTGGTTTGACACTCCAACACCCTAACCACTGTAATTATATAAGCAAATAAATAAGCAAAAAATAAGTAAATAAATAATTGATTAAATTAATCAGTAGATAAACGAGGAAGTAAACAATTTTTTATTCTCCTTAGACATTTTTTAAATTCCAAGGGTCAGTTCCACCTCAAGTCGAAGAAAAGTGAATGAATTGTTTGCAGGCAGAACTGCATCCTAGCGGACGAGATGGGTCTTGGAAAAACGATCCAGAGCATAAGTTTCGTGGAAGAGGTGTTCCGCCACGGCATCCGTGGACCGTTCCTCATCATCGTTCCACTCTCAACGATTGGCAACTGGCAGAGGGAGTTTGAGGCGTGGACTGACCTTAACGTGATTGTCTACCACGGATCGACAGCCAGTCGCAACATGATTCAGGAATACGAGATGTACTACAAAGACAGCAGGGTCAGCTTCCGCAGCTGAGTTTCCGCATCTCTTAACGAAATGCTTTTTAATCTGTAATTTTTTATATAAGACCAGCTGTTGTTCTCTTGATGTGACTTTATTATTGTTATAAACACTGTTATCGTTAGTATTATTTTACCCAAGGTAAGCATTATCCCCCAGGAAAAAATTATGATAGGTGATGTTTATGGGAATCTGGAAGATAAAGCCTTGTCTTGAGTGACATGTGGTTGTTGTTGTTGTTGCTGCTGCTGCTGTTGTTGCTGCTGCTGTTGTTGTTACGGGATCCATAAATCTTGTATAACTCTGCTCTTTGGATTAGTTATTATTGTTATTATTAGTAGTAGTATTTCTGCATTTATTTAATGCCACTATCTAATAACTAAGCATCGATCGATGGCGCTGAGCAATTGTGAGTGAAGGACTTGCTTAAGATCCTTACATAGTAACCGTCTCAGGGAGGAGGCTCGAACCTGTACTCTCCTGTTACAAGGTGATTAGATATCACATATCTTTCATAGTGCAAGCTGAGTTGGGAACTGAATTCAGTCCTAATTTGATCTGGAGTTTCATCCTTGTCAGGTCTGAATTTCTCTCCTAATCTGACTGACTTTCCCTCTTAACCTAATCTGGAATTTCATCTTATCTAAGCTAATCAGAGTTTCCTAATCAAATATGAATTTCTTTTGTAATCATATAAGAATTTACTTCCTGATCTAATCCGTGTTCCATGCTTATCTATACACGTTCTGTTGACAGGGAAAGCGAATTCCGGACATCTGTCGATTCCACGTCCTAATCACGACCTATGAAGTGATCATCTCTGATCTAGAGTCCCTGCGTCAGATCGATTGGCGTTCTGCCATCATAGATGAAGCCCATCGACTCAAGAACAGGAACTGCAAGCTTCTCCAAGGTCTCAACTGCTTTGACGTGGTGAGCAGCGATGCCCAAATTCCTTGGTCTTCCTGGAACTTTCTTTCCCTCAATTCTTCCTTCAATCACTGTCCTCAGTAGAGAATTTCCACATAGTGTGTGACCAATCCAGTTCATTTGTCTCCTTCTTATAGTATTAGCCAGTGTCCTGTCTTCCTGCACCAAGTGCAACAACTCCTCTTTGGTTTTATAATCCTTCCAGTTGATTTTGGCCAGTCTTCTCCAATTCCACATTTCTGATGTGGTTACTTGTTGGCATTCATACTCATGCATATAATTAAACAGTTGGACACATGCATACCCATGTACACTGTCAAAAACTGTGTTGCACATACGTACGTAACTTACGGTATGTAATACATAAAGTAACTTGCATTATATGTATTTAGTAATATGTTAAATTTTCTAATTGCTATGAAGGCCAGTAAAAACCGATAATCGTTTTAAATTCAGATTTCTACAACCGATAATCGGTTTGCCAAAAAAACCGATATTAACAACCCTAAAAGGTTATACATAAATGCTCAGTTACATTACGTTTGTTCTGTGAATCTGCAGGAGCATCGGGTGCTGCTGACTGGTACCCCGCTGCAGAACAACGTCGAGGAACTATTCAGCCTGCTGAGCTTCCTTGAGCCGAAGCAGTTCGCGTCGCCGGAAGCGTTCATGGCAGAGTTTGGAAAACTGGAATCAGAGGCCCAGGTGGACAAGCTCAAAGCGGTAGGTTTTACTGTCTATGCTGTGAGTGACTGAGGGTAAAGCAATCCAAAGATGGTCCCGTGTTTGGAAGAGCCCTGCTGCAAGGGCTATGAGACTAAAAGCTTTTCGATTAAATGGACATTTAATCTGATCTGAACTGAATGCTTCTATGGGGCCATTACCGTACATGTCTGCATATATAGACATGTACATACACACAGACATACACTGCATGCATACGTTGGTTGCCTAGCAATCCACGGCATTGTGTTATGTATATACGTTACATACATACATTGGTTGCCTAGCAACCCACGGCATTTTAGTTACGTGTATATACGTTACATACATACATTGGTTGCCTAGCAACCCACGGCATTTTAGTTACATGTATATACATTACGTACATACTTTGGTTGCCTAGCAACCCATGGCATGAGCTCCATGGTCTCTGTTTGCCTCATTTCCGTAAGCACTAGAAAATTGTTCTGTTTTATCATGGTGTTGTGTTGTCTGGTCATGAATGCCTCTGAGGAGTTTCTTGAAGTGGTGCTATATAAATTTATGATACAATTCCATGCATACATCCACACTTATGCATTACATACATATGCACATACATGTGTAGATACATGCACACGTGTATACATGTTTTCTGGCATCCTCCTACATGCATGACATAAAAATTTACGTTTTGGGCATGTGCCAACTTTTTTGTGTAGGTGTATGTATGTATGTATGTATGTGTACCTGTCTGTTTGTATGTCTCTCTGCCAGTATGTATGCATGTATTTGTGAATACGTGCATGACATAAACATTTATATAGCGCCTTTGAGAGCCTATCTGGGCACCACTGCTGACCATGTTGAGCAGTTGAGACGTTACGACTGCTGCCTTGTGCTTTCAATGCTGTTGCTAAGGAAGTTATTTAGACGATATACTCTGCTTGTTGGACACCAGCTGCTGAAGCCAATGATGCTACGTCGTCTGAAGGAGGACGTCGAGAAGAGCCTGGCGCCGAAGGAGGAGACGATCATTGAAGTGGAGCTGACCAACATCCAGAAGAAGTACTACCGCGCCATCCTCGAACGCAACTTCTCGTTCCTCGCGAAGGGCGGGACGTCTGCGAACGTCCCAAACCTGATGAACACGATGATGGAGCTACGCAAGTGCTGCAACCACCCGTATCTCATCAACGGTAACAGTTCTCTATATGTTTATGGCGCTTAGTGTACAGATCTAAGGCTCAGTTCAAATTGTGCTAGAAACTTGTCTAGGGTCAGAGCATGGAGTCCAGTCAGCTGGCACGAACATGTGTTCTTTGGACGACAGACCCAGTGCTATGCTCATCCCTCATACCTACAAGTATTGCACTTGATCAGTGGATGCTGATTTTTGCTTTGTTGGGTTCTAGAGCATTCTTGGTTGCTGGTCCACAGCTTTGCAGTTTGCTGCCGAGTTCTATTTGCTGTCAGTTCTGTGATGTTGCTCGGCTCTGAACTTGAGATTTATCTGTTTCAACTTACTTACACACCAAGTCTAACTTCTGGTTTCTCTGACCCATAGGAATTTGACCTGGCTTCTCCAGTTGATTATGATTTGACTATGAAGTGACCATCGATTGATGCCTTGGACATTATGATAATGGCACTATAGAAGTTATTAGGTTAGATTAGATGCTACGCAACAGACTGCCATATCACAGAATGATGCTTAAAGTGTATAGTTACATTTGCATAAGTCAGCAGACTTAAGCAAAGATTTTGCTAAGAACACATCTTAAAATTCGTGCTAATAAATTGATTACAGAATTTGGACTGTATTTGGAGGTAAATTACAAACTTTATGAAAATGATTTACGGAGACGAGCTGTTTGATGATGACCGTTTAGCCATGCTAATACTGAAATGCTACACCAGGTGGCGTTTTTGTCACTTGGTGCTGAGTGTTTGTGCATTGAACTGCTACTCGTTGAGATCTCTGAAAACAGCGTCTTAAACACCTAGTCATTTTTATATGAGGTGTTTTTATGGAGTGCATTAAAAGAGACTTTCCAATGTGCTAATGCTTTGGTGATGTCACGTGCATTAGACAGTGGTGCTATAGAGGTCATCATTAGCTCGCTTATCCACACAGCATCTGCATGCTAGTTTGGCAAACTGTTCCTTCTGGGGAAATGCCCTGTTTGCTGTCTGTTAGCCACAACATTTTTTGTTTTCATATCATGTTTTGGTGGGGCACGGTAGCTGATTGGATAGAGTGCTCAGCTTGTATGTGGGTCACGGTAGCTGATTGGATAGAGTGCTCAGCTTGTATGTGGGTCACGGTAGCTGATTGGATAGAGTGCTCAGCTTGTATGTGGGTCACGGTAGCTGATTGGATAGAGTGCTCAGCTTGTACGTGGGTCACGGTAGCTGATTGGATAGAGTGCCGAGCTTGTATGTGGGTCATGGTAGCTGATTGGATAGAGTGCTCAGCTTGTATGTGGGTCACGGTAGCTGATTGGATAGAGTGCTCAGCTTGTAACGCCATTAGATGGTTACTGTGTAGGGGTCTGGAGTTAGTCCTTCACTCACAAATTCCTTTGTGCCTCAGATTCAGATTTACTGACCTTGCTTGCTTAATAAATGCAAAAAAAAATAATTTCAAAATGCACAAAGTGGACCACAGATCAAACGTCTAGGGCTGGTATTACATGATGGCTGGATCTGAAATGATTTTGATCCGAGTTCTTTCCTTTCTTACACAATCACTGCAGGTGCTGAGGACCAGATCCTCGAGGAATTCCGTGTTGGAAAGCAGAGCGGTGCTGAGAAGATGTTCCACACAATGGTCCAGTCGTCTGGGAAACTTGTCCTTACTGATAAACTGCTGCCGAAGCTGAAGGCCGATGGACATAAGGTCCTCGTCTTCTCCCAGATGATTCGTGTCCTGGACATCATCGAGGACTACCTCGTCTACAAGAAGTAAGACGCTGCTTCGCTGCTTCACTTCATTAACTTGCCGTACTGTTCAGACTTTCGGACTGCGATAATTACAGTGTAACGATTGTAATTACCGTAGAGTCATTGTAATTGCTGTCTAATTATTGTAATTGCTTTGTAATTATTTTAATTGCTGTGTTATTGTAACTGTATATATGCATGCATACATACAGACATACATAAATGCATATGTGCATATATGCATGCAGACATACATATTGTTACATTTAAAAGCCTAGGGAACTTCTTAATGAACATTGGATTAGCATCATTTATGAACATTGGATTAGCATCATATATCACTTAAAAGTATTTATTCCTATGTGCAATATTTACGGATGCTATAATACAATAAGCACAAATCAAACCACAATGAGGTACCAAAACGAAATCATAACCACAAGCAGACTTCAGCCAACGAGAATATGCCACCACAACGCCAAAACATCAAAAGGTCCAACACGACCAAACACAAGAAAACGGTTCCTATGAACGAAACCCTACAACAGACCACAGACAGCAAACGTTCTGCCTAACTCTCACTCTACACTGCTACAGTTCGTCTTTTTCCCACATGTAGTTAACACACCTCTGTCTCTCATCCTTTGAAAGAACTTCACATGTAACAATACATACATAGGCACATGCATTCTTACATAGATACTTACATTAATACAGACATGCATATGTATATAAACACATACTGTCAAGCATACATTAATACATACACACATGCGTACATACATACATGTTTGCATATATGGAGACGTAATATGCCTGAGCATTTTTACAATGCCTTTTGAGTCAAAGGTATTTCTTGCTAATAGAAGATTCAAATTACAGTTATCGTTAACTAGTTAAGTCAGTTGTAGGGATGTTTTTCGTGTCACTTCTGTAGATATCCGTTTGAGCGGATTGACGGACGAATCCGAGGGAATCTGCGGCAGGAAGCAATCGATCGATTTTCCAAACCAGATTCGGATCGATTCGTTTTCCTTCTGTGCACTCGAGCTGGTGGTCTAGGAATCAACCTGACTGCAGCCGACACCGTCATCATCTACGACTCAGACTGGAATCCACAGAACGACCTACAGGTTCGTTATGCGTTCAGTCTCTTGACATAATCTAAAGTTAAGTATCCCGTATCCCATATCCCGCAAGTGGGAAGTAGGGGAGGCATTATGTTGTAATTTAAATCCACTAAACGTTCGCACCTTGTTAGATCTGTTAGGCATCTATGTTTAATAATAATAATAATAATAATAAGATGATTTATAGAGTGCCGTAGTATGGCAAGGCTGAAGAAAGGGTGCTGTGTGTATACAGTTATTCGCTGACTTGCAGCCATGTGCGGTGAAAGTTTTGGCATATGAACGGTAAAAACAATTAAGTAATAAATCAAAATGGCGCAGACATTAAAGTAATGTTACTGTCTGCATGAAACCCTGTAAGGTTCGTAAGCAACACTCTAGGTGATGATAGATGGCAGTAGTTGGTGTGTTTATGGCTATTGAGGCTCTAATAGTCTTCCATTGCATTTACATACTGTATATATGTATGTACATAAATTTATATCTAAATGCAGACATCAAGTATGGACAGGTAGCATAAGGCACATATAAACCATGCGTAAGTATATACAAAAATATATACACCGCTTTTTGGAGACTTATCAACTTATAACTAGGTTGAGTCGTGACAAAATTGCATTCTACCACCATATTAAATTTGGGGTATACACCCCATCCTTGATTCATCAGTATTTATGTATCAAGGACGGGGCGGGGCCGCTGTGTAAATGGCTAAGATTTGACGGCAGTGGAATTTGTGGCTGTTTGATGATGACCGTTTAGCCATGCTAATACTGAAATGCTACACCAGGTGGCACTTTTGTTATCTGGTGCTGAGCGTTAATGCGTTTAACTGCTTCTCCGTTGAGACGTCTGAAAAGAGCCACAAAAACCCTGATAAAGCAAAGTTCTTTTGAATAATAAAGTCATGACGAGTAACATGGTGTGTACCAGATTTGCATCTTCTGTTAGCTAGAGTAGGAGCTCAGGTAAGGTCAGTGTCAACAGCCCTGGCAGCCACTACTACTACTGCTACTACCACCACTACCACTACTACCAGAGTTTTAACAAGGCACTACTACCCATCAATTTGAGCTGCAGTGACAGCAGTTTTGATGTTTTTGTTGCTATCCGTTTTTGTTATACAGTTTTAAAGAAATATTTTGATGAATTTAATTCTGAAACATTTCACAGAACAAATTTGATGCTGTACGATGCTGCTGTATGGCTTGGAGACAAGCCCAGAAAAGAGACAGGTTGTTATGAGTGGTTGCAGAGAGGAGCTTTCCACAGATGATGATGACAATGAATGTTGCTATATAAATTTGGGCAAATGAATGAATTTAATCTGAATGAGTTTTTTCCTGTCTAGGCGCAGGCGAGATGTCACCGCATCGGGCAGCTGAAGGCTGTGAAGGTCTATCGACTTATAACGCGAAATACATATGAACGCGAGATGTTCGACAGAGCGTCAATGAAACTTGGCTTAGACAAGGCTGTGCTTCAGTCGATGGGACCCAAGGACCTCAACTCCGTAAGTTTGAAATGGCTATTATTGCGATTACCAATACTGTAACAAATTACCTGCTCCAGCACTGACTGAGTAGAATAATCGATTGTGTTAACTGGTTTTAGCAAACTAAATTAGATGAAATTGCAAACCCTTTGTGATGATATCTGCGTCTCAAGGTTGGCCTAAGATAGCTGTCGTATGTCGAGGCCAAGAATATGAAATCTTATATTCAGATCTGGCTTTTAAAATTATTTTTTATTGTTTTCTGAATTATTTAAAAATTATTTTTTATTGTTCACTGAATTATTTAAAAATTATTTTTTATTGTTCACTGAATTATTTAAAAATTATTTTTTATTGTTCACTGAATTATTTAAAAATTATTTTTTATTGTTTACTGAATTATTTAAAAATTATTTTCAGACATAGACATTTGTGTTTGTTATATAAATGAATGGAGGTCAGTGGTTGAAATTCCTGCCATGGCAGAACTGGTGTACTCTAGCAGACTCAGCTAGAAAGTAAGCACTTTGACTGTACGCTGCCATTGAGAAGATTAGACTGGGAGGGAGAGGACTAGCCACCCACCGTCATTTGATGAGGCTGAGAAATGAAGTCGCTAATGCTTCATGTAATGTAATGTAACAAGCACTTATATAGCGCTCTTCAAGTACCTCTCAAAAGCGCTGATGACACGGTTATCCTACCGATCTAAACAAGTGCATTAATACATACAATGCTGCTGTATGGCTTGGAGACTTCATGCTCATCATGGCTGCCGCTGGGGGCTGTCGTAAGGTAACCCTCATATGCCAAGGCTGAGAAAGTGAAGTTACAAACACTTTATATGTGAGACTATATTTTGAGGTTGACTTAAAGGTAACAGTTGTATGCCACGGCTTAGAAGTTGAAGGTTGGCCTAAAGGTAACGCTCGTTTTGCTGAGGCCAAGAAAATGAAATCACTAGCATTTCATGGCAGCGTTTTGGGTGGGCATAAAGGTAACCATCGTGTGCCTGGAAATTGAGGTTGCGCACATATGAAACCCATAGCAGCATGACTAGATTGCCATGAAAGTAACCTTTGTATGCTAAGGCTAAGAAATTGAAGTCACATACATTTCATACCTGTGACTGTGCTTCTGGCGTCTAGGGTCAGCTGACAAAGAAGGAGATCGAGGACCTGCTGAAGAAAGGCGCTTATGGAGCGCTGATGGAAGACGACAGCACAGGAACTGACTTCTGTGAGGAGGACATCGAACACATCCTCCAGCGACGCACCCAGGTCGTCCAGATCGAAGCTGGGGTCAAGGGCTCGACCTTTGCCAAGGCCAGCTTCAGTCTGTCGACGAACCGGAATGACATAGACATCGACGACCCGCAGTTCTGGCAGAAGTGGGCGAAAAAGGCGGATCTAAACGCCGAAGAGCTTCTGCAGAGCAAGGTAGGTGGAAGAAGCTTGATGGGACACAGTAGCGATTGGATAGAGCGCTCGGCTTGTAATGTGGACGGTACGCGTTCGAGTCTCCCCTTAGGCAGTTACTGTGTAGGCACCTTAAGCAAGTCCTTCACTCACAGTTGCTCAGCACCTCAGATTCAGATTTACTGACCTTGTGCACGTAATAAATGCAATATATTAATAATTATAATAATTCGATCTGTTTGGAAGGTTGATAGCTTTTTATGGTGCAGTTCAGAAATTTTTTTGTAAATATATATTGAAAATATATAAATACCTATGGCTATCTGTTTGTAATGTTGTGCACTTCTTAAAAGACGCTATTTAAATGGCTAGATACATGTAGACATACCTGGGATGGGATGGAATAGTTGCCAACTGGAGATCCAGTTGGCCATCCCATCCCAGGTATGTCTGCATGTATCCAGCGCTTGGATTGTAACGCAGAGTATAGTTTGAGCTTTCTCCCCTGAGATGGTTACTGTGTAGGCACCTTGAGCAAGTCCTCCACTCATAATTGCTCAGCACCATTTGTCATTAGACAGTGGCACTTCATCAGTGCAGAATAATTCTGTTGGTTGGATTCTGCAGTCTGCAGTGGCCTGTCAGTCGTGACTCATCAACATATCTAAGCACTGATTGCTTACTGATAGACTTTTATTCTAAATGAACTTACGACCACTTAGACTAGCGTAAGCAGCGCTATTGCGAGGTACTAGAAAGGTGCCATAATAACCATCTGAATAGCTGTCTATATAACTGATCTTACTTTAAATTTATATGAAAAACTCATATATATAAAATGTATATATTTGTATGTGTGTGTGTATGTAGATATAAGTCCTATGTAAATTATTCATTGGCTTACATTATGTGCATGATGTAGGAGAACCTGATCATCGAGATGCCGCGCCAGCGTCGCCAAGTCCATCGATACGGGAAACAGGACGCAACTGTCAACCTCTCCGACCTCGACACGAGTGGATCCGAGGACGATGAGGAGGACAACGGAGGAGGAGGAGGCGCCAGTGCAAGTGGAGGAGGGTCGTTGAAGAACAAGAGAAAGAAGCGCGGACGACAGAATCGGGATGACGTCAGCGTTCCGATGTCATTCGGCAGCGCCAGTCGTTACACGCGTTCGGACTGTTTCAACGTTGAGAAAGGCTTGCTCGTTTATGGGTGAGCTTTGGAAGTCGCTGTCCTGTTCTGTCTGTTCATTCACTTCTTTAATGTCGTTCAGACTAAACTTACGACTCACGACTGTTTCATTTTGCTTACCTACTGTAGCCTGGCTTCTAGTTTCCCTGGCTCATTGAATTTTGACCAGACTTCGACATATTACAATTTTTTACTACCTGTTCACATTGTGTGTAGGTGTGTGTGTGTGTGTGTGTGTGTATGTGTGGGTATAGGTATAGGTGTGTGTGTAGGTATGTGTAGGTGTGTGTGTAAGTGTGTGGTGTAGGTATGTGTGTAGGTGTAGGTGTGTGTGTGTAGGTATGTGTAGGTGTGTGTGTGTGTGTAGGTATGTGTGTAGGTGTGTGTGTGTAGGTATGTGTGTAGGTGTGTGTGTAGGTAGGTGTGTGTGTGTGTGTGTGTTTGTCTATACTGTGTTTCCATTTGTGGTTGAGTCTTCCTGTATGTCTGCCTTTGTGGCTGTGCACCTTCCTTTATTTGTTTGCTGTGTCACATGTTTAATTGTTTGTATGTTTGTCCACACCTACAATTCCTCGCTCATCTGATGGACATGTGGCGTGTTAACACATGCATTGCTTGCTTACTTACGTACTTTGAAGCTGCAATCGATTGATGCCTGTGCATTGTGATAATGGCGCTGTTTCTGAGAAGTCTTCAGTTTAGCATAAATTTCTAATAAACTATTGACCATTGATAAGGATTGTGTCAGAAAACGTGGCGATTTAGAGTTCGGCAATTTAGGACAGTTTTTTGTTTCTGGTTTTTATTAGCTGGGGTCGATGGGCCGACATTTTGAAGTTTGAGCCGTTTAAAAGGAAGCTGGAGGTTGACGACGTTAAAATCATTTCAAGAGCTATGGTAAGCTGATCACTTCTTTCTGTGTGAAAATTTTTGTTTAGCTGGCCGTACATACATTGTTTGGTGCAGATCTTAAACGTAAGCATTTGCAAAGTTTATAGTCATTACCGAGTAATTGGCTCTCAAGTCTAAGCAACTGCACATTACGTATTTACAGTTTGGTCAGAGGAGGTGTTCAACTGGATTTCTCCAGCAGGTTATGATTCTTGAGTGCAGTTTCACTTGAAGCAGCTTATGATTGATGCCTCATGCATTATGGTAACGGCGCTATAGAAGTCGTGAGGCTTGATTGGATCGAATGTGTTAGTCGTTTTGTTATGGTGTGGTTTTTGTTTTGTCAGCTTTTGTGTTGTCTGCAACATTACGAAGGGGACGAGCGCATAAAGATGTTCATATACGATCTCATCTCACCAGAGGACGGGCAGGAAAGGAACTACAAGAACCACTCGGGTATGGCTGTCTATCTCTGTCTGTCTGTCTGTCTCTGTCTGTCTGTCTATGTCTGTCTGTCTGTCTGTGTCTGTCTGTCTGTCTCTGTCTGTCTGTCTGTCTGTCTATCTCTGTCTGTCTGTCTATCTCTGTCTCTGTCTCTCTCTGTCTGTCTGTCTCTCTCTGTCGTTCCGTCTCTTTTGGTCTCCATTCTTCTCTGTCTATCTCTTGGTCTCTCTGTGTCTCTCCCAATCTTACGATGTTTATGTGTAGCTTTCTTTGTATGATTGTGTGTCTGTTTGTTTGTCTGTCTGTCTGTCTGTCTGTCTGTCTCTGTCTCCACCTTCTGCTGTTTGTTTAGCTTTCTTTGACTGTATGATTATTGTCTGTCTGCTTGTCTGTCTGTCTTTTGTCTATATTCCTGTCTGTTTGGACACTGGAATATAATGAGCTAGAGCTATTTTTCCATCTAAATTGGAAATAATGCCAGGGCTATTCTCTAAAAAATATGGTAGACCCAAGGCAATATTAATAAGGAATTTATATTGATATTAATAAAAACAAAATATATTGATATTAATAAAACTGTTAGTAATATTAATAAAAATGTGCCTTTAGGATTATCTGCTCCAGTTCCTCGAGGAAGGAAAGGTCGCAAGAGTGGGAAAAAGCTGGAAGCCCTTCCAAAGAAGTTGCAGTTTGACGGGGACCTGACTAAGCTTGACATTGACATTGACCGGATTCTCGTCGATACTAACTACAAGAAACATCTGAAGAGACATGCCAACAAGTGAGTCAGATACACTGGTTCATCAACACTGGTTCATTGCTCTCAGGGTTGTCTTCTTCTTCTTCTCGGGGAGCATACTCTAGGTGAGTGTAGGCGTATCAGTGATGCGATGCCACACCCTCCTATCCCGGACCTTGGTCCAAGCAGCACTGAGCCCAGAACCACAACATTCGAGGTCCTTTTCCACTTTTCCATTTGGCTCTCGTGGATTCTGTTACTCCTCCTCCGCAGCGTGGAATGCCTTACTAACTGGCATCAAAGATAACACTCTTCCAATAACAAGTTTCAAAAAGAAGCTTAAAACTTACATGTTTAATAGGTCTGCCTTGATTTCTGTGCATTCCTGTTAATCTCTAAACAATGATATTACTTGATATTACTTGGTCGGACCTTTTAGGGGCATTGCACACACTTTTGAGGCTTTTGTTAATTGTGTGCATGATAAATGCCTGTTTAATAATAATTAATGTTTAATAATAACTATGGTCCACGAAGTTCTTGGTCTGCCACGAGGTCTCTTCCAGGCCCTATGGGCTTTATTCATTGTTGTCCATAGAGCTGTTCTATAGTCCTCATCTGGTGGGGCTCGTGCGACATGGCCAAAGAATCGCAGCCTGCTTTCTTTGATGATGGAAGAAATTGATCAGTTATCGCTCTTGGTTATGTACGCTGTTTCATATTTCTGTCAGGTATGAACGCCGGTTCAGCGCTCTTGGTATGAGTGAATAACTTACTAACTTGATGTGTTCACTTGTTTTCTGTGGCCAGGGTCTTGTTGCGTGTTCGTCTTCTGTACTACCTCAAGCAGGAAATCATCGGTGATGAAGCAGAGAAAATCCTAAGTGGAGCTCAGTCAAGGTGCTTTTTCTTCTCTTTTACAGTTTTCATTTAAGTACAGCCAGACCGAGAGCTCGGATTGCCTAGGGCTTACTGAGTGACCTCATGTGGGCCTGGCTGAACTGACCCACATTATGTGAACCTGTTTTGTGAACCTGGCCAAATGGCCTAAGGTAGGCGTGACTAAACTTACCCACTTAAATGAGGCCTGACTATGCTCACCCGCCTATTTGGGCCTGACTGAATGACCTAATTAACCTCTGTCTAAACTTACTTAACTTACTTAGTTAACTTTGGCCAGCCTTATTGAAATTAGGCTTCAGTGAGACCTGGCTAAACTTACCCACATAACTTAGATGTGACAAAACTTACCCTGGTAAAATCTGGCCTTACTAAGTACGATCTGTTGCCGAGCTTGCATCGATAGCATGGTTTTCCACTTGCAGGGATGTATCGATGCCTATTCCACCAGTTGATGGAGATTTTCCAGTCTTCTGGTGGGATCGGGAGGCAGACAAATGCATGCTGATTGGCGTCTTCAAGCATGGTGAGTGATTCAGGATTCTGATACCTTTACTTTTTTGCCATGCTGCAGTATGATTATGTTTACAATAGGTGTAATTTCTTCAAGATCATGCTTTTGTCAGTGCTGAAGGAAACCAGTGCCCATTATAGATAAATAGTTACATCATTGCGGGCTTTCTTGTGCTTCGGACTGTCGTCTTGGAACAATCTTCCGCTAAATTTACGTACTTTTCAGTTGATCCAGTTGAACTTATGTTTTCTATTTACCTTAACTGCATTTTTTGGATCAGCTAGCTATGCAAGCAGCACCTTCTAGCTGACATCTTTCATGCCTTTGACCATGGCCATGTCACTCTTCTTGCTCTCTATGACGTTAGTGCTGCCTTCGACACTGTTGATCATTCCATTCTTCTAGAACGACTGTCTAAATCCTTTGGCCTTACTGACTCTGCTCTTCTTTGGTTTCGCTCATTTCTTTCTGGTCGCTCCCTTTCTGTTATTTTTGGGCCCACTCGCTCTGCCTGGACTCACATTCCCTATGGTCTTCCACAGGGTTCGGTACTTGCACCTCTTCTATATATCCTGTATACTGCTGACCTGGCCAGCATACTTCTTCCCTTGGGTGTTTCATCTCACCAATATGCTGATGACACTCAATCCTTTACTCATGGCCCGGCTGCCTCAGCCACTCTGATGGTTGAGCGGATCCTTGAGGCCACCTCTGTTCTAGATCTCTGGATGTCTTCTAACCGCCTCTGTCTTAATCCTGATAAGACTCAATGTATCTGGCTAGGTGGCCGTGTCCAGCTTGGCAAAATTGACTTTAGTTCCCTTTCCTCTAATTTCCCTCATATCCACTTCTCTTCCTCAGTCCGTGACCTCGGAATCACCCTGGATCAAACTCTTTCTCTGACTGACCATGTAAATAATATCTCTCGCTCTTGTCTTTACCACCTACGACAACTTCGCTCTATTCGTCACTCGCTTCCTCTTCATGCGATCACTACTCTGGTCCATGCCCTGATTTGCACTAGGATTGACTTTGGCAATGCTGCCTATATTGGACTTTCTGCAATTAACACCTCCAAGCTTCAGTCTATACTTAATGCTGCTGCACGCCTTATCGGTAGTCTTCCAAAGTCTGCCCATATATCTACTTTTATTCGTGATTCACTTCGTTGGCTTCCTGACAGTCAACGGATCCAGTTTAAGATTCTTATCCTTATGCGCAACTGCCTTCTAGGCTCTGCTCCGTCCTACTTAACTTCTTTTTGTATTCCGGTTTCCTCGTTGCCTGCCCATGCCTCCCTTCGCTCAGCTACCCGTGGTCTTTTGGTAGTCCCTCGCGTCCGCACTACAACTGCCCAGTCCAGGAGCTTTGCCTTTGTTGGCCCTTCCAGCTGGAACTGCCTTCCTCTTGACCTGCGGCTTCAGTTACTTAGTCTCTCTCCTACCCAGTCTCGCAAACGCCTGAAATCCTTTTTGTTTGTTCAAGTCAGGAGCGCCACTGTTTCCTAAGTGGCGCTTTATAAATGTTCGTTTACAATTACAATTACAATTTTGGAAGGTTCTGGAAGGGCGCTATATAAATTCTTTTCTGCATTACATTACACAGAGTTTGAGACTAATTGTTATTGGTATAAGTTTTCACCAGAGTTAGCTGTGATGACTTGGAATTTACAAAATTGTTCTGTCCAATTTTGTCAATTCTTTGATATTCATAAGGTCTAAGCTTTGAGATTCTTCTGCTTCAACTTGTAGCTTAACTTCTGGTTTCTCTTACCTGAATTTGACGTGATGTCTAAAACAGATTATGATATCTTTGATATGATTTCACTTGAAGTGACCATTGATGGATGCATTGAGCATTATGATAATGGCGCTATAGAAGTCATTAGATTAGAATCCCTGGCATGTGTGGCAGGGCAAAAGTGGCATTGAGAGCAACAGCTTTATTATTATTTTTACCGGAGGTACACATGATCGCTCAGGAATTATTATTACTCAGACAACTTCTATGATGCCATAAAGCAGAAGCCTCAAGAAAAGAAGACCATCTAGCAAGATGGCCATTTAGCGAGAAGGCCATCTAACAAGATGACCATCTAAGAAGGCCATCTAACAAGAAGGCTATTTTAGCAGATGGCCATCTAACAAGAAGGAAATCTAACAAGAAGGCCATCTAACATGATTGCACCGAGTGCAGTTGATTGGCAAAGTGTAAGGGATTTGTGAATTTCTGTCTGTGTGATTAAGGTTATGAAAAGTACAGCCTGATGAGACAGGATCCGGGTCTGTGTTTCTTGGCACGGTGCGGACCTCCAGATGGCGCCGCACTCCTCTCGGAACAGGACAATGAAGAAGATATCAGGTCAGTTGATTTATTAATCTATATGTTGATTGATTGATTGTTACCATAATGTTGGATATATCTGCCTCTTTTTTAATACTTTATTGATTTCCTTTGCATGCACTTTGACAAGTGGCATGTTGTGCTTTTTTGGTGGTTGTGCCATCGTCCTGGAATGGCCTCCCTCTGGAACTGTGTGTCCTGCAGGCGACGCTGCATACACCCGTCACTACGACTTGAAAACTGTTCTCTTGCCAGAGCTGGGTTGGCAGTTGAAGTAGAAGAAGTAGTTCCTTGAGGAGCAGTTTCTTGAGCTGACCGGCCTGAGCCTGCCATATGTATGAAGTGTGAACAGCTTCATTTTCTTGGCCTTAGTATATGAGGACGGGTGGCCAGCCCTCTCCTTTGCCACCTCATCTCTCCACTGACAGTTTAATCATTCTAGCTGATTTGCCCAGGGGGCACAAGTGGATCAGAAATCTCAAAACAATTTCTGCCCCGGCAGGGATTTGAACCTCCAACCTTTCGATTGACAATCCAGCGTGCTAACCATTAGAGCAGCGGTTCTCAAACTATTTGGTCTGCGGACCCCTTTACACTCTTAAAAAATTATTGTGGACCTCAAAGAGCTTTTATTTGTGTGGGTTATATCTATCGATATTTACTGTATTAGAAATTTAAACTGAGAAATTAATGCATTAATTCATTACAAAATAATAGTGAAAAGTGACTGTATTTTCCACATATTTTCTTAGTAGTATGATGAAAATAGTTTAGACCTCACGGACCCCCTGAAAAATCGTCCAGGGGTCTCCAGACTGCACTTTGAGAACCACTGCACTAGAGTATTGTGAATCCTGAAGTAGTGTTAGATAAATGGTTTGAATGAGTGAATGGAGTTTTTGAATGGTTGCGGCCACAGTCGGAATCATGAGTAGGTCATTTGAATGTTCTTGATTGACTGCAGGCTTCAGATGTCGTAGCCTTCCGCCTATTGAGATGATTTGTTGATTCTTTGTCACTTAGGGAAGAGAATGACGAAGATGAGCAAGAGAGCCACCACTCTAAGACAAAGAAGGACTCATTGGATGACCTTGAAGACTCGCAACCTGACCCAGATAAAATCACCATGACAACAAGCCCAGCCCCCGTCTTAGGTCGGTCGATTCATTGTGTTGTAATCTGTAGTTACGCAGTTAATGTAGTCGCATATTTTGGTGTAGTCGCATATTTTGGTTTTGCTACAAATAAAAAAATCTTAGTGGGACCATTCTTATAGACTGGTGGGTTAAAAACACAGCCGCAAGATAGAATAGGCTTCAGAGAATGTGACCTTGTTAATAGCACGCTAAGAGGCCATACTACAGCACACTATAAATTTTATTATTATTATTATTATTAAGAAAGCATTGTAGAGAGTAATGTTAAATTCTGATCATGATTTTGTGCACTGCCTTTAATTATTGTTGTTATTATTATTACTTTTTTTGCCCGAGGTAAGTATAATCCCTCAGAAACTGAAAAATTACTCAAGGAACTGTTAAGGAGTGTTATTATTACTACTACTACTATTATTATTATTACTAGCTATTATTTGCTAGAGGTAGATAATGATCCCACAAGGTTAAAAGATTATTGTGTTAATTAATCACAGAATGACTAACTTTGTAAATCTGGTTTTTGTAGAGAATGGAAGTCAGCCGTTCCCGAGCGTGTCCGACCTGAACGCTCGCCTCCGTCGTCTGATAACTGCCTTCCAGAAAAGCCATAAGAGGGAGCTGCTACGGCAGGAACAGATTGAAAAGGTAGGTAACTAGACTACGAAATTTGCTAGCTGTATCTGTCTACTCTGCTAGTTCAGTGATGTCGTTTAGTTCAAGGCTGATGCTCCATTGTTTTCGTTGGGCTCAGCCTTTGTAGCCCATCGTCTGGATCTTGACTGGTTATGTTCAATGCATTGTGGTTTTTGAACGCAGTTTTGCATAGAAGCGACCATTAATTGATGCCTTGTGCATTATGCTTATGGCATTGTATGAATTTCCATATTAGATTAGATTTGATTCATGCTATGTGATGATGAGAACTATGAATGCAAATGGGCGACGAGGAAGACCTCACAGAGAGTGGATGCATGATATCAAAGGTTGGTGCCTGAAGGATTTACACAGCTTGAGCATGCTGGCACAGTACTGCAGAGTATGGAGACAGGCAGTAACCTATGGGCTTTCTGCCCATGGATCCTGATGATGATGATGATGATTGACGATGATGATGATGATGATGTTGATGAAGATGTGATGAACAAATATAGTTATTGTGTAAAAATCTTCCTTTGATGCCATAAGATGTCGTTAAACTGTGGGAACTAGTACGATTCCTTTAAAACTCCGACACTGCCTTGTTTGGGGATAGTGCCAGTCCCAAGCCTGGATGAAGGAGGAGGGCGACGTCAATGGCATTTGATGCCATAAGATGTCGTTAAACTGTGGGAACTACTTCATAAAAGAGGTAAAACTTTCGCTCTGGTGTTTTTTAGTTGGCCATAATCGAGAATTTAACAAAAGCGATTTAACAAAAGGTTTAATTTTTTTTCCAACAGCGTATGCAGAAGCGTGAACTCTGCGGCATAATTCTGAAGGAGAAGGAGCAGGCTCGTATCGCGGCCCAGCAGAAGTATGTCAACCAGTCACATTTAAAATCTGTTAATCCGCCTCCTCATGGCTCGGTCCGTAGCCACCTGGTGGCATCGCTGGCAAACAACGCGTAAGAACCGTGTGTGGCCGTTTGATGGTGCATGTCGTTTCTGTTGCCACCGAAAACTTGCAATGTCTGCTGCAGTGTTTTTACGGTCTGCATGCATGCGCGCGTTTCGTTGTTGGCCGGGTTTTTCGCATGTGGCTGGCGACTTTGTCCGCTGCTTCATTGTTTTGCTATTTTGGATTGTCTCGGATGAAGGTTATGAGAGTTTTGATCTGATTTTAATCAATTTTGAGGCAATTTTGGCCCATTTTCAGGTTAATTTTGACCCGTTGTGAAGTTGCTTTTGAGCTATTTTTAGGAGAATTTTGACCAGTCATGAGATTTGTTTTGACCCATTTTCGGGCAAATTTTGACTTGCGATTGATTCATTTTAAGTGGATTTCTGGCCCATAATCATATGGATTTTGACCAGTTTGCTGGTGGATTTTATTTTCTAAGGATTTTGAGCAGTTTTGGACCAATTTTACATTCTTTATCCAGATTATTCATTTTCATCATAATATGGAATATTTTACCCTGATTTGATCTGTATACAACCGATTTGAGTCAGTTTAAGCAAGTTTTTGTGTGCTTTCTGACAGTTTCAGCCTAATTTAAACAAGTGTGACTACATTTTGGTGGGTATCGGTTCAGAGTTCCTTGTTTTGAACCGTTTTCAACGGATATCTCTGTTTAAATCAACCATGGTTGTTTGTTGCTTTTGAGATGTTTTCTATTGTTTTCTTAAGTGCTTCCTGAATGTGGGTGATTTTTGTGTGCGTTGGGACCGTGTTTTGACTTGAATTTGTGCTTTTCTGCTCTGTTTTGGAAGTCTTGGCGATTTTTCTGTAACATTTTTCTTCGATGAGTAGGGTTCTTTTGCAGATGTTAGTCAAGAGACCATTTTCTAAGCTGCTTTGGCAGAATGTACTGCAGATCTGACAGAATCGAAATGCACGTCTAATTTAAGAGCTTCTGTAGTTATGCTTCTGAGTTATGATATGCTTAGACAAGCATGTACGTGCGTCGTCTGGATGTGATGTTGTCTGGTGAATAACGTGAGAATGTTTTTGGCATTTACTTTAATGATTGATCCAGTGCTATCAAGCGAATCTAACTTATCTAGTGTTAGATAAATGGTTTGAATGAGTGAATGGAGTTTTTGAATGGTTGCGGCCACAGTCGGAATCATGAGTAGGTCATTTGAATGTTCTTGATTGACTGCAGGCTTCAGGGCACTTACATAGCACCTTTCTGTAAACCTCTGCCTGAAAGGTGCTAAAGTATCAGTACTTGGTGTAGTATGTTATTCAAGTATTCTGGTATTGAGTATTCGTGAGACCAATTAACAAGGTTTCCTTAGATGCATGAGGTTTTGATAATACTAAATCATTGCTTTGCACATTGTTGGATTCATATACAATGCTATTAAGATACTGAAGTAGTTTAGCTATGAAAATATGTAGGTGTATCATGCATAAATACATAAAATACATACATATATACATACGTTCATATATACGTTCATGCATGCATGTATACGTAAATGCATATACACAGTGGCAAATACATGAGGAATCTGCCAGTGAAAGGCTGTCCGTTTGTTGAAAGATCCAGTTTGTGGTCTTGCAATTCTTTTGCGAAATTGAGAGTTTTTGGTATGTCTGTTCACGACTGTTACTGATTGTTGTAAAACTCTAAAAGTGAAAGTCAGCTTGCACCATGTCTGGATTACTTAGAAGTACTTTACTCTGCAGCAGATTAAGATATTTGATTGCCTAGTAGTACTTTAACATCCAGCAGAATAAGGTACTTGATTGCCTAGAAGTACTCTAACATCCAGCAGAATAAGGTACTTGATTGCCTAGAAGTACTGTAACATCTAGCAGAATAAGGTACTTGATTGCCTAGAAATACCTTAATCTACAGCAGATTAAGATACTTCATTGCTTAGAAGTACTTTAACATCCAGCAGAATAAGGTACTTGATTGCCTATAAGTATCTTAATCTGCAGCGGATTAGGGTACTGATGGGAGAACTGAAAACGACAAATCTTATAAATTTTCCAGTGTTTTAGTGTCTGCTTGTGGTTGGTTTAAGGAACATCAAATGGCAGATGAAAGTCGTCTGTCTTAACTCTTCAGCTTTGTGCTCACCTATTGAATTATTTGCATTTCCAGTCGTTGGTCTCGGCGTGAAGAAGCCGACTTCTACCGCGTTGTTTCGACCTTTGGCGTTGAGCGTAATCCAGCGACTGAGGATCTCCAGTGGGAGAACTTTCGAAGCCTGGCCCATCTGGACAAGAAATACGATGAGACGCTGTCAGAATACTTCCGCGCCTTCTACCACATGTGTCTGACAGTCTGTCGCCGGCTGCCAACGGATGGATCGGGTACAATCCAGTTGCATAATTATCATACAGCCTGACCCGATTCCCACTCAGTTACCACATCAGCATGTGTAATTACCATATGAACTGACCCAAATGTCAGTTCACATGGTAATTAAGTTCAGAATTGCACACTTGCTAGAGTTTCAAACCACTGAATTGCTAAAGCTTTGCACTGCTATAGGATTTCGGTATCCAACGTAATAGGCTGGTTCACTGAGTTTTTGGGGTCTGAAGGAAAGTAGAATTGCCATCAAGTTGCTATAGCATTAGTTTGCTTTGGCATTGCTATATATTGATAGCAGTTATTTCAGTGCTACAATGGTAAAGGTTTTTGCACTGTTACGGTGCCATGTTGTTATCATTACATTACTATTGTGCAAACAACAGACTACCCTATATACCTGAGTCATGCCTAGTCAGCATGTTTGGTTGGTTCTTAAAAGGTGCTATATAAATGGCCATATGCATGTACTGGTAGTTAGGATGGATAGTATATTTTGTCAGGTCAGGAGCGATAGCTTTATCTTGTATGATTAGGAACAGTAGCTTTGTCTCATCTGCTGACCAGATCATCATCTGGATTAGCTTAGGTTGTACGTAGCAGACGACAGCAGTGGATTTTCTGTGTGGAATAGGACAGTCTAATAAGAAAAATCTTATTATAGTAATCTAAAAATTGTAAGCTAATATTAATCAAAAAATATTAACATAATACCGGTAATAATTGTCTGATGATATTAATCTAACCATAACAATCTTTATAATTACTATTAATCATAGTAATATTAACCTAATAGTGATCTAATAATAATAATAATCTCAGCATAGTAATCTAATAATATTAATTTAAAAATATTAATCTAATAACAAAAACCTAATAATAATGATAATGCCTTTTATTTTGTGCCACCCCAGGTCACTCATTATGAGTTAATATTCATAATTCAAATAATTATTAATAATAATAAACAGAATCTAATAATGATGATTATTATCTCATAATAATTGTAATAGTTACCCAGGGTATTGCCAGACCTGAGGTCTTGTCATAAGGTCATGTTATAATGGGGTTATGTTATTAGGTTATGTTGTAATGAGGTTATAGAGGTCATATTATGGTGATATTGTTATAATAAGGTCATGTTATATTAAGGTCATGTTATATTAAGGTCATGTTATAATGAGGTCATATTATAATGAGGTTGTCTTACAATGTATTTATTTAGTGCCACCTCCAGCTTCGCTGACAGTCGAACCGATCACAGAGGAGCGAGCCAATCGCTGCTTGGCTCGGATCGAACTCCTGTATAAGATCCGTGAGCAGATCCTGCCTCACCCGCATCTCGACGAGCGCCTGGCGCTCTGCCAGCCAAGCCCGGAAATGCCCGACTGGTGGAAATGCGGTGTCCACGACAAGGAACTGCTCACGGGAGCCTCAAGGTAAGCGGGAGTCTTAGTTGCCGTGGTAAGAGCTGTCGAGGAAGCTGAGCAATCCCTTGAGAGGTGGTTGTGAGTGGGTATGAAATGTTAGTGACTTCGTTTTTCTTGGCCTTGGCGTATGAGGGTGGGTGGAGAGTCCTTGCCCTCGCTGTCTGATCTTCCCACTGGCAGTGTATGGTCTGTGTACTTGTGTTGCTTCAAGGTCACCAGAGGGCGCAAGTGAAGCAGAGATCTGTAAATGTCTTTTAACCCAGGTGGGGACTTGAACCCCTGACCTTTGGGTTGACAGCCCAGCACGCTTGCCAGTCTTCCCGTCTCTGATGGTCTCTGGCCAGTTCCCTCTTCTTCTTCCCTTCCTTCGTTTCCCTTCGGGGATCTAATTGATCACGTGATTGGCCCATAGGATCTTTGCCCATATGAATGACGTGTCCCATCCGTTTCAATCTTCTCTTTCTGATGATATTTATACCGATTTAGTAAATTATTTAATTATTATGTCATGTTAGTTTATTGTTGTATTGGGATTTTGACCTGGCTTATCCATTGGATTAAGATTTTTGATTATATAATTATAGTTGAAGGAACCACTGACTGATGCCTTGTGCATTCTGATAAATAGAAGTCATTAGATAGGATTAGATTAGTTGCTATAGTATTATTATGCCATAAATTATAAATTATTATTATATTTTGATGTGAATGCCTCATTTAAATTCAGTTAAATTTGTCATCAATTCTAATTTTAGTATTAGTTCATAATTTTTATTTACTTGATTTTGTGAATAGGCACGGCTTGTCACGAACAGAGTGCCACATCCTTGGCGATCCTCAGCTGAGCTTTAGTCAACACTTGGCTTCGGCAGCAGGCAGCGATCTTCCAAATCAAGGCAACAATGAAGATGGAAGCACGGAGAAAGACTCGGACAGTAAGTTTGCCACAGCGCTTTTTATGTACCTTGAAAGGTAAGGTATGGTAAATGAATGCTGTGCAGAATCAGTTGCACCTTTGAAAGGTTTTAAAGGACCTTATGCTGATGCATATGCACTTGTATGTATATTTGAATAGATATGTTTGTATGTGTATGTGTAAGTATGTATGTATTTATCTAGACACTTGGTGCAGCTCCTTTTGAAATACCTTGTAAAAGCGCTGCCTATACCAGTGTAAATGATGTTAATGTAATTAAGAACAAAGGTTAATCATTAAGGAAACAGTTCTCTCTTTACTAGAAGAGTCACTTCTCCAGCAGATGCAGAGCTGATGGTAGCCACCATGTTTTTAGTGAGCATTTAGTGGGATTTCTTACCTTACCGTCACCTTTCCCTGGTCAGTGATCATATGTTGGGGATTTGACTCTGTGTAACAATCCTGGGCAAGTTGTTTGCGCACACCGTGCCTCTGTCACCAAGCAGTATAATCTGGTACTGACGTAAACTGGGAAGTATGCGGCAAGTCCTGCATGCACTGGCCCCATGTCCAGGACCTGGGATTCGTCCATTGCCTGCTCAAGGGCCTAAAGAAAAGGAGATGAGCGCCTCCACTACGTATTATGTGGGATGTTGGATACTTTACCTTTCCTTACTTTTTCCTTACCAATTATATTTTAGAACCGTCTGGGGCATTCTCTAACCTACCAGCTGTGAAGACGAAAGAAGAACTTTCTGTCTCAGATGATGTTGCTCTCGGTTTGAATTTGGAACCGGCCAAATCACTCGATTTGGCACCAGAGAGCGCCACGTTGTCCGAAATTAAATCGGAGGCAAAAGAGGCCATTGCTGTGAAGGACTGTGAAATGAAATCGGACGTCGTAATGGCCTCAGATGATGTTATCGTCGACTCAAAAGAGAGGGAATTGGTCTGTGTAAAAGAGGAGGAGACAGCCTCACTAAAAGATGGGGAAGAAGTCTGCCACATGGACAGGGAAACAGTGTCACAAGACGATGATGAAACTATCTCGCTGAAAGATAATGCAGAAGGCAGCGAGGCTGTGCGCTCGGAGGACGAAAGTCAACCAGATTTGGCTGTGGCAAACGTAGAATTTACGGCTGATGCAAAAGAAGCTGAGTCAGAAGAATGTGATGCTATGGTGATGGATGTTTCGGAGGATGTTGTACTCAACCTGGCAACCGTGAAGAGGCAGGACCTTGTCAGAGCAACTGGGAAAACTGAGGCAGATCTACCACCTGGATCAGAAGGAAAACTGAAAGCGTTCGAAGCAGAGAAGAAAGTTGTAAAGTTGATGAAGAACTCGGATGAAGATTGCAAGAACGGAGAGGAAAGATCAGAAGAAATGGAGAAGACGGAAACACCATGTCCTGGAGTAAGATTCTATTGTTAAATTGTGTTATGAAACACCTGATGGGTGTTTCATAACTGCTTGCTACAAATTTAGTGGAATTCAGGTGGAGTGCTGGGTCTGTTAACTTACGGTTGTCGGTTTAGCCTAAGTATTAGACTCCATGCTAGACTAATGCTGCTAGTTTAGGGTTAAGATGGGAAGTAATCGGCCATTTATGCAGGACCTTTGGATTCAACACGGCCTGTTCATGGGCCTACGAAAAGGAAATGAGCGCCTTGTGTCAATAAAGTGTCAACATGGGACGTGGGAACTTTACTTAAAACCAGATTTCCTTTTGATTGAGTGATTGAATATTTATGGTTTAATTTGTTTAAATTAATAATTGGATCTTGATTGACTCCTTGATGGATTTCTTGATTGATTGATTTCTTGATTGATTACTATAATGTTTGGTGAATGTAATGAATGATTGATGGCTTTGTGTCTTGATGCCTTGATAGGTTGCTTTGTTGGTCAATCATTCACAGACTGATTTACATGTTGATTGATTGATTGTTGGTTTTCTGATTGAAGAGTCCACTTGGAGAAGATGGAGTGTCTGCAATGGATGCCACACTCGATGGCACTGGGCTCTCATTTTCAGTTCCTCAGAATCACTGGCCTAAGGTAATCTGCCAGCCACTTGTGTGTCTTATCTGGGAGTCCACATTAAAGTAATTCTTTCCTAACTTAAGAAGAGCTCTCCCTTCAGCCACACTTTAGAGGCAGCCGCAGGTATAAAGCATTAGTGACTTCATGTTTCGTAGCCTCAGGACACGAGTGTAGGTGACCAATTGTCTACCTCGCCACCTGGTCTTCCAACCAACAGTGTGCGGTCAATGTACTCATTTTTTTAGCCACGTTCACAAGGATGTGCAAGTGGAGCAGAAATCTTGGAATATGAACCCCAGACCTCTGGGTTGACAGTCCAGCTTGCTCATCACTCGGGTTTATTTCAGAGATTTGAATTTCGGCTAGCACGGTCTGTACACAGGGACCTTAAATGGCATGGTGCCCATTCAAACAGGTAGCGGTGGTGAAGAATCTCACCCGATTAGTTCACTGAGATATGAGCAGGGTCAGGGCCATATGGTCGCTATAGAAAAACGTTTACATTTACAGTTAGGCTGCCACATCCCCTAAAGCCCAATGATAATGCCTGTGGTGAGTGAGAGAGACCTTTGAAAGGTTCCCCAAATTTCCTGTATGAATAACAAGATACAGTGAAATCCCTGTATGATGCGTTAGTTGTGGTGCAAACTCTGGCGGAAGGTGGTAGGGACTTCGGAACTTGGATCCCAAATGTAACTCGGCTATAGAACAGGATCTCTTTGTAATATGACTTCATTACATGCGTATTGAGGAACGTGACCTCATTGTAAGGCAACCTCATTATAATATAACCTTTTTATGACATGACCTCATTGTAACATAACCTTATTACATGTTATAGTGAGGAACATGACCTCATTGTAAGGCAGCCTCGTTATAATATGGCCTCATTGTAACATGACCTTCTTATAACAACATTGTTGTTATACGAACTCTGTAACAACTTCATTACAACATGACCTCATTGTAACATGGCCTCATAACATGACCTCATTACATCATGACTTCATTATAACATGACCTTATTACATGACCTCGTTATTACTCGTTACTCAGTATTGCTGCAGTAGTTATAAATTGAACATGTGCTTCTTTATAACCCAAACTGTTGTCTGTTTGTCGTCCAGGATCGTGTCATCTTCCATCGCCTGGAGAACATCTGCCACTGTGTGGAAAAGGGCGAGTGGCCAGTCAATCACCGCTACTTCCTGTCCAACCAGATGGTCCAGGGCGACTCCCATTCCAGCACCCCAGTCCCAGATACTCCAGCCACTGGGTCGTCAACACCGGTCCAAACCGTCGACTACAGTCTACCGCCATCTTCAGAGTGCTTGGTGAGTTTCTAAAGAAGCGATTGAATTTCTTCTTGTAGCGTTTTTAGCTTGTGCACATCCTGTTGCAAGCATCAGCACCAGCAAGATGAAGAGCCACTGAAACGTGTTTGCGGACGGACTTTAACACTGTGCACCACTGTCTTCACAGCTGTATGAAGGATTGGTAGCTTTTCCCCATTTGACGAGGTTATCCGCGCAGCAACGCTGGTCCATCTGAATTTAATTTAGCGCAGACCAGAGGTTGTAATATGACAACCTCACTACAACATTACAACATTGTAATGAGGTTGTTATAGAGGTCGTATTACAATGACGTCGAAGAGGCAAGCTGAAGCCTGGTTAACGAATAACAAGGGATTTATGTTTGTAAATTTGGATGGATGGCTATATATATGTATGTGTGTATGTATTATTATTTTTTTTTTTACCTGAGGTATATATGATCCTTCAAATTATTATTATTATATATGATCCCTCAAATTATTATTATTATTATTATTATTAGTCAGATGCTTTATCATGCTAATTTATGAATTCACTGCAAATGCGCTAGGTAGCTGGAAAAGATAAGTCTTCAGTTTTTTGCAAAATGAAATAAGTGAAAGAGAACTCATCGAAACGAGTGAATTTAGAAAGTTTTTTGTTGAGCAGAATTTAATGGAGCAGTACAAATGTACCAAAAGGGAGGTTGTTACAAAAGGAACATCCAACACAGGAGAAGGAACAATGGCCCAGTGTGTGGGTGCGTTTATCCTGCACATCTCCACAAGCGACTGAGTGCAACGATCACTGACCCCATTTTTACTTCATGTATTATTTTGCTTTTTAGCTATTTGTTTTTGCTCCTCTTCTTTGCAGATGGAAGGAGTGACTCTTGGTTTCCAGAAGCGTAGACACCGTCGAACGAAGGCCGAGATGGAGGCGGATCGTGGTATGACTTGCTTACCTACTTATTTGGAATAATAAGGATGACGAAACAAGAAAGACTTTGGTGATGAGAATTTTGATCTTGAAAAATTACAGTGAGGTTGGTGGTGGAGGTTGTCAAGAAGGAGTTATATGAAGAGAAAAGGAATGAGGAAGATGGTGATCATGAAAGAGGAAGAGGAGGAGGAAGAGGAAAACGATGAGGAAGGTGATGTGGATGTATGAGGAAGAGGAAAAGGAGGAGGAAGGCGATGAAGATGAAAGAGGAAGAGGAAAAGGAGGAGGAAGGTGATGAAGATGAAAGAGGAAGAGGAAGAGGAAAAGGATGAACCAGGTGTGGTGGATGAAAAAGGAAGAGGAAAAGGAGGAAGACGAAAGGAGGAAGAAGATGATGAGGCTAAAAGAGGAAGTGGAGAAGAAAGAGTAAAAGGATGATGAAGATAATGAAGATGAAAGAGGAAGTAGAAAGGAGGAAGAGGAAAAGGATTAGTAAGATGATCAGAATGAAAGAGGAAAACGAGAAGGAGGAAGAGGATGATGAAGATGATGGGGTGATGATATAGTGCAACCAAACATTTATATAGCACCATTTTAAATTACCGGGACGATGATTGTTATGATGATCCAAAGCACCAGAATATATCTTGAGTCCTATAATCAGGCCACTGGCTACCCATGAAAAGATAATAACGGTCAAGACCTTAGCTTGTCTATAGGTTTCTACATTTCAACCAGACTCGTTCTATTCATTTCCTGCTGACTCCCAAGACCTGTAGCTACTCAACCAGGTCCTCTTGACTGTCTCGCTCTGACCATACAGGGTATAAGGACAGCTTTTGGTGGGCATGCCTATCCTGTTGCTGGCGCTAGACTCTGGAACTCCCTTTTGGCAGACATTCGCTCTGCAGAGTCTGTGATGGTTTTTTTATCTCAACTAGAACCCATCTTTTCTTGGACTCGTTTCCTCCATAGGCTGTTTCTACGTCCTCGTGGATTTTCCTTGTGGGTTTTGACCGAACTTACCCAGGACTTTGGTTTGCTGACCGATTTTGCTAAGTAGTGACTGTTGACTTGAGCATTGTTACAGTGGTGCTGTAGAAGTTCTTGGATTATTGTTATTACTGTTGTGTTGATTTTTGCCTGTTATTTCCAGTTGCCCGGCTGCGTGGACTGCTGGTGGCAAGTCGGGTGAGTCCAGGTGAAGCAGAGTTGGATGGTTTGGCACTTCAGGGCGCCCTCGTCCAGAAAATGATCGAAGACCGCACTGCCCTGGGGGACGAAGACTCGGCTACTAGCAGCAATGAAGTGATCAGGGTATGTTCATTCAGGATAGCTATAAATGGGGCAGGAATTACATTCAAGGTATGGTCAGAGGATTATGAAGATCAGGGTAAGTTCATTTACAGTAGCTCTAGTAATGTTGATGAAGGTATGTCTGTACCGTACCTTGCCTCACCTTGTCTTGCCTTATCCCCTTGACTAATTCACATGTTTGATTTGCTGCCAGGAGCCAGACTGGGTGAACATTCTCAAGAGAAAACGCCGTGGCAGAAGATCTAAAGTGGACAAACTGCTCGAGCGACAGGCTCTTGAGGCGTTCGGCCGGCGCTCGATGCTGAGCAGCTCCTTGTCTTCGTCGGCTGGTGGAATCGACTACTCCCACCACCAGACGGCACCCGTTGCCATGACGACCGACAAGTTCCGCCCACCAACGACGACAGAGGACGAGAAACTGCCCGTTGCCAGGGACGACCACCACAAGGACAAGATCGCCGTCAGAATCGAGAAGCGGAAACCAGAGAAGGAATTGGAAGCAAGAACCGCCACTCCTCCAGCTCTTCTTCCTCCTCCTCCTCCTACTCCTCCAGTGACAACAAGTGCCACTGGCAGTCAAGTAGAAAGAGCCAGCAGCCACCAGCAGCAGCAGATGTCCGAAGATGAGGAGATTGGTTCTGGACAGTTCGGGGGATGCATGTCAGTCGAACAGCTGAAGGAAAGGATGTTGCAAAACTTTCTGCTGAGTCAGGCACAGATCGCGTCAACTTCGGCAGCTGCTGAACCTGGAGATTTGAGAGTCCAGGAAGACCGGCTACAGGCAGAGGTAGGTTGGGTTGGGTCACAGTCTGAGGACAAAGTCATTATCTGGGTCGGGTCAGGTCAGGCTTTGAAGATTATTATATATGTTTCTGCATTTTATAGGCGCTGCTATCTAACGACTAAGTATCAGTCGATAGTGTTGAGCAGTTGTGAATGAAGACTTGCTCAAGGTCCCGACTCAGTAACCGTCTCAGAGTAGGCGGCTCGAACCCATACTCTCCGCATTTCAAGCCGAATGCTTTATCCAGTCCCTCAAGTCATTATCTGGATCGGGTCAGATCATAACTTACATATTCTGTAGCTTTATCTGATGCATCAGTGGCAGCAATTGTGCTACTATTGATCTATCGATGATGCTACAATTTATTGTTGCCTGTTCTTTCAACAGCTGCAGCAGGTCATGGGTCAGCGCCAGCGCCGTCGACCTCGTCTTGATCCAACCAAGATCGAGATTGCCGACGTTACTGGCTACGAGAACGTGTCTGTGATCGATCGCGCCAACGGTAAACGCATCACCGGCGCCAAGGCTCCACCCCTTCGCCACCTCAAGGACTGGCTCCTCAGCAACCCCGCTTACGATGTTGACCCCAAATGGTCACACATCGTCCGGGCAAAGGTCAGATGATTTAGCTTAAACCTTTATGTTTAGCTTAAACATTCCCTAAACATCACCATTGTTCATCATCACATTTGTGCAACCAGACAACACGCTCCAAGGTTATGATTCTGTAGATTATAAAACTCAGAACCTGGAGATTTGAGAGTCCAGGAAGACTGGCTACAGGCAGAGGTAGGTCGAGTTGGGTCACGGTCTGAGAACAAAGTCATTATCTGGGTCGGGTCAGGTCAGGCTTTGAAGATTATTATATATGTTTCTGCATTTATTAAACGCTGCTATCTAATGACTAAGTAGCAAGGTTCAGTGTAACAATTATGGATCTACTTAAGTAATGGATGTAAAGTAAAAAACATCCCTTGGGATTTGGTGACAAGTTCGTTGTTTGTTCTTCTGAATTGGTCAGCAATTATTTACATTACTGATCTGAGAATATTGTTTTATTTGCTGCTTTCTAGGGAAATCTTCCAGAAGAGTTGCAGTCACGAATCCTGTGGCCATCTGGTCGAGGCCGGCGCTCCATGGCCTCGGTCATTGGCCTCACCCCAACTTCTTCTGCTCCTTCTGCTACTCAGGCCGACTTCATGACGAGCCTTCAGGCAATGGCAGCGACAACTGGCCTCATGGGATACCCCAACCTATCTTACCCTGGTCTTGGCAATCTGGCGCTTGCGAGTCAGATGCTGACCGCACCAAGCCTCGGAATGCTCCCGGGACTGGGAAAATCCGAGTTGGAAACCCCAAGGGATGATGGGAGTGGATTAGAGAAGGCTGACAGGAAGAAGTCTGCTGAGAAATCTTCGTCATCCGCAACGAAGGATGATCCGTTGGACTTTGGCGGCCTTGGCTCTCTGTTTCCAGCAATCCACCCTTCGTTCCCGATCACTCTATACAATTCGATGCTGATGAATTCATTCATTGCTCACAACATGGCCGCCGCTGCCGGATTCAGTCTGCCGACGGCACTTCAATCTCCGTTCCCGATGGTCGGAGGTCTTCCGCTAGGCAGCCTGCAGACAGTCGAAAGCGAACCAGAGGAGACACGCGCCAGTGACATGAAAAAGCCGACGCCAAGCAGTCGTCGACACAAGACTTCTACAGTAACATCTGCAAGAGGCACACCGTCAATGGCAACAGTAACTCAGGTGGAACCAGAAGATCTCAGCACCCAGACCAAAGCGCCTCCTCAAGTCGGGCGTGTCCGACGCCCAGACGTTGCGCTTGAACGGACGACCGCAACGAAAGCAGTCGCTGACGACAACCTTATCCAGGATCTGTCCGTAGAGAAGAAACCTGTCTCGTCCACAAGTGATCTCACCTGTCGCATGCCCACTCCGCCGCTGTTGACATCCTCCACCGCATCTCAGGGAACTAGCGCGTCGTCGGCCGGCGCGGCAACCGTTGTCACGCCTACGCCTGTCCTCCGATCTCAGCAACGTCGCAGCAAGGCGGGGCTGCTCGACTCTATCAGCAGCAAACTGATGGCGCAGAAGTTGGAGCATGCGAGCAAGAAGAGCGAGGCATCGTCGGAATGGACGGCCGAAGATAAGGAGAAACTGGCGCCATCTAGTTAGTCGAGCATCGACTAGGACAAGCGCTTTTTCTGTGTTTAGCCTGTGTTGATTGTTCAGTATTCTGAGCGCCTTAAGCGGGGATTTCAAACAAGTTTCCGAGTTTCAATGTTCTTTTCCAGTCTCTACCTAAAAGTCTGTTGCTACAGAGTTACAAGAATTTCAAAGGAAGTAGGTTTTGGACATCTTTGGAATCGTTTGCCAATACAAGATTGTGCAAGTTAAAGCAGGTCTGTGGCACATGTACGAGTGCCAAAGGGTGCCGTCATGTGGGGTTTGAATCCGACTACATGTACATCATTTTGCCTTGTGGCTCATAATCATGCCCCAGCCCAAAGTAGATGGTTTCGAATGCAAACACACATCTTAAATTTCTCGTCATGTATAGATTCTAAGCTGGTCCAATCAACGCACAGGGACACAATTCGGCCTCGTGTGAAGCAGAAAAACGGCTCAGTAGGCCATCTGGTGAAAGGACAGCGAATAATGTTGCATCATCTTCTGGGCTAGCCCACAGATCAAACTGACAAACTTCTCCTGATATACAATTCCGTGTTTGCCAAAAACGTTAGTGAATAGATAGCAGTAGTGATGTTTCTCACGTTGACTTTTGACAAAGTTTATTCCGCATGGCAACACGTCCTGAAAATTTCCCAGTATTCACGACCAAACCAGTTCCATAGATCTAACGGGCAGGCGGCGTTTACCACAGGAGTCTTGAGCCTTGATGTTGTACAGATCTGGATGGTAGGCGTGTACAGAAAGTTGTGGATGTTGTCTTTGGCCTAATGACAGTTTTATGTAGTCATATGCGGGTAAACATGCAAAATCAGACAGGTTTCTTCCAATTCTTTTGCAGTTTTTACAGAGATATGTTGGCTGGAGTTGTTGGAACTGCTGTGAAGTTTACTGCTGCTGTCCAAGAACTGTTGCTGAGGTGTTTCTCGGAAGTGACGTACGGTGGAGCCTCGCTGCCGAGCGTGTCTTTCACGAGCAAATTCATTTATGGTACATGGATCGGGTTTTGGAAGCTACCTGTATGATGAGTGATGAAGTTCATTAGAGCAGAATTATGCAGTTATGTTTCGTAACGATGTGTGTGCTAAAAACCACAATTTTTAAATGCAGACCCTATATTTATGAGATCTTTGATCAATTCTTTGGCGAGGACTGCGCCATGTAATGAGGCTTTACTGTATGTTTCATGTTTTGAAGTGTTTTCTTGTCTGCTTTTTGGGCTGTGCAGGTTTCTTGCAAATTTAACCCCAGAATACCAAAGGGGTTGGCGAGGAGGTTGGTTAAGACTGTAGCGCTTGATACTGGCGCTACAGAAGTCCTTGATTGGATTAGCTGTCGCGCCAAGTACTCTATTCTGGGTGATAGTTTACTTAAAGTTCTCAGTTTGCAGGCCAGTCTTTGAGGTCCTTAGCTTTATGGTTAAGGCCTTGGCTTTAAACAGACGTAGTCTGGACTTAGTCTTAGCATAGGAAATGTTTGTTCACAGAGGCCAGCTTGACCTTAAGGACATGTCTCATATCTTTAGCTATGAGGGGTAAGGCCTCGGCCTTGAACTGAAATGAGTAAAAGTTGACCTTGGCCTAGGAAATTTCTGTTCAGCAGACGCCAGCATTTGTTGTCCTTAGCCTTGAGGTGTAAGGCCTTCTTGGCCTTAGACACATGGTATGGCCTTGGCCCTGTTTAGCTCGGCCTCAATTCCAGCCGTGAAAATTCCTGTTCCTTTGGTGTTAATTCCTAAATAACTGGTGCAGTACAAGCAGTTTATATTTATCACCTGTGCACTTGGGCTTTATTATTGTTAATAATTTCAGCGATCAAAGTAAAGTGCTGGCCTTCCACTGCTGCAGCTCGGGTTCGAAGGCCAGTGCATCGCATGCAACCAACAATTCATGACCAAGTCATGTTATCTGTGGGCAACGGTTGTCCGGTTGTTGGTTTGCTGTTGTCGCGTTTGTTGCATGTCAGCAGAGAGAGACTTCAACCCCAGAAAATGTAATGTAGTGTAATACGTAGTAGTTCAGCTGATAAAGGACTTGTAGTGTTATGTAATACTTGATGTAATGTAAAGAGAATTTATACATGAAACTTCAGTAGCGAGCAATGTCCAGTGTAACGAAATTCCAGGTGTATGTTGGCTGCCATGTTGCTGATGAACTTATGTTACCCTAACTTTTGATCTGCTTGCTCTTAGGGAATAGTTTCTAACGCTTCAAGTCGGATAGTTTTTTAAGGAGAGTCCGATCTGCCAGTGGTTGACGGTTCCTAGGTCCTGTTCGTAATTGGTTATTGTGAGTTGTTCCGTGTGATTCTGTCTTTTGGCTCAGTCTCTGCTAACAGGTTTGCTGCATTTAATCGTTACATTGGAACCTATTTATTACATTATGGTCTTCCTGTTGACACTGTATTTCCATTTATAGCGCTATGTTTCTCGATATAACAGTATGGTCCTACTTGTATGATAATCCTGACGACACTGTTACTCCTTATTACAGCTTGTTTCTACTTATGACACTAAGGTACTTGTACTAAACACTGTTCCTTCTTTTGAAAGTATGTTCCTACTTATAGCACTGTCCTTCTCATGAAACTATAGTACCCGTAATGATGCTGCACTACTCCTTATAACAGTACTTGGTGTGACGGTGTCCAGTCAGTTTGAGTACTTGCCTTGTGTGGGGGTTTGAGCCTCCTTCCCATGTATGGACCTGTAAGCAAGTCCTTCACACAAAATTATTCGGCACCTTTGATTGATGCTCCGTTGTTATGTTGTAGCGCTTTATAAGTGCAGGAATTATGTACAATAATAGGATTGCGCTTATACGGTATGTTTCTGGTTGTGATGCCATTTGGTAGCCATGTCGAAGCTGTAACGTGGTTCTGTCATCAAGATGTTTCTGTGAAAGTGTGTTGTGTTAAAACCATGAAACACTGATCGAAATTCGCCAGTGAGCATAGAAAATCATGTTAAAACGTTTGTGTTAGTTCGATCATTTCTGTGTGTGAAAATATCCCAGTTGGTCTGACGTGGGATTTTGATTGGATGGGAATTTATGAGTTTGTCGAGACTTTGTTGCTATTTATTGAGTGACAGAAATAATATATTCTCCGTGTATCTGTGTATGTTACACTGCATTTATGTGGCACCTTTTAAGAGCCTCTCAAAAGTGCTGCATAGTTATGGGTGAATCACATGTATATCCATTAGATGAATTCATATATGCAATGTTTTTGATGAAATCGTTTGTGTCGGAAGTTGGCAAACGATTAGCTCCCGTTTTAGTTGTGACTTAAACCATGGTATGAGGTAACTCTAGTGCATGTCATTTATCAAGCTAGTTAGATATTTATTATAGCTATTTTGAAGTTTGGGTAACCATCGAAAGCGTGTGAGATGCTTTGGGGAAATGGGATCACGTGAATTGAAGTTTTTTGTTGGTCAGAGGCTGAACGTGTGCGTGTTGTAGCATGCCTTCAGGGGCTACTTTGGATGCAGAAGATGCTTTTAAAAATTTCATTGTGATGCAGGATTTCATTGGCTTTTCTTAAAATGAATTTGCGTTGTGTAGCGGAGTTTTTGGGAGGATTTTATAAGCTTGCATTTATTTTGGTGGAAAATTTGCCGTTTTTATGGTGTGTGTGGTTCGCCAGTTTTTTGTGACGTTCGTTGTCTTGGGATTTGAGTATTGGCTGTTGATAGAAAAATGCATTGTTTCAGCAGAAGGTTTTACAGTGGGATTTCGTGGAGCATTTTTAGAGATTTCACTCTGCTTGCACCAGTCTTGCCGACTGCACTGTCGGTGGGAAGATCAGGCAGCAAGGGAGAGGACTGGCCGCCCGCCTTGACATGCCGAGGCTAAGAAAAATGAAGTCGCTAACACTTTACACCCATGACTGGCTCTTGGGGATAGCTTAAGGGGCTGCCAACCGTGGGGTGGGATTTCCATGTGCGTCGTTTTTGGTTGAGCTTTTGCCGGACTTTTCGTGTGCGCCTACGATATACGTGTTTAAGTTATTTTCGCCAATTGCTCTGCTCTGTTTGTCATAGTTCTTGTCGTATGTGTGTGCGTGTGAGACGTTTCTAATCGTTTTTTAGTTAAATGTATTCTGAAAGCGTGCTTAATGTGTCTGTCGATTTGGCCTTGGCGTCGATACATGTAAATGTAAATGTGCACGGGTTTATATAGCGACCGTGCTCATTTTTCAATAAATTTATCGGGCGAGATCCTTCACCACCGCTGCCCGTTTGAATGGGCGCCACGCCATTTAAGGTCCCCGTGTACGAACCGTGCTATAGCCCGAGATTCAGTTCTCTGAAATATAGCCAGTATCGGCATGCGAACCGGCATCCTCGAGCACAGAGGCGCGTATGTAGCTAACGAGGCCAGCTAAGATACCAAGGCGACGGTTGTGACGTTAATGTGTGTCAGGCCAAGTGGGGCGCCTTTACGCTTTAACAGACGTAGCTAACCAGACCAAGTGAGGAGCCTTGTGGAATGTAGCTAACAACGCCAGCTGAGATGCCGTGGCGACGACTGTGACGTCAATGTGTGTCAGGCCAAGTGGGGCGCCTTTACGCTTTAACGGATGTAGCTAACCAGGCCAAGTGAGGAGCCTTGTCGAATGTAGCTAACAACGCCAGCTGAGATGCCGTGGCGACGACTGTGACGTCAATGTGTGTCAGGCCAAGTGGGGCGCCTTTACGCTTTAACGGATGTAGCTAACCAGGCCAAGTGAGGAGCCTTGTCGAATGTAGCTAACAACGCCAGCTGACAACGATTGTGACGTCAATGTGTGTCAGGTCAAATGAGGCGCCTTTTGAAGTACGAGTTAACCGATGTAGCTACCAAAGCCAGTGGGGTCGTAGTCGTCTAGAAATGCGGCAGTCTTTCGCCTGCGTATTTCCGGTTTAGATGTCTTGCAGAAATTGTGCACTGGAGGTGCAAGGTGTTCGATGTGGAAAGGCCAGGAAATTCCAGAAGGATAGGTCACAGCTATTGTCAGTTCACGACAAACGCCGTCAGTATAGGCCCATGTTGAAGTAACTGAACTCAGAAGCCAAACGCAGTGCACCAGATTTTACTAATGAGCGCCTCGCCACGTGAGAGGGGTTGTCGAGACTATGGATACTGTATGAAGAACGACGTCCGTTTAGGGACTACCGAGGGAAGGAGACAGAGGCCCTATTACGGTAGATGCTTAGCTTGAGAGAATGGACAGCGGATGGATCAGGGTACGATTTCTCGAAGAGCAACTGGTCCGTAGTTTTGAATGGAAAGCCCGAGTGGTGAGAGACACCGTGTGAAGATCATGATGGGGTTCAAGGACAGAGGAGCTGTTACGGTGGCCCGGTGGGCTGTGTTTAGGTTGAGATTTATGGGCTAAATGTAGACGTTTTTCTATAGCGACCGTATGGCCTCGACCCTGCTAATTTTTCAGTGAATTAATCGGGTGAGATCCTTCACCACCGCCGCCCGTTTGAATGGGCGCCACGCCGTTCAAGGTCCCCGTTCCTGGACCGTGCTATAGCACGAGATTCAAATCTCTGAAATTAGCCACTATCCGTATGCGATCTAGAATCCTAACGCAGAGGCTCTTAACGTACGCGTTAAACCAGTAGCGACGGATTGGTTGGATCAGGATATGATTTCTTAAGAACTGGCCTGTAATTTTGGGGAGGGGAACCTAAGGCAAGGGTTCAGCTGGGAGGACATGACAGCGGCGCCTTCTCATATAGCCTCCGCTGTCGCTGAGCCAGCCAAGACGGATAGGCATTACCCTCCCCCAAATCCCCCTTTGCAGAGGTTTGCACTGAAGCGGCGTACTAAGGCAGCGTACTTAGGCTGTTGTTGATCTTGCAAGGGGCGTTTGCCCCCGGCGTTGGCCAACTGTTTTAGGATTTCCTTTAAACATTAAACTATTAAAAGTATCCGGCTACGACAGGGATACTGAAAAGGGAGGAATAGGCGAATAAAAGGTAGGTGAGTGCATATTAACATTCTAAATACGAATTAAGACAGAGTTTCTGGATGGTTCGGTTTTGACAATTGCGGATTTCTGAAGATGGATTCTCTTGCATTCGCCCATCAGCAGTAGACCGTTGAACACGGATGCAAAGAAATACATGGATTTAAGAAAAAATGAGTAGGCCTTATTAAAATTATGAACTTCGGCCGACATTGATCAGATTTTCTGATCGTGTCATTGCTGTTTTGCATCTCCCATGAGGACGGTGAAAATAACCACCTTTATATGCCGATGCCAAGAAAATTAAAAGCATGCGAGGAAGCATCACTGGTTTTTTACCACACAAAAAATTAAAAATAATCCATGCGACCGTCTCGCCTTTGCTAAAGCTGCCATACCCTGGGTCTATTTCAGATTTAAGATGGCGGATGCATCGGTCGGCGTCAGGTAAATACATTTTTTCCCCGAACTTATAGAAACGATCGGCTGATTTTTTTTGTATTTCGTATAATTCTGTACAGTTTATTTATACGGGTGCATTTGTTTAGATTTATTTTGTAATGCAAGCGTTTTTACGGTTTTTTTTGGCTTGGAAGTGGACAGACATGGGAGGCGCCAGCGAGGCGGCTCCGCTTCATTGACCAGTCAGACCGGTTGTTGGTTTTTGTATGCATGTCTTTATATACCGCCTTTACGTACCTCCAAATATGTACTGATCAACTACATTATGTATTTGTTAAATTTAAATCCGTTCAGAATTTATTAATGCTGCTTGCCTCAGCAAAGCGACCGGGTAATTGACCTGATTTTTGGCTTTTTGATTTTAGTGTGCTATCAGCTGATGCGTTGACGATGTAACAGCGGCGCCATATTAGTTACTATTGATAATGTGCCATACCTGTTCAAAAAACATGCACAAACACCTGCATACATACATGCATGCGTTATGAAAGTCTTAAAACAAATGAGAAAATCTGTTTATGTAAAACTCAGGATGGAATTAGGGCAGGGATGGTGAAGGATCTCACCCGATAAATTCACTGCAAAATGAGTAGGGTCAAGGCCACACGGTCACTATATAAAACCGTGTACGTCAACCTTTGCTAAGTGGTAAGTACTTTTACAGAATGGAGAGTGCAGAGAATCCCTTCCAGGTGAACGGAGAGCTGAGCCAGAAGGCTGACTACATTCTCTCGCATTCGACAATCACTCGAACCGAGATCCACATCGAGGATCCAGACACGGCACGCAAGGCAGCCGCAGCAGAACAAGAGGCTGCAGTCGTCCAGGAGTCACGGCAGACGACGGAAAAAGCTGCCCCCGTGACAGATGGTGCCCTGGGTGTTGCAACGACACCCAAAGGAGTCGAGACGGAAGTCGTAGTGACGCCACAGGCAGTCGAAGTCGAGGTGAGAAAGGCGAATGCAGAGGCCGCCGAACCGCAGCATGCCGAGGAAGTGAAGCTGAAGAAAAAGCGCAAGTGCTGTAGCATCCAATGAGGCTGATGGTCGCGCTTGGACGACGATGTTCACGCTTGGCCGCCGAGCGTCATGCTCGGGTGGTTCGCGCCTCGGTCATCATCGTTCTTGCATCCTTGTCACTGCCGCCCTCCTCGGCCTTGATATGTCAGCTTTCGTCGCTTGTTGGCGTTCGTGTGAAGCGCGTGCGTTGAGATGTAGTCTTGTAATCATTCGATGAGACACTGCTTTTGGTATGTTTGCTTTCCGTTTCTGCCCATATTTGTCGCTTTGTAAAGTAAGTGCTTTGCCGTCTGTCATGGACTTTTTCTCTTGCTGTGCTGTTTGCTTCCAACTCTGAGAGCGTAGTTTTCGTCACAGCTTTTTGATCTGGAGGTTGACATAGTCTTCTAGCAAGAGTCATTTTACTGTAGATGTTATTATGTCTTTTTAAGAAATGCAGCTCTACCGGTCAACGGACCTTTATTTTCCTGTAAATGTATCTTTGTACAATTTGAGTTTAGGTGGACAGTGGGTAGGTGACTTGTTTGCAAAGATTCAGAGGTTTCCTGCAGTACCAGGAGTTTTGTACATTTGCACACTCTGTTAGGTTGCAGCTAGGTTATTCGTAACTCTTTAATGCCTGGCTGGTAAATTGTCGAAGTTTATGAAGATTTTTCTTATGTGGCATTTAGAAAGTGTTAACTCTGGTATAAAGTAGTGATTGTTGGAGTTAGTGATTGTCTGAGTTTTGGGTTGTATTTAGCCTTACTGTTTGAACTTTAGCTGTGTCTGGCCATAAGTTTGAAAAGTCTGGGTTGTGCAGCCTTTTATTTTTGGCTCTTTCGGTTGTTGGCCTAGGTTTATAGAAGTCTGTAATTGGTTATTGGAAGTTTTGGTGAATTTTTACCATGATTTCTGGAAGTTTGGGTTGTGAAACCCTCCCCTTTGAAATTCATAGTTGCAAGTCATGATTTCTAAAAGTCCAGGTTGTGGAACCCATGATTTTATAAATCTGGGTTGTTTGGTGATACTTTGTGGAAGTCTGGGTATATAATCCCATAATTCAAGGTTTTTGCCATGGTTTTTAAAATTTAGGCTCCACTGACCATGATTGGTAGAAGTCTAGGCTGTCTTGCCCGTCGTTTTTAATGTCTGACTGTTTCAGCTCCTAGTTACGAACAGTTTGTTCCATGGTTTCTCAAAATCTGGGTGATAATTCTAGTTTATAACTGTTGTTGCAAGCACTGTAGTCATGTCCCAGTACAGTTAAATGCTGCAGAGGATTTTATTTTTAACGGCTGTATACAAATTTCCATTTATGTTGCAGCTGTGATTGTTGTGTTTATGAGTTTTTCTGAAATTTAAACTTCTGAATTTTCCAGATACAATAGAATCAAGGCCTTGATGCCTGTCCTGTTTATTTATTTTTCAATTTTTCTCAATTTATTTTGCATTTGTCTTCACTTTGGTAACGACTGACTGGCACGAGGAAAGCTTTGCATGACTGTCAATAGTATCTAGCGGTAGCAACGATTGTAGACTTTTAAATCAGTTTTATCCCTCTACAAATTATTTTTAGATTTCAAATAACTAATAAAGATTTATTTATAGTTGTAGTATTTATTTTACATAACTTAAATACATGTGTATTTTTATTATTATCTGCACTGTTGTGATTTTTAAATATTCCAGTTTACAGCCAACCTTAAGGTCTTGGTAGCAAGGAATTATTCTCCTCAGTTCGAAAATGAACCTGATACTTGTGATCGCATGGCAGGACTTGGGTTTTAACTAGTAAAATGGTGTAAAATAAACTGGGGGTAACGCAGATGCTTTTAATGTTTATCTTTTGTGTCAATCAAGCAATGGTGTATGATATCATTGATTTTTCAAATACTGATTACTTTTCAGATGTTTGAAGCAAATGACAAATCGTTGTCATATCTATATTCTGAGTTATTTAAATCATGACTCGTTTAATAATTTATTTACCGATGAATAGTTGTTTTTGTCGTGTCTGAGTTAGTGCTTGTGTCTGGTACCACAAGTTCCACAGCTTTGAGAAGCGCATAAAAGGTGCATTATAAGCATCCTAGTATATATATATATATATATACATATATATATATATATATATACATACATACATTCTTTACTGCATGCACTGAGCCAAATTGTTAAGCTGTGAATAAGCAATTGATCATGCTGTATGTTGCTGTGAAACTCAGTTACACTGTGAAACGTCAAAGCCATGTTGTAAGGATCTGTGTTGTAAACTTGGCCTGTGTCTTGTGTTAAAAACAGCAGCTTTGCTGTGCCTTTTAACAGTTGGGAGCTTTGTACTTTGAATTGACCCTTCAGCTAGCCCTGAGAAACAGGCACGGGTATGAAGTGTTAGCAGCTTAATTTTTTCTTGGTTTCGGCTTACGGGAGTGGGTGGTGGCCAGTCTTTAACTTGCCCCCCTTGATCTTCCCACTGACACTGTATGGTCTGTTTATTCATTCTAGCTGAGTTTGGCAAGAGGATGCAAGTTGAGCCGAAATCTCAAATTTCTGCCCTGGCAGGGATTTGAACCCCAACCTTCCAACTGATAGTCCAGCATGCTTACCAATAGACCATCACACACTCTGTTTTATGCTTTAATTGAATGCCTGCCTAATGTGGCATGGTGGTCTGTCTCGTAGCTGGCAAGGTCAGTAATCCAATTACGGTGTCAAAGCCTGCTAAGCGCACTCCATGTCACGACCCTGGACAAGTTGTTCGAACTGAACTGTCTTGTGCCTCAGTTTCAGGTTTACTGAGCTTTTTTGCTGATTGATGTAAATAAGTAGGTACATCATTAAGTGGTTGTGTATTGCTGGATCCTCCAGTGATCTGTGCTGTATCAGCACAGATTAGTCTACCCTGGTTGACCTTGCAGGGCTAACTGTGCTCCAGGTTGGGGTACTTCAATGCTGCCATGTCCAGCAAAGAAGCTCCAATAGATCAAACTGCATGCTGTCTGAGGGTACCCTGTTGATGATGCATGGCTAACTGTGCTCCCGGGTGGGGTACTTTGATGCTGTCTGACTGAAGAGACTAAAGTTGACATTTAAAGCACTGGCTGTACTGAAATAACTGTACGAAATTTAGGTGCAGTCGTCCGCATTGTGCTTTATCCCTTCCCTTGTCTGCATTTGGGTGATCCTTCTCTCCCTCTTTGCGGTTGTCCTTAATGGACATTTGCTAAATCCGGTGTAACCGAATCTGTGCCATAACTGTTGGTGCTGTAATGGTGTAACCAGTGTTCACTTCATTCTCATTGCTGAAGAGAGATCGTCTTTATTTTTGTTTGCATTTTAACGGTTTTTAGAACTTTATACCTATCTCTTTGGATCATATAAATACGTGTAGTGGCTGAGAAGATTTGTGGGGCATTATTTTGGGTGGTGTTGTGACTGATTTTGTGGTATGTTGGTGGAGTAGTAATGCCTATGATTCCTCGCTCAGTCGATGTTAACAAATGCATTACTTACTGCTTACTTACTTTATGCCTTTGACCTCTCTGGCCAGGCTTTGAATCGTAGCACAACACAAGTTTTGTTGAGCTATGTGCCCTTAAGGAAAGGTTGTCGAATCCTTGTTGTGTTGCTGTCGACGTATGTTAGCTGCTGCTAAAGGCGCCCTTCGTGTGCTTCGCTTCAGAGGACTTAAGTGATAGTTTTGTCATGATGAGTGATGGGTCGCCCATAAAGGACGTCCGCGAAAAAATGACCTACTTTGGACTCTCTATCCCTTGTCCGCATCTGACATTACCCTCCCCAACCCTCTGCGGACGTCCGCACTGCAGCGGAGTACTAAGGCCTAGATTACGTTGATCGTGCAGGGCTCAGTGTGCTACCGGGAGGGGTACTTTGATACTGCTGTGTCCAGCAAAGGGACTCTAATTAGATCCAGTGCAGCAGAATCTCTACAACCTCTCCTTCCCATATTTGCGGATGTCCTCAATGGACGACCCCTAATTGCTTTGCTTTATCTTACCTTCCTTTACCGGACATTTTATTCAACAGTTTTAGGTGATTATTACTTGGCAAGTTTAGTATTTGTTATCTTGGGGTGTTGCAAGTTTATTGCGTCAACATGTGTTGTTGGTATTTTAGGAATTATTTTTACGTGGCTTTCTAGACATGCTCGGCGCTTTGTGAAACTTTTTTAGTTTTTTAAAAGAGAATTGTACGCATGATGTTTATTTCAGGAAATATGTCTGGACGCGTTTTAAGGCAGAATCATTGCAGATTCCTCTTCAGCTGTTATTTCCTTTGGGTTTTATCGATATTCCTAAGCATTTGACAGCGTTTGAGATTGAATTACATGGTCGCAGTCGTGGATGTGTTTGTGGTTGGATAGAGTAAGAATTTTACCATTTGATCTTGCAGGGCTCAACATGCCACTGAGTGGGGTACTTTGATTCTGTCAGGGTTTTGACAAGTTTGAATTTACTTAACTGGATTGCAGTTTGTTTTGGTTTGGCTTTTAATTCTGTGGGATTCTTGTTTGATCATGTTTGATAATTTCATTATTTATTTATCATCTAGATTTTAAGGTTTGTTGGACTGAAATTTATTACTGGCATTTTAGGATTCCTTTTATATGGTTTTCTGGAATAGTACTTGGATGGTTTGAGTCGGAGCTGCAGTGCTGCCTGTTTTTGTCAAATTTTGGCTTAATCTGATTATGTTTGAGGTTACATAAGTTGTTGGATTGGTATTAGTGGGGTGATTGTAATAGGTGATTGTTCAGAATTTAGAAATGGCGTTGGAACTTAATTGTTTTTAACTTTAAAGTCATCATTTGAATTAAAATTAAAAGCTGTCATTAATTAAAGAACTTTTAAAGTGCGCGCTGAAACCGCTGGAATTTCTGAGAGCTGTTTATCACAAGTTATTATGAGTTGCACTTTGCTCAGGTGGTTATTTCCTTTTCTAGGATTTAATTCCAGAGATCAGGTTTTGCACTGTGTACTGAATATTCTGTAAATCCATACGCTTTTGCCCTTCTAGTTAATTTTCTTAACCTTTGACATATGTCACAAACGAACCCGATTATCATGTTGCTCTGTTGGCTTCTTATTGATGGCTGTGGGCGATAGATGTAAAATTTTATCAGTCCAGAGATTAGAAATGAATCTACTGTTTTTGTAGAAGTAATTTTATTTTTTGGGACTGCCTAGAATCGACAAAATTTGTAAACCATACTAATGTATAGTACTTAATGTCAGTAAGTAGCAGTACATTGCAGTTATTCAGAGAGGTTTGTAAAGGGCGCTGTTGACATATGTACCGGTTGAAGTGCTGCACTTGAAGACAATGTGTGTTTGGCATGTGACTTTGAGATTATGGGGACCTTAAATGGAGTGGCGCCCATTGAAACGGGCAGCGGTGGTGAAAAATCTCACCCGATAAATTAATTGAAAAATGAGCAGGGTCGAGACCATACAGTCGCTATAGAAAACCATTTACATTTTTAATGGAGCAGCTGAATTACCTGCATTGAAGGGAAGCAGAGGTTGAGATAATTGCGAGATTTGAATAGAGCAGTTATTCGGATGAAACAGGCTTCTTGATCTAAAATAGTGTGAAGACTGTTGAAATTTCGCCAACGGAAAAGTCGAGAAGTCTAGGTATGCCAAAAGTGTCGTTTAAGAAGTTTCAGTAGATCACGCCGGGGCCTTTTTGTCAACATTCTACACTTTCGCACTTTGTAGCGGTTTTGTTTCGGTTGAAGGTTTTTACGCTGTCGTATTTTCTGCGTTGCCTTTCGATTCCGGCATTATCGGGAGATATCTCTTATCTGCAAAAGATGTCGAACATCTTGTCAGATTTTTTCTTCGTACTGCGAGGCGAGAAATTTTGTGCACGGATTTTTATGACGTCATCATTTGGTTCGAGGCCGTTCATTTTCGTATGTTATTAAAATTCTTATTATGATGTCATTAGTTTCGGTACTGGTTCTTGTGATTTCTTTGGGCGCTTACCAACTTTCTGTGATGTCATCGGTTTGTGCGCAGTTTAATGACGTATTTTATCCAATTATGATACAATAAATTTGTACACAATCGGTTTAGGTAACTGCAAATCTGATGACGTCAGCACCAACGTTTTTATGCCATGCTAATGGATTACGTCTGATTTCATTGTAGTAATGCATTATTGTGACGTCATCATTTTCTGCGACCAAACGCAGATTGCTACGATTAATTTCTTCATTAAGTTCCTCATGTTTTACTAATTATGAATTAATCTATAGGATCTCAGCGTACAGATAAGGACGGTGACATTGAAGGGCACCATGTTAAAAGGTGTCACCCTTAAGGCATGTGTTAAAGGATGTCACCCTTCAGGGCACCACTATTTCCAACGATACCACGCTATCTCCCCGACTTTTGCTTCTGACCTGGCAGCGAAACTGACCAAACAACCTGGCTGTTGCGGACTTGATATTGCGCCAGCGAATAAGCTGCTTGTCTCCCTGACGCGGCTTTTGTATGGCGCTCAGAAATGTCGGAGATTCACATTACATTTACGTTATCTGTTACAGGGCGTCACCCTTGAGGGAACCATGTTAAAGAGTGTCGCCATTAAAGGGTGATCTTGGGGTGTGCAGTTGAATGACGTCTGCTTCTGGAATTATGAAAAAGGATTTAACTGTTTTCTTTGTTTTTTTCTGTCGAACTTTAAGCAAAGTAAGTAGGTTGACTTCGAGTTCACTTGTAGCAAACATCGATTGATGCATCGAGCATTATGATAACGGCGCTGCAGAAGTCATTAGATCAGGTTTGACCAATTTCTAATTTATTAAACGCCTCTATAATACAGGCCTGGTTAGCTACACGCGTACATCAGGGCGCCTGTGCGCGAGGATGCCCGTTCACAGTTTTGTGACGTAATTTTATCCAATTATGATACATTAAATTTGTACACAATCGGTTTAGGTAACTGCAAATCTGATGACGTTAGCACCAACGTTTTTATCCCATGCTAATGGATTACGTCTGATTTCATTGTTGTAATGCATTATTGTGACGTCATCAAATGGTCGTGGCGTATTTAAGAGAATTGAATCTTGGGCTAGTACGGTCCGTATACGGGGGCCCTAAATGGCGTGGGCGCCCATTCAAACGGGCAGCGGTGGTGAAGGATCTCGCCCGATAAATTCGTTGAAAAATGAGCCGAGGGTCGATACCCAACGGTCGCTGTAGAAAACATGTACATTTTAAATTTAACAACATCAGTCCCTAGAGGCGTGGTTCAGACTTTCAGCTCAAGCTGAAACACGACAACAACCAGACAACCTAGCTTTAATTAGAATGCTTGACAACAAATCGTCAGTTTCAGGTGGACAGGAATTCAAACCCGGACGCATTGGTGCAAGTCAAACTCTACACAAAGGCCATTAGATTGCACATGTGTGGAAATGGGGGTCGTCCATAAAGGACGTCTGCAAAAATTACTTGGTCGACCCTCCCTCGCATTCATTGTTCGCATTTGGCTTTACTTTCCCTATCCCCGCTAACTGTGCTACGGGGTGGGGTACACTGATACTAACGCGTCGTGCATAGGGACACCAGGCGGCGCAAGAGTGAAACTGTGCCAACAATTCTACTTCAGTAGTTGGCTTACCGGTTGTCACAAACACCAGCGTCATCATTTTCATATCAATCTATCACCGTTTGCTTGCCTCAAATTTCGTGTGAATTCTTCACTCTTTACTTGCCTCAGATTTCGTGTGAATCTTGCGACAACGCAGACCAAGTCATATTCATGCCGACTTTCACACGTAAGCCACTTAGCGGATTAACATATGACTTTCACACATACGACACCTACCGGATTAACATACGACATTCCCCGCCGATATGAGCGAAGTGTCAGACAATCCATTTTCGCTCAAACACCAGTGTTTACAAATAAAACTGAATGTTAAACTCTGCCACATGAACTGTGTTATGTTACTCGAGTGAGTACATGTTATTTTCCATCATAGGAAAGTGTTTACAGGTTGAGCCAAATTGCTTCACACGTGATACAATTTTTAGCACACAAAATGTATTTTCAACATGCGAAAAGTTTCTAGCAACATGCAGTTGGGCCACAGTGTTGCCGACAGGTTTCACATACGATATTTTATGACACATGTGGAGTATTTTTTACATACATCAGATAGTTTGACAGGTGAAAAACTTCAAAATTATCAGCTCAAAAGTCAGAGGCAGTCTTAAATTACAATCTACATTCACCCACAAAACTAGAAAGTTCAGACGTCTGACCGCTTTGTCCAAATAAGTGGCGTCGCAAAAGGGGGGCCGAGGGAGACAAATATCCCAGGGTACAAAGTGATTTACTTAGTTACGTAACTAGTTAAGGTCAGTTTTATTTAAATTATATTTCTTCAAGGTATTTATCCCAACAGCAACCTTCTTATGTAGGACAGATGAAGCCCATACGGGAACAGTGTCATATGGGCTTCATATGCCCTACATATGACGTTGCTGTTGAGAAAGAGTCCACCTGTTGAAATGTGAACAAAATAACGTTATGAGCTAAAGGAAAATTCTGAAAAACTCAGTGATTATCATTATTACTTACTATTACAATTTATTAAACAAAAGAAGAAAATCAAGAAATAGAAAATCAAGAACATTACTACTACTACAGCTGCTGCTACTACTACTATTACCACCACCATTTTACCGAAGAAGAAAGCTGATTTGTTGAAAATAAAGTTGAAGGCTCTTAAAAAAGGTGCTATTGAGAAGGCAATGATACTACGCTTGCTATTACTATATCTTTAAAATCATATTACAGAGACTTGTTTGACCAGGAATGGCTACTACTACTATTATTATTACTAATTTACTATTATTACCATTAACAGCTATTATTACTATATTTTCACCGGAGGATAAAAAGCACTCCGGAGAAATTTAAGTGCAAGGCCCTATGGATCGGCTAAACTTTATCAAGTGGTAGCCGACCGAAAATGCTGTGGAAGGCAACAACATTACCTTTGTACAGCTGTATAAAAACTGTTCTTATTACTACTACTACTACTGCTGCTGCTGTACTAGTAGTAGTAGCAGCAGCAGCAGTAGTAGTAATAATAATATGCTAATACTACTAGCAGTAGTAGTAGCATATTATTACTACTACTGCTGCTGCTACTGCTGCTGCTGCTAATACAGCTACTGTTACTAGATAGCTTATTTTGGGACCATTTCCCCTCCCAATGCCACAAAGCGAACAGCACACTGTCTGTCGTGTCTGAAAACCGAAATACGTAACAAACGACAGACAATCAGAGAAGAGTTAATTATCAAATCCACCAAAAATGCAAAAACTGCGCAAATCACGACACATCGACGACGTTCGAGTTCCTTAGTAAATCGAAGAGACAGAAATAGGTTGAATAACATGCGTTGTTGCAAATAACGGCTAAGACAACGTTACTTCGCGAGACGTACTAAGTTTCGAAACAGGGCGCGACAACATGCATAGCTAAAGGGAAACATCACAGGGGAAAAACAAGAGTTGCCTAAAATCTGGGAATTTGCAACCGCACACGAGATTGCAACCGCACACGAGAACACATTACTCAGTTCGACTCAAACAAATGGCTCACAAAAACTCATTCACGCGGCGCAAGAACTCCACTCCATCTGACTTGCATGAGGAAGAGCTCACTTACTCAATCTGCTTCCCAAATGATCACTTATGAGCTTAGTTGCTCACAATGACTCCCCGCTTGTCCACCTCACATGAGGAAGAGCTTATTTGTCCGAATCCCATGAACTTCATAACTCAGACTGACTCAGAACAGCAAAACCTCCTTTCAACGTTTCACCGACCATCCGCTGACCTTATGTCACTTATCCTAATCGTACATTCGAGATTTCTACAGCGCACAACGAAAGCCAAGTCGCGGGAACCATCTTATTCACAGGTGCTCAGTCAAAACAAAATCGATAGGCACGAAGGGTTCGGTTCCAGGTCAAGATCCAACAGGCAGACGGCTATGGTGGATGGTGTTTGGAATTGGGTCTGGAGGATAAATATGGCAAGAGGAATTAGGATAGGATCTGAGCTGTAAGGAGTATGGAAGAGGAAAACTCTCTTCCGTCACTTAGCTCCAACTGCAAAAATAATTTGTAAAATCTCTCTAGGTACAGGAGGATCGACATTTCGAGCAAAGGATCAATGTATCAAAGTACACTCATTCCACAATTTTAACAGCTTTGGGCACCACAGCAATCAAATACTCAAGACTGAGTACTTGCCAATCGTTCAAGTACTTGCAATTGATTAAATTCAGTTGACCAAATGCTCAACAGATCAAATACCATTGATTAAGTAATCACAAAAGGTCAAGTACCCACAATCAAGTACTTACAGTTAATAAAACATTAAATTCTGGCCAACCACAATTCTTAAAATCAGTCCTTATTCCCCAGACTTAACATTATTTCGCAAGATCATCTAATTGTCTTTCCCTCTTGGACTAGAACTGTTCTGGGTAAACAGGCTTTTCGGTTGCTGGACCTAAATTTTGGAATTCCTTCCCTGTGTCTGTTCGTTCTGCTCAGTTTCTTCTGTCATTTCGTTCTCAACTTAAAACTTACCTTTTTCAAATTGCTTATCCACCATAGGCTGCCTCTCCGTCGTGCGGACTGACCTTCTGGATGTTGACCTGATTGCGGCTTGGCTTTGGTGTGCCATCGGTTGATGCCTTGTGCATTAGACCCAGGGACATTAGAAGTTTCTAATTATTATTATTAATATTAATCCAGTACTCACAATCAATCAGGTACTTGCAATTGATCAAGAACTCACAATCAAATATTCTTAATCAACCAAGCATTCACAAGAATATCTCTCCACCGCTCTCAAACTAAACTACATTGCAAAGTAGCTTAAGCAGGTGCTAAACAAACATAACATAATCTTAATAGTAACTTTAATCTTAACATACACTACACAGCATCTAAACACCCCCGATCGTTTCAGGAAAATCAGACCAGTGAAACAATATAGAAAAATCCCAACAAGACACGTACAGAGGTAATAAATGATGAAATTAACTGAAATGATCATTCAAATAAGGGTAAAGTGCAAAGAATAGACACATAGCAAACAGACTTTTAAATATCAATGTTGTCTGACCATTCTGATGATTTAAGGAAGGCTAAGCTTAATCATTTCTACCATGTTGTTAGTTGTAATTGTAATTATTTGTATTTCTAATTTTAGATTTATAAAGCGCCTCTTAGAGGATAAGCTCAGCAGAGGTGCTTCCGACCCGAAAAGTAAAATCATTGTTAAACAGTACAGTCTTCAGGCGCCTGCGGAACACTGAGAGGGGGAAAGAAAGGAGCTCGTCGCAATTCTAGTTGATGTTTCTGCTTACAATAATAATATTATTAAAAATATTAATAATTACAACAGTAACACACTTTTACAGTTAGTGTTACTTTTTGTTAATATAAAAACTTTAACTTTCTTCTTCAATTGATTTTTTAATATATATTTTATATCAATTATTATTTTTCAGGCCATTCATGACATTTTATCTAAGGACATTTTGTCAGGTGATATTTTCAGGTGACGTTTTGTCAGATGATATTTTGAGGTGATATTTTGTCATGCCACCTGCATACCTTACTACACATAAGGTAAGTTAATTATTCTACTAATCAGGTGTTTAAAAATCTTTCGTTATGCGCCCTGGAAAAAGCCTTTTACCTTAGCTTACCTTATATCTCAGATAATGCGAGTTCATTGTGTGACTTATCATGTAAAGTAACTGTTATATTTAGTTACATAACTCGAATAAGCAAAATCTCAGGATTAAAGGTCAAGTTACAATACACCGCATCGGCGGCGAATCAATAAATTCGTGCAATTACGTGGACATTTATGTGGCGCCTACTGAAAACATCTCTAAAGCGAAAATTGGTTCCTTTCCAGTCCAGAGCACCAACAGACTCAACAACTATTTTTTGTTGTCATTACGGGTCATAAAAGACGCTATATAAATAACTCCATACAGACCAGAAAAAAAATTAGATCAGTACTGTTATACAGTCAACATTTCTGTTGAATAGATATCTATCACTGGTGCTATATCAATTTCATGTTACATTACATTAAAAAAATAGTGCCTATGCTTCATGGCTGACAGTAATTGTCCATTAGCAGACAATTTGTGTCCGTGTTTAAATTAGTACCTGCAAATAGCAGTCACTAAGCAGAACAGTTTCAAGCAAAAGACATTAAAATACCACCTAGCTTTACAAACAGTAAGCAGTTTTCTCGCCAAGTTTTGGCTGCACAGAATAAATAGTTCAATAAGTTAAATAAATAAAAGTTAAATAAATAAGTTAAATAGCTTTATTTTCCTTGTAAAGTGCTAAGCATGCCTAGAATACACACAGAAATGCACTAAACTTGAAGATTAGTGCAACATCTCTACGGGCTGGACTCTACGCGGATGCCAGTGCTCACAGACAAAGTCCATCTCCAAATGTCAGTAACAATGCTCTAACTGAAGAAACTGGGAATCCACCTGAACTCTTAACTGTAAGGAGAGTTTTAGTAATTGTAATTGTAAACTCAAAATTTCTAAAGCTCTACTTAAAAGCTACGCACAGGGCACCAGCTTATTCATGAGCACTGCGTCAAGTCAGTGGGGTTGTCCAAAGTTGCCATGTTGAGAGTCTGGCTGCCTGAAGACCATAGAGAGAAGGGGCAGAGAAGCTGTTATGGTGGATTGTGTTAAAGCTGAGAGAAATGTGACTATGTTCTTCCCTTACATTACACACAAGGGTACGTTATGTTCAACAGTTTACAAAACTGCTGTAGAACGGATTTAAAACCAGATTCATTCAACAAAGGAACATCTATTACCAGCTGTTAGATCAAGAATCTGACATTCCATCATTTCCTCTGTTTTAAAAGCGATAACTATGCAGTTAATGTTCACACAATTTTGAAAATGGTCGAACTGTAGACACACAACAAAGAATTGAAATCGTTACAAATTCTAAACATTTTCTACAGGCCTTGATGCTGAGGAAACTATTGGCTTTCTTAAAAATTTTACAATTTCTCTGGAATCACGTTCAACAGTTTACAATACTTCTGTAGAACGGATTCAAAATCAGATTCTTCACAGAAATAAGTACAGGCCAGAACCTTGAAGCGAATTTGAACAGCAGTAAGTGATGAATTAAGTTGTAACTAACACAAGCGAGAAGAAGATCTGAAAATGAACAGATGTACCAAAATGAACACACTGGTCCAAAAACTGTATTTAGATCAAAAACAGCAAAATGATCAAATTCAGTGATCAAAAGTTTAATTACTGATCTCAGGGTGAATTCAAATCCAAACATCAAACACCATGAACCAAACGATTAAATCTTCAATTGAGCGCCAAAGTAAAACCAATTTTCTCAAATAAATAGTTACCCAACATCAAAGAGCAAATAAAAAAACAATGACCAAAAATTTATTTTAGTCCCAAAACAAAAAATACCCCAAAGTTCAAAAACCATATAAAACTGAATTTAGGCATAAAATTTTAACCAGAAACAAAGATATTTATACAAGAAAGCAAACAGGTCAATCCAAAGTCAGGAGTTTTAAATTCAGACAATTTTTGCCCCCCAAAAAACTAAACCACACAGCTCGCATTTTATCAGCAAGCGTCAAACCTATAACACGTCTGATATCGGAAACATAACAGAAATTCTCAAGAAAGAAAGTTGCATTTCAAATATTATGTAAAAATGCACAACAGAGAGCGAGACAGAGACACTGGCGCTCCAAGCGGCAGCAACAGGCGACAAACAGCATAGCGCATCGCCTGTCCCGACAAGTCACACATTCGCTTCGGGTGGTGCCACCTGGGGAGACACTGGTGAGTCTGTTGGTGGGTCTTCATGAAGTTACTCGCGATTCTGCAGAGCCTGGAGATGTCACGGCGCAAATGCGCCGGCCAGAGACCCGACAAGAATTACGATGACGACAGCGACACAGATTAGGATGATTATCTTTTTCTAGAGCGAAACAAGAAAGGAAGAATTCACGTAACGTAATGTTACAATCAGGTAATCACCAATCTACTCTTATTTCTGCATATATGAAGTGCCACAATCTAACTGTCTGGTTCGACTATGTGTAACAGTCTACCGGTAACGCATTTGGTCAATGATAATGTGGTTGCAGGTTCGACTCCGTTTGCGCACACCATGCTTCTGTCACCAAGCAGTATAATTTGGTACCACCATAAGCGGGGAAATAAACGACAAGTCCTGCGATGCACTGGGCCCGTATCCAGGACCTTGGGATTCGTCCATTGCCGGCTCAGGGGACTAAAGAAAGGAAATGAGCGCCTCTCCTACGTCTCACTTGTAGGATCATATGGGGTACTTACTTACTATCTAATGACTAGGCATCAATCGATGGCGCTGAGCAGTTGTGAGTGAAAGACTTGCTCAAGGTCCCTACACAGTAACCGTCTCAGGGAAGGAGGTTCAAACCTGCACATTCCGCATTACAAGCCGGACACTGACCAATCGGCTAATGTATGACACAATCTAATCACATCACATAACTTCTACAGTGCTGCAGTATGGGTTACTTGTTCTTAGTCTGCCTCTATTTTGCCAGCAACTGAAAACCATTCCACCCGATTGTCGTCTCGTGTTGTCAGGTCGGGAGGATTCAACAGTTCACTGAAGGATTTAACAGCCCACTTGAAAGAGAGGGAGACAGAGAGAGACAGACAGAGAGGGACAGAGAGAGAGGGGGAGAAAGAGACAGTGAGAGAGAGGGAAGAGAGGGACATAGACAGACAGAGAAAGGGGGAGAGAGAGAGGACAGAGAGAGACAGCTGATTAAGTATGAACAAGCTGTGGGGAAATGCTTCACATATTTTTAGAAGGCTAGAAGTTTGTGTCATGCTAACCTGCCTATCAGTTCTTTAATGTCATCCGGTCTAAACTTGAGACTCATCCGTTTCGACTACCTTTCCCACCACAGCCTCACTTCTATTTCGACTGGGGCTTCTCCAACGAATTCCGATTTTTTACTGCAGAGACAGAGAGATAGAGAGACAGAGACGGACAGAGAGAGAGAGGGGAGAAAGAGACAGTGAGAGAGAGGGAAGAGAGGGACAGAGGAGACAGACAGAGAAAGGGAGAGAGAGAGGAGAGGGAGAGACAGAGAGAGGGGGAAAGAAAGAAACGGAAAGAGAGAGGGAGGGAGAAGTAAAGGGCAATAGGGCTGTTAAATCTCCAATCTTTCACGGCTTGTTCAGTTTGTCCACAAGGTTTCCGGTTGACTAGAGCAGATGCTAGGAAACCAGCCATCTCTGGACAGAACGAGTTCATTGACAGGCATCCACTACGGATTTAACAGCCCTTTATTCAGACGGAGGGTCTTACGTCCTAGCATTTCCTTGCATCCACTCAGGATTTCATTGCATCCACTCCCCCCTCTCCCTCCTCCATCCCACCCTACCTCCCTCATAGCTCTCTCTGTATCTGTATCTCTCTTTTTCTCTGTCTCTCTGCGTGTGCCTGATGCCCGTCGCTGAACACGTTGTTCTCTCCATAAACTGCTGGTATCCTAGCATCCATTGCAGTCCACCGGAAGCCTCGTGGACCCAATAAAGAACCTCTGAAAGACTGGAAAAGACCAAGCGGTCGATCCATGACCCGAGATGATCCCATGGACTAGAGCTGTGAAGAAGGAAAAGAGCCTTCACGCAGCATCTGCAGAAGGCACAAGACAGACCTGACTGGTGTTGTTACATCGTAGCCACAGCTAAGCTCAGCTGAGTTGACAAAACAGACAGAGATTTAAAAGCCTATAAATAACTTACCGTTAATCCTCTTCTTCCCCTCATCTTTCCTGCACATCTTGACCAGGAACCAAACCCTTCCTGCCTATCGATTTTGTTTTGACTGAGCGCCTGTGAATAAGCTGGTTCCCCCAACTTAGCTTTTGTTAGGCACTGTAGAAATCTTGAGTTTACAATTACGATTACAATTAATCTGACTTACCTTTCTGGCCGCACTCTGATACTTCATCGCCTTCTTGGTATCGGCCGCGGCAGTTTCAACGTAGTCAACTGCCTTCTCTACGTTGTGCTCTATTCGATCGATCATCTCGCCCTAATAATAATAATAATCATAATAATAATAATTATTATTATCAACTTCTAATGCACCAGTATCTAATGCACAAGGCATCAACCGATGGCGCACCAAAGCCAAGCCGCAATCAGGTCAACATCCAGAAGGTCAGTCCACAGGACAGAGAGGCAGCCTACGGTGGATAAGCAATTTGAAACAGGTAAGTTTTAAGTTGAGAACGAAATGACAAAAGCAACTGATCAGAACAAACAAACACAGGAAGGGAGTTCCAAAATTTAGGTCCAGCAACCAAAAAAACCTGTTTACCGAGAACAGTTCTAGTATAAGGTATGACCAGAGAAAGAACGAATCACATTTAGTTTTCAACCCAAGTGACCCCAGATTTTGACAAGAACATCGATTCAACTTGGACACGACTATCGACTGATATCAAAGCAACTCTACAGGAGGTCCTCGTATTAGATAAGCATTAAATAAGGGTCAACATTGAGCACCTCTGTTGAGTTTATTCTCTAAGAGGCGCTTTATAAATCTTAAATTACAATTACAATTACAAATTACAATTATGCTTCTGTTACAGCATTGTGTTACGTAGCAATGTAACATAAGCCTAATGTTAAGATCACTGGTCTGGGCTGACAACTAGAAAGCAACAGCTGATTAAATATGAACAAGCTGTGGGGAAATGCTTCACATATTTTTAGAAGGCTAGAAGTTTGTGTTAACCTGCCTCTCAGTTCTTTAATGTCATCCGGTCTAAACTTGAGACTCATCCGTTTCGACTACCTTTCCCACCACAGCCTCACTTCTATTTCGACTGGGGCTTCTCCATCGGATTCCGATTTTTTACTGCAGTTTCACTAGAAGCAACCATTGACCGATGCCTTGTGCATCATGAAAACGGCGCTATAGAAGTCATAACTGCCCTGGATAGCTACATTGGTTAACTTGTACATCAAGGCACCTCCGAGCGTGAGGAAGCCAGTTTGCGTCCCAATCGTCGCTCATTTCAGAGATTTCAATCTTGGGCTAGCACAGTCTGTACATGGGGACCTTAAATGGCGTGGTGTCCATTCAAACAGGCAGTGGTGGTGAAAGATCTCACCCGATTAATTCATTGAAAAATGAGCATGGTCAGGCCATACAGAAAGAAATGTGTACATTTACAGCAGAGTAGATTAGAAGACTAATCTACTCTAATCCGCAGGTCCTCCTCACCTGGCTCTCAACGAGCATAGCCATGTCCATGAACATATCGTGCAGTTCCTTGATCGACTTTTCGAGTTTCATGATGTCGTTATGTCGTGCCTCGATGTCCTTCAGCGACTGTTTTGCCTGCTGTGTATCTGTTATGATCTGCAGAAGTCGCCAGAAAACAAGAAAAACTTCAACTTAAACACATTTCCCTATAACATAAATTCTGATATACCGCCAGTGGCAAATCCAGGATTGCTTGCGAGAGAAGGGCATTTCCAGAGGGGCACCACATTCAGGCAGCCCACCATGCATAGATCTGGTCTGAGGGGCACCAGCATATAACCAAGAGGGAAGCGGGGCAAACCCACGCCTATAGCTAAATCCGCCACTATATAGCACTCATGGGCAAGAATTCCAAATTCATTCAGCTTTCGAACAAGAGATTAGATTACATTACAGTAAACTAAGACAAGATTAAAGGAGAGCGAGATTAGATCACAGAAGACTAGGTTAGATTACAGTAGTGCAATTATTACAATATAGTAAGATAAGATTACAAATAAGTAAGATTAAAGTGAGATTTGATTAGAGCAAGATTAGGGTGAGATTTAGATTAGAGCAAGGTTAGGGTGCTATTAGATCAGAGAAAGGCTTGATCATAAGAGAAAGATTACATTACAGTAGAATATAGATTTTATTACAGCTAATCTAATCTCTTGACTTCTTTCGCACGTTATCAGGACGTACAGTGCATCGATTGATGGTCGCTTCAAGTGAAAACATAATCAGAATCCTAATCCACTGGAGAAGCCACGTTGAACTCGGATAGGTCAGAGAAATCAGAAGCTAGGTTACGACGGGTAAGCAAGTTGAAACAGACGATTCTTAAGTTTAGACCTGAATTACACCACAAAACTGATAGAACAAACATAACTTGGCAGCAGTGGATTTAGATTAGATTAGACTGATATGACTTACGCCTTGAGTGAAGATCGCTGGATTTCCCGATTCCAACATCTCTTCCAGTTCATCATTAGTTGTCGCTCTTCCAGCTGGAGAAATGACACACGGACAAATCAAGCAATTAGGCCTCATCTCATGGCTCGATTTCTCAAACTCAATTCTCAACTCATCACAAGAAGCTCAAGACAAAGATACCTGGGGTTGAACCCCAGATGAAGTGGCAAAACACAGCACCTCTGAGTGGCACCAAAAAAGTGCCATACAAAAGCTTACTCAGACATACATCATCGTTCAGGCTAGCTGGAAATGCCTTTGATAGAGTCACAGCATCTCTGCAAGGTTCCTAAAGGCGGCATATAAAAGTCCATATACATTATGGCAGCACTTTGTCCAGATACAGACCTTCATATCTGCTATAGAGGACCCAGATAGATGCTTTCGTTGGGTCCATAGCCGGCCCGCATTTTGTCACTGGTGGCCAACTATGGGTCCATTAAACACGGTTGTCAAAGGAGGTACTTAGATACATCATACATACATATTGGGGGACAGTAGCCGATTGGTTTAAGCGTGCGGCTTGTAACATGAAGAATACGAGTTCGAGCCGCCTCTCCTGAGACGGTTACTGTGTAGGGACCTTGAGCAAGTCCTTCACTCACAACTGCTCAGCGCCGTCGACCGATGCTTAATCGTTAGATAGTGGTGAGTAATAAATGTAGATAATAATAACAATACATACATACTTGAGGTTTCTACAGTGCCTAAAGAAAGCTATGTCGTGGGAACCAGGTCGTTCACAGCCTGTGCTCAGTCATAGCAAAATCAATAGGTAGGTAAGGCCATGTTTGCTTCTAGGTCGAGATCCAAGGGTCAGGCAGGCAGGCAGACAGTCAGACGGCTATGATGTCTGGTGCTCAGAACATGAGGTGTAAGAGAGATAAGAGAAAAGGAGGAATCAGGATAGGATTTTTGGAAGAGAAGGGCTTTCAGTTTGGAATGAAAAATATACCTGTGAAGAGATTGCAAGAGTTACAGTGATGGCAAGTTCATGGGATGGGTCAGATAGCGTAATGTAAGATAAGGTAGTTCATATAGCAGCCATTATAGGAAATGATAGTCACAAAAACTGCTAAAAGATAAATAAACAAATCTGAATAAAATGTGTAGAACTAAACTAATAAAATTAAGGTATACACATTTTTAAAACATTTGATTAAACATAACACAGTAAAAAAGTATGTGGTAAACTTTCCACACAACATCAGTAGAAGAAGCTACTCTTTAAACCAATTCTGATTCGCCAAAATGAAACCAGGACTCACCAATCACAGTCAACAATGAATCAGCAAATCGCATCTCTCGACTTCAAACTGAAAACACTCGATGAACTTAAAAAAACGCTGAAATAGGAGCAACTGGAAAAACTAACACAAACACAACATCCATAATTCAACATAAAATTATCTGACATGCAAAAACAACTATAACAGAAAGAAAGTAAAAGTAAGGAGTGCCATCAGGAGCTTCTTATAACAGCTTATTATAATTAGTTTTTTCACCCAAAGTATAAACGAAAAATGTAAATCTCAGGTATACCTTATTAATAATAAATTAGCAACTTCTAATGCACCAGTATCTAATGCACAAGGCATCAACCGATGGCGCACCAAAGCTAAGCCGCATTCAGGTCAGTATCCAGAAGGTCAGTCCACAGGACAGAGAGGCAGCCTACGGTGGATAAGCAATTTGAAACAGGTAAGTTTTAAGTTGAGAACGAAATGACAGAAGCGACCGAGCAGAATTTAAAACAAATCCTTTGCTGAACAGCATATTATTGTTATTACTATTATTAGAAGAGAAGGAAGAGGAAGAGAAAGAGACAGAGGAAGAGAAAGAAGTGGAGCAATCCATTAAGTAACCCCTAGAAGCAGCCATGGGTATGAAGGGTTAGCGACTTCCTTTTCTTAGCCTCAGCATATGATGGCAGGTAGCCAGTCCTCTCTCTCCCTTGCTGCCAGTTCTTTCCATTAACAGTGTATGGTCAGTGTACCCATTTATAGCCGACTTGGCTGGGGACGCAAAAGGAACTGAATTTCTAAACATCTTTCTGCCCTGTGGAGAGATTTGAAACCCTAAACTCTGGGATTACAGTTCAGATATCAACCACTAGACTATTCTCAGTACATGCTAAGATCTCTAAAGACCAAGTGAGCATCACTAAACAAATGCAAAATGGGCCAATTACATCACAACAGATGCCTAGCTCACATCGTCTACTCCACTTCTCATCATAATCAAAATAATTCTAGTTGTCATCTTATTTTTATTTATTTATTTTATTAATAACAACAAAAATGAACAAAGTAATTGTCAATCTAGAACATCCATTTTGGCATCAGTAGGAGAATCGAGGCGCTGTGGTGCCCATTCAAACAGGCAGCAGTGGTGAAGGATCTCACCCGATAAATTCATTGAAAAATGAGCAGGGTCAAGGCCATATGGTCGCTATCGATAAACATGTACATTTACATTTACATTTTCCCCTTGATTTTTATAAGAACTTTGATGTCCTAAGATGTTTTAACATGTCTTAGTTGTCTTACTGATCTCCATCTGGCGCTGGAGGCGTTTCTTGCATCCCTCGCGATAATCCACCTGTGCTGTGTTGTACAGGTTCATGACCTCTATGAACTTTCGCAGAATGGTTGAGTGCTACAAAAACGTGCAACAATGCAACTCGCTTATTGTGAGTTACGGGATATTTGTAATAATGATCATCAAAATATATGCAATAATAAGGGAAGAACAGCAAATATTAATCATAAAGAAATGAATATTAATAAGCAGTAATGAATATTAATAGGAAGTAATGAATTCTAATAGGAGATAATGAAGATTAATAAGAAGCAATGAATATTAATAGGAGGTAATGAATATTAATAGTCATGAGTATTAATAGGAGGTAATGAATATTAATAAGAAGCAATGAATATTAATATGAGGTAATGAATATTAATAGTCATGAGAATTAATAGGAGGTGATGAATATTATTAAGAAGTAAAGAATATTAATCGAAGATAATGAATATTAATGTTAGCTAGAAATTAACACAGTGCCCCTTAAGCTAAACACCGAGAGGCAGCCAATGGGTTTGAATTAAGAGTTCCAGCCTTCATTTTCTCAGCCTTGGTGTATGAAGGTGGAGTGGTCAGTCTTCTGATCTTCCCACTGACAGTTTATGGTCAGTGCATTCGTTTTAGCACCACACGGAGCAGAAACCTTAAAACATTCTTTACTCCCTTGAATCCCGACCTCATGGTTGACAGTCCACTATGCTAACCACTGCACAGGACCATCGCACACCCCAAAGAAATAAATACTAACTAATAATACATCAGAGTTTCATTAAAACACGCTTCATTGCAACATGAATTCTTATATAGCACAAGGTCGGGGCATGGATCCCAAAATTAGAAGAAAGTCATTATAAGATGGTCTCATTAGAAGACGGTCTCATTATAAGACGGTCTCATTATAAGACGGTCTCATTATACGATGGTCTCATTATACGATGGTCTCATTATAAGATGGTCTCATTATAAGATGGTCTCATTATAAGATGGTCTCATTATAAGATGGTCTCATTATAAGATGGTCTCATTATAAAGCGATTCTCGGCATGGCTCTAAATGACAGCGTCATAACAAGTTTTTGATGCACAAATAAACAATAATAATAAATAATAATAATAACACATCTACATGTACACAAACAGACAGCGATAAATACGTCATATGAATGCATAAAAATCTGAAACAATAACCGCCATGGTTGCTATAAGAAAACGTGTACATTTAAAATTACATTTACATTTAAGCGTAAGAAAAGTGAAACCTGTGTTTTGCGAATGCGTAGATCAGCAGACGCCTTATTCGTCTCTTCCTCCTGCTCGATTTTCTGCTCCAACACTAGAGAAGAGAAGAAGAGGAGTAGTCGCTTAAGCTAACCCTGAGAGGGTATGAAGTGTTAGCGACTTCATTTTTCTTAGCCTCGGCATATGAGGGCAGATGCCCAGCCCTCTCCCTTGCCGCCTCATCTTCCCACTGGCAGTGTACGGTCAGTGTACTCATTACAGCTGAGTTGGCTAGGGGGCACAAGTGCAGCTGAAATTCGAAACAAATTTCTGCCCTGGTCCAGGATTTGAACCCTTGACCTCTCGATTGACAGTCTAGCATGCTAACCACTAGACTGTCATAAACCCCAGCTCCAACAATACAACCGAAATAATTAATAATAATAATAATATAATAATACACTTACAAATTAAATAATTTTACTTATTATTATTATTATTATTAAGTAGCCATTCCAGATAAAACAAGTCTCTAACAAAATTTCTCATGTTACCCTTGGGATATGATCCAATAAAAGCAACAACAACAACAACAGCTGCCACTACTACTACTACTACCACTATTATTATTATTATTATAATTCCTGTCCTAAGTTTTTGTTCTTGAGCAATCATAATGTACGTCAGGGCACAAATATAATAATATTACTTTTCCGTAGCTTGCCTTAACACAGCCAACACACTATCATCTCAGTAAACCTACCTCACCAAGCTTTACTTACTTAATTAGAAAGTCGACAACTCTACCATAACTCCAACACTACTAAACCTCTGCTAAGCTAACTTAAACCTACCATACCTCCAACCCTACAATACCTCTGCTAAGCTAACTTAAACCTACCATACCACCAACCCTACAATACCTCTGCTAAGCTAACTTAAACCTACCATACCACCAACCCTACTAAACCTCTGCTAAGCTAACTCAAAGTTTTCTTACCTTACCTTACACCTGTCCCAGTTTGTTTACCAGTTCAGCTTCTCAGCTCAAAATTAAGGGAAATACTGAGAAAATCCCAAGATTCCTGACCCTTTAATTTTCCTCGTACTTTGTTGGCGGTTCGCTTGATCTCAGCCATAAGTTCCTCCAGTTCCTCTTTAGTTTCTGAAAAAGAAACCATCACCTGTTGTCAGGACAACATTGCCTTGTTGTTCAGTTGCCCTTGCCCCTTCCCTTTAACGGTAAATGTAATCTCGAGATTTCTACAGCAGCCAAAGAAAGCTGAGTCACAGAAGCCAGCCTATTCACAGGCGCTCATTCAAAACAAAATCAATAGACAGGAAAGGGTTAGATTCGATTCCAGGTCAACATCCATGGGTCAGGCAGACGGCTGTAGTGGATGGTGTTTGGAATTGAATCGTAAAGCGAGATAAGTGGAAAAGAAAGAATAGATTAAGAAGAACTTGAGAGCGGAAGAGAGCGAGGCTGAGAAAGAGAAAGGCATGAGGAAAACGAGACCTGGGCTGTTGGATAGCGTGAATAGAGCTGGCAAATTTGCAGCAATAAGGTCGAGATGATTGACAGGCGTTGCAGGTCTGACAGAGTCTAGTCAAGGAGGGTATGATATGTTAAACATAATCCACACCCCTTCTTCCTCTTATCTCTCTCTCCTCTCCAAGCACAAACACCACCCCCATAGCTGCCATGCTCTCTCCATCTGACTTTTGGATCTTGACCTGGAACCAAACCCTTTTGCCTATCGATTTTGTTTTGACTGAGCGCTTGTGAATAAGCTGGTCCCTGCGGCGTGGCTTTCGTTGGGCGCTGTAGAAATCTCGGAATTATGATTACGATTACCCTAACAGCTCCTCTCCTCTGCTCTCTCTGGTCTTCTGGCATCTGGACTTGGTTCTTGACATGGCATCTTTGGACAACCCCATTGACTTGACCCAGTGCTCATAAATAAGCTGGGACCCGGCACTTTTAAGTAGCGCTTAAGAAATTTTGAGTTTACGATTATGATTACGACACGTTAGGATAAGGGAAAATATGGTAGATTTACCACCTAAAACTAGTGTTAAATTACCCTATCATGCTCATTGTATCATGATCACAGAAAACTATATAAATGAGCCTAGGATTGTAGAGGAGCCACATAAATTTCGTATAGCAGATGGTGGTAGGAGCGTACTGTCATCCGTCTGAGGCGCGGACAATATTGTACTGTGTTTCTTCTTCACTTCATCCACGTCTGATGCTATCTTGTCAATCATCTCACGTATCTCATTAACCTACCAATCAACAACCAATCACAGGTAAGGTAGATAAGGAATGGTGTGGTATGGTATGGTAAGCTAGGTAGGGTAAAGTAAGGTATGGTAAGATCAGGTAAGGTAAGGTAGATAAGGAATGGTGTGGTATGGTAAGGTAAGCTAGGTAGGGTAAAGTAAGGTATGGTAAGATCAGGTAAGGTAGATAACGAATGGTGTGGTATGGTATGGTAAGCTAAGCTAGGTAGGGTAAAGTAAGGTATGGTAAGATCAGGTAAGAAGAGGTAACTGGAATCACAATTGTATTTATACAGCACCTCTTCAACGGTTAGAAAAAACTAAATGTGCACAGAATCTGTACAACTGAACTGCAACTACAATTATTAAAACTATAAAAAATAAAAATATTTACAAACTTTAAAAAATGAAAACTTTTAAACGCAATCACCTTCAGACGCACCTCATCAAAGGAGGAGGAGGAGCGACCCCACCCAGATCCACCCAAACCATGCACCAGAATTCCAACCCAAGACTCATAGGTGAAGGTAAGGTATTACCACTTCACCAATGTGCCCCAAGAACCAACTGATCCATACTGGCAGACAAACAGGCTGTGGTCATTTTGCTCCTCGATCACTCTGGTCAGTCAGCGGCCGGACAACACGGACAAGGCAAAGATCCGCGAAGAGAGCGACACTTAAGATCAAAGCACTCGCTTTGTGGCCCATCAATCTTATGGACAGGATCCGTCACATGGCTCATAAATATTCATTAGTTCAGAGTAATATTCATTACTCCTTATTAACATTCATTACCTCAGTAATATTCATTACCATAAATCAATACTCCTTACCACAAATTTATATTCATTGTGTGACGGTTGCTCTTACTGTCATTTATAGTTACTTTACTGCAACTTATTTAACATAAAACTCCAGTAAGGTAATGAAAAGTATTTGCACACAATTATTTATTGCATGCTTTTCTTAGCAAGCAGACCAGCTTGGTCCAGAGACAAGAGATATTTTGGCTAAGTGCAATTTGTCACTTTTATAAGAAGACCTTCACTTTCAAAAGTAATATCCGCACACAGCTGATACCAGTGTGGTTCCAGTGTTCACACAAATGGAAAGTTTTCTGTAAATATAAATCCAAAATTTCCCAGCACAACACAAAAAAGCTGTATCAGCTAGCATGACCTGGAACCGAACCCTTCCTGCCTATCGATTTTGTTTTGACTGAGCACCTGTGAATAAGCTGGTTCCCATGCCTTAGCTTTTGTTGGGTGCTGAAGAAATCTTGAGTTTACAATTACGATTACGACAGCTCATTCACAGATGCTGGTGTCAGAGGGAAGACTTTATCTCCTCTTATCTTATCGGAGCCTAAGGTTCTGGAACACACTTCACAATTTGTTCGCTCATAATCGTAACTGTAAACTTAAAATTTCTAAGGCGCTACTTAAAAGTTAAGAGCAGGGCATCAGCCTATTCACGAGTGAGGCAGGCAAGTCAGTGGGGTTGTCCAAAGATGCCATGTCAAGAACCGTGTCCGGTTCGGTAGCAAGAAGACCAGAGAAAGAAGGAGGAAAGGAGCTGTTAGGGTGGGTTGTGTTCAAGCTGAGAGAAGTGGGAAGGCAGTGCACTTCTGTGTCCTTCGTATCTTTACGTCCTCTGTTAAGTCATGTTGTTTCAACTTGCTTATCGTCCTAAGGCTGTAATTTTGTGTCACCGCATTGAACCTTGGAACTGACTGGATTCTGGATCTGCTTTGGAATGCCATCAACTGACGCCTACAGTGTATTAATATAATGACACAATAGACGTTCTAAGATCAGATTAGATTAGATTAGCTCATATACTTGACATTACCTTAAGTAAGGTACAGTGTAAGTACTATAAGGTAACTTACATTCCTACCTTACCTTACCTTACCCAAGCCGATAAAATCTGGTCACTGGATGGTGCCACTACATTGATTTGTAGCGCCAAAGTGCCAGCACTACTTCTTCCTCCATTCCTTCATTCGACCTCATCTCCTCCTCCTCCTCCTCTCAGCCTCCGAAGCCCACGGCATCTTCTCGTGATTCAATTACTCTGCCAACGATCCTCATCAATCGTTCAATCGAATCCCTGATCCTTATCAAAGACAGGTATTGATCTTCAGCCGCGCAATCATTAAACCGTCCAAGGATCAAATGTGAGACTGTCCATACCCCTTCCAACGACACCCTGTCCACTCCAACTATCCCATAATCTAATCTAATCTAATCTAAAGGCTTCTATAGCGCCGTTATCGTAATGCCCAAGGCATAAACCCTCTCCAATCCTATCTTACCCTACCTTACAATACCTCATTGTACCACACCTCATCCCATCATAGCTTATCATATCCCATCTTACCATACCTTACCATACTCCATACTACCAAGCCTTATCCATCACTAATCTATCATACCTTACCATACCTTAACCAATCCTACATCACCAAACCTAATCCTGCAGTACTCTGCTCAACACTAGTCTAGTCTAACTAAGCCTTCCTTACCCTATGCCACATTATTCTTCCAAACCCTATTACAACCTACTTTGCTGGCGCCCTCTACCTCAGTGGTTCTTTTCACCCCAGGGACGACTTTACGAGGGTCAAACTTACACACTGAATCATTTACCACTTTCTATTCCAAACACCACCCTCCGTAGTCATCCGACTCTGCTTGCGTGACTCTTGGACCTTGACTGGGAACCGAACACTTGGTGCCAATCAATTTTGTTTTGACTGAGCATCTGGGAATAAGCTGGTTCCTTGTGAGTTGGCTTTCGTTGGGCAGTGTAGAAACCTCGAGTTTACGATTACGCATACAATTATGCCCAAAGATTTTATCAGAAATTTACAAGTAAGACCGTTAGAGTGAAAAATGTTTTCTCTGTGCCATGAACTGTGACGTCATCAAAGCCACGGAATAGATAAGGCATTGTAAAGCAGGCTAGAATGCTACTCACCCTATGTTTTCTTGTACACTGGGAAGGACGTTGGGGGAAAAATAGTTCACCTGGCTCACGCTCGCTGTGTGCAACATGGCGGTCAGTCGGTAATGTATTTGGTCAATGATCATGAAGTTGGGGTTTTGACACCGTGTAACAGTCCTGGGCAAGATGTGTGCGCACACCATGCCTCTGTCATCAAGCGTATAACTTGGTACCAGTGTAAACTGGGAAGTAAATGGTAAGTCCTGTGATGCACTAGCCCTGTGTCCAGGACCTTGGCATTTGTCCATGTCGGCTCGTGGGTCTAGAAAAAGGGAAATGAGCGCCTTCCCTACGTTCCTCATGGAACATGGGAGTTTTACTCACTGGCTCATGCTCAGGGTCCACAGTTGGTCCATGGTCCAGAGTTTCTGAGCCACTGTTCTACCTCCAAATAAACATTCTTTTCAGTGCAGCTGGGCAGATGCTGGTGTGAGTATTACCTTGAAAGGGAGATACATAAGTGATGTATCATGTTACGTTACATGAAATTACATCAAGTTAATGGTGAACTGAAGCTGACCTGTTCAAAGAACTCCTCCATGAACTTGCTGCCGTCGGCGTTCATTGTCATCGGAACGTTCTCACCAGCTTCATCATCATCATCACTCTGAGCCTACAATGACAATGTCATCATCATCATCACCATCATCATCATCACCATCATCATCATCACCACCACAACCACCACCATCATCACCATCATCACTGTCATTACAGCCATCATTATCAGTATCATCATCATGGAATTATAATAATAATCATCATGTTGAGTTCACAATTATCATCATACCATCATCATCATCATTACTCTGAGCCTATAGAATCATCCTCATAATCACCACAGTCGTCATAATCACCATAATGAAATAATCATCATCATCATTATCATCGTCATTATTAACATCATGTAATAATCATTGATGGACCTTGATCCTAAAACTCATAGTTCAATCATAAGATCATGGAATAATTATAGCTGGATCAAAAGTAAAATATACTTCTTTTTCTAGAACGATCGTATGCCTTTTCACATGCTGGTCCACATCTATGGAATTTGCTACCACCTGCTTTGAGGGACACTTCTTTTTCTCTTATTTCATTTCACAAACAGTTGCAGACTTATCTTTACCAGCTACCTTACTTTTGAGGTGCATTCATAAATTAGCATGATATAAATAATCTGATTAATAATAATAATATTTAAATAAAATGCTTAGATAAACTGCACTAAAACTGAACTGTAGGCTTACTAGTTTAATTCTGGGTAACTGTAATGTAATGTAAAATAATGTAAACTTCCGAAATTACTCAGTACGGCTGAAAATCTCCACGGGGAGACCAGTTAATCACCGGCGCATGGACAAATGGTATCCATCAGATTGAAACTGTTGGGTAAGTATCAGAGCCAGGTAGAATTTCGGGCAGGTCGAGCCAAGCCAACCTGTGCTGCCAACTCCCTTGCGCTTCTACAGCGCTTAGATCGAGATATGGTGAGGTTCTGAAGATCCGAGAAGGTGGGAACATCAACCCCAGACACCTCAAGATCGAAATCAAAAACCACGCAAGGCCCCCTCAGTCCGAAAACCGAATAAGGCCGAACGCATTTTCGCGGCCAACTCCCTCGATTATGGCCCGCCCAAATCGCGGGAGCAGTAGCCGCCCGGCCCGGCCGGCTGGGTCAGTGGCCAGCCGCACTGGGCCAAGCGGGACATAAAACCGTCGAATATACGACAGACGATAGCCGAACGATCGGGCGTCTTTTCGTTGACGGGCGTCGTTGCTACTTACCGCTTTCAGGGCGGCCAAACGATCCTTCGTCATGGCTGGCTCGATGGGAACGGGAAGGGCGAGAAATTTACGCAAAATCCGAACTCATTTACCGCAATTTGTCGACGAATGGACGTCGTCCCGTCTCATATTTTACGAACGAAGACGACGACGACGACCAACGTGTCAAGGTTAGACGGTTCTCGGAACTTCCGGTGTGACGTCATTTGCAAGCTCCGCCCACTGCCACCAGGTGGGCGTAGCTTCCTGCTGGTGCCGTCGTTTGCACTCCGCGTTTTCTATAGACCCTGCATGCGACACACAATGTAATGTAAATAGCCATTCATATGCCGCATTTTCAGGCTTTTATTTGTACGATCGAAAACACCGTGGAAACAGGTCAGAGCCAATTTGTAACTCACACTGACAGCGCTATATAATTGTCCTGTGAGGAAGAAGCTTGAGCACCTATGAAATCTCAGAAGCACACACGATGAATGTCATTCAGGTCTAATCTTAAAACACATCTCTTCCAACTTGCCTACCCTCCCCTACATAGCCTGGCTTCTGGTTTCTCTCACACTCTAGAATTTGACCTGGCTTCTCCGAACGGACTTGATTTTGACTGCGATTTTGACTTGAAGCAACCATCGATATCGACTGATGACTTTAGGCATTATGATAATGGCGCTATAGAAGTCTTTAGATTAGATTAGTTTTATATTACATTATATTAGATTAGAATAAATTCGGAGTTCTGCTTTCAAATAAGGCAAGGTAAGGCCGACTTCAACGGCTCTGGCAACCGGAAGATGTCGTTAAACAACGGAAACTAATAATAAACTATTGATCGAGATTAGCCACCTTTAAAACGCTTCCTACTGTTGCTACACAGTCTTAAAAGAAAATATGTATGCATATGTGTGTGTGCGTGTGTGTGTGTTAAAACTGTACAATAAAGAAGTCAACGCCAGAGACCATCAGCAAGACAGAAAGATTCCATCATCTGCCTCTGGTCTTCACAGAAAACCTAGACGCCACAAGGACCATCAGAAAACCAGCGAAATACGAAATGAAAATAGCAAGACGAACGAACTAAAAACAATAACAGAAACTCATGAACAATAAACTTTACCTAAATAAGATTTTTAAAGACGTCAACGGCCACTGTAGCCATAAGATGTCGTTAAACTTTGGAAAAATAAAATAATAACTGTTGCTATATAATAATTAGGCGCTTACCGACTTATTAAAACCTTCAATTCGATACTGTACTGACCACGCAATTAAGATCGACATCAACGGCCCTGGCACCCACAAGATGTGCTTAAACGATTAACCTAATAATAGAATAGAAGATGAGATACTTTAAAACACAGGTCTTTGATCGATGCGATATATATTCATACATATCTTGTGCGATTATTACCCCACCACTGTCACACTCGGGTAGTGCCAGTCCCTAGCCTGTATAAAGGAGGAGGGCGACGTCAACGGCCTTTGCTCCCATATAATATCGCTAAGCATTGGAAACTAATACCCCAATAGTTCTAGTAGCATGAAACAACGTTTTTGTAAGATAAGGTTAGGACGACGTCAAATGTCGTTAAACTCGCTCATCTTCTTACTCACTCTTGCCCGTCCCTCTGTAACTCCTCATCTGAAGTTCTTTAACTGATCCTTACTCTATACACTGCACCTCGACTCCGGAACGATCTCCCTCAAGAATTTCGCAAATTCTCCGTCCTTCTACCCCTTATGTCGTTCACCCACAATCATTTGAATCAAACCCCCTACTTATTACTCCACAAGCATTCCATTCAAAACTGGTCTCACCTTTCCAAAAAAAAATCTTACCCGGATCCATCCAGTCCAAACCAACCTAACATTTCTCTGTCCCCTTCTCTCTGGTCTTCTGGCAACCGGCTTTGTTCTTTTTATGGCAGCTTTGGATAACCCCTCTGACTTGACGCAGCGCTCGTGAATAAGCTGATGCCCTGCTTAGCTTTTATGTAGTGCTTTAGATTTCTCAAGATTACGATTGACTTTTCATCGGCTGCGTTAAGCGGGTTGGAAACTCAGCCACTATCTTTGGGTGGTTCGGGAGAGCCATTCGAAGCCTGAATAGGAGGGCGACGCTAATTATCTTCGTAATGACACAGCGTTCTTAAACAGAAAATATTATTTACTACAAATGGCCGCCTGTAATGTGAAATTAGCAGTTGGTTAATGTCGATGTCAACGGCCCTGACAGCCGCAATATGTCACTAACCAACGAATAAAAGAACAGTTGAGATTCGACACCTTTAAAAAGCTTTACACCAATGCTATATAATTTTCGACTGCGTTTAGTTTCTGGAAAATATCGCATGAAATGTTTTTGCAACCGACGTCAACGGTCCTGGCAGCCATAAGAAATCGTTAAACAATGGAAACTATAACAATCGTAATCGTAATCTCGAGATTTCTACAGCGCTCAACTAAAGCTAAGTCGCGGGAACCAGCTTATTCACAGGCGCTCAGTCAAAACAAAATCGATAGGCAAAAGGGTCAAGATCCAGGAGTCAGGCACTCAGACAGTCGGACGGCTACGGTGGATGCTGTTTGAAATTGAAGCGAGAAGAGAGATAAGAGGAAGAGGAAGAATCAGGATAAGATTTCAGGATAAGATTTCAATAGGCAGCTTAACTCCTCCACTTCCTTTAGTCGGGGTTGCTAGTCCAAAGCCCGGTTAACGGAAGAGGGCGACGCTAATCATCTTTGTCATTAAACAGCAACTTCACACAAGCGCTAATTATTATTATTCAACCGATATGATCCAGGATCTTGACCTGGAACCGAACCATTTTGCCTATCAATTTTGTTTTGACTGAGCGTCTGTGAATAAGCTGGTTCCCGCGGCTTAGTTTTCGTCGGGCGCTGTAGAAATCTTGAGATTACGATATGATCTGCAATTCGTCGTAAACATTCGTGCCAGCCAGAAATTGTAAACAATGGGAACTTACAATGTCACATTTAACAATTATATATTGAGACAGACACCAAAATTCTTATAAAATTTATTTACGATTCACAAGCTTTAGCGCAATCCGTCACAGTCATCAAATGCATCACTGTAGCACTGTCAAAGTGCTATACTGTAGCTACGATTTTAACAGCATATTCAAAGTTACTAAGTAACCACAGTTAAACACATAGAAATCCGTAGCAGTTTCACTAGCAAGTTTAAACTTCTGTGGCAGTGTGTGTGCAAAAATGCAATGAAAACGCACACATATACAATACAAAGAAACAAGGACAGTTATACATGTACACAGTGAATGGGAAAAAACAAGCCTTTAAATTACTGTTAAATCAACTGTCTGAAATTTCACAAAACTGAAACTGTCTAAATAATCATGGCTGTAATTTGCAACAAACTTCTAAATTATAACAGGCCCTGCTTAAAATTAAAGTAAATTTAATAAATTTTTCTAATTTAGATTAAACTTTAATAATTAATTTCCTTTCGTTATTGAAATAATTCTAGAAGTTCGCTTTTCCCCTTCACAGTCAGCACAGGTAAATATACACAGGTATATACCTACAAAGGCATATACCTGAAGGTATATACCTGTATACGATACAGGAAGACAAGTAAACAACCAAACAGACACAAACAAACAAACACATCCACACAGACACGAAACGGCAAACACACATGAATGTATTATCCAATTATATAGCGCCTTTACATACACATGTATTATCTAGGTATTTAAGTACAGCCTTTCATTAACCTCTCAAAGGCGCACACATGATATCCAATGGTCACTTATTTAGCGCCCTTTGTAAAACTCACTCGTGCTTCTACATTTATGAACAGTTATTTTCCTAGCCAAAAACGTTAGTCAGGTATCACAAAAGCAAATCATCTCCCAGTAGTTTTACTGCGAAAAGATCTATAAACAAATCTACCAAATCAATATGACACAGACAGTGCCTTTCCCACCTCCCTGCAACAACCAACCCCTCATAGCCCAAAAACAGATGATACACCAGCTAAAGGGATCTTAACTCACAACTCTGCCGGACTCTTGGATCTTGACCTTGAACTGAACCCTTCCTGCCTATCGATTTTGTTTTGACTGAAAAACCTGGTTCCTGCGGCTTATATTTCATTGGGTGCCGTAGAAATCTCGAGCTTACAATTACGACCCAACTAAGAATTTCCACCCCAATTTCATGCAACACAAGTTAAATACCTCCTCCAAATGCACCCACAGATGCATAAAATTACTACATAAATATTACATAAGTATTCTGTACAAAACAAGTAAAACATGACAATACAGTTTACAGCTACTGTAATGTAACATTCGTGTTCTCTACAAACAAAACTGGCGGTCTGCAGAGTCATCTGTGGTTGTGGAGTCAAAAAATCCTTCAACTCGAGCAAAATCTTCGTCCACCTAGTTGCATGATGGCTCTACAAGTCTGCTCAAGGGTGGACCCAAGGTCAGGGTCATGCCTTCCTTCCCTCCTCTAAGTTTAGGAAGCCAGCGAAGAAAAGACAGCCGAGTACAAGGGTGATCTAGAACAACCTGGGCCTATGCGCTCCTCCATGTAGAGCTGCAAAGTGCCAGGGTAGTGCAAAGAACAAAGCAGCCGTTTGGAGGTGGACCCAGGAAGTCACTTCAGCTGTGCTGTCCTCCAACGTTAGGAACCCAGTGCAAAGAACTTTGCACTGGCTTTTTATGCACTCGAGTGCTATTGCTAGGTTCTTCGAAGGCGCTAAACAAACGGACAGTACACATATACACGGAACAGAGTCGCAAGGGTGGACCCCGGAGAACTGGCCCCTCCATCCCTCTTAACTCAGAAGAGAGGAACCATGGCCGGCACTGCCTCCTCTGGATACACCAGTCACCTCTCTGAACACAATGAGATTGGAACCTGTGTTTAAAGATAGATACAGGTAGATGCAGCAGCAGACAGCAATAAGCACTGACATTTTCCTTACCCAGTTCAGAATCAGAAACCCATATTAAAGCAACGGTGCTTCCAGATCGGTCACAGAGACAGTAAAAGCATGCCACATAAAACGGACATAGGACAAAAAACTACAGTTACTGCTCACAAAAACTCTTTGTCAGCCGTAGGAAGAAAGAATTTAACATGCAGTGCTGAAGCCCAACCACACAGCAAAACAACTGCCTACTTACTTCCAGGGTGAGGTTGGAAGTGATTAAGTAAAGTAAAGTATCCCATATCCCACAAGTGAGACGTAGGGGAGGCGCTCATTTCCTTTTCTTTAAGCCCTTGAGCCGGCAACGGACGAATCCCAAGGTCCTGGACACAGGGCCAGAGCATTGCAGGACTTGCCGTTTACTTCCCAGGCTATGCCGGTACCAAATTCTACTGCTTGGTAACAGAGGCACGGTTTGCGCAAACAACTTGCCCAAGGTCGTTACACAGAGTGATTAGAGTAAATTTATCTCCTCTCAGGGGCAAAATAAGTGGGAAAACCTCCAAATGGTCTGAACCAGTGAGGGAAGTTTCCCAAAATAAATGGGGTGATGTACAACTAATGGTCTGACCTAATGAGGGGCAGCTTTCCCTTCAATCCTACAAAATACATTCCATTTATGATGTACTTCTACCAGTGAACAACGCTAGAGGTCTTGTTGCAGAAGGCTGAAAAGAAACGACAACCAGCTTGAAGGATCTTTTGAAAGAAGCACAAATATGACATGGCAACCTAACAACTGGCCAATCCGGCAACCGGACAACCCAGCAACCAACACCCCATAACCAACAACCCAGCAAACCGACTACCCCATCAATGACAACCCAGCAACCAGACAATCCAGCAACTGACAACCCAGCAACCAACAACCCAGCAACCGACAACTCCATAACCGACAACCCAGCAACTGAACAATCCAGCAATCCATAACCCCATAACCGACAACCCAGCAACCGACAACCCAGCAACCAGACAATCCAGCAACCAGACAATCCAGCAACCTACAACCCCATAACTGACAATCCAGCAAACCGACAACCCAGCAACCAAAAATCCAGCAACTGGAAAACCCAGCAACTGGCCAATCCATTTTTTTCCTTACATGTAACACAGCTTACATAAATGAAGCATCAGTTTCAAATGAGGTACAAAATAGATTCGCAATTTATCACAATCGCAGAGGAAATCGTTGTCAGGCGTTGTCCACAATTTTCGTTCTGAGATATGTGTGATCGTGCAACCGCAGACTCAGCAGTTGATCGCGACACGGCACCACGTTGCTCTTGTCTGCCATTTTCGATCGTACTGAAGATGGCATCGATCGTCTGTGAGTGCCAATGTTGCTCTTCAGATCATAGGCATGATCGAGGCGTATGCCGCTTATTTGGGTGTCGATGTTGTCAAGATCACAGCTGGCGAGATGCATGTCTTCAAAGCAGATGTTTGCAATCGGTGGGCGATTGGCTAAAGCCAGGGAGGGAAGGTGAGAAAACTGGTTCCTTTCAGATGATCCCAAAACCTCCTCGAGTTTTCTGTTGTCTATTCGATCTGCCAAAATGAAAATGCACAAATTTACTAACAATATACCAGACACCATCCTTCATCATGACACAATTCTGAATTAATGTGGTTCCACATTGTTCTGATTGGCCATTTTCAATCAGAAGAAAGACAGAGAGAAATTCAGGTTCCACGCTTCTTTAAGTAATTGTTTATTTTTCCTCAGTCACCATGGTAACAGTGTCTCACTCATCACCAGTGGTAATGTTTTGGAGTGACACTGCTACCATGGTGACAGTGACATTTCGAAGGCCTCCAATCTCTCCTCCTTTCTCATGGTCCACGTTTTGGATCCATATAACACCACGCTCCATATCAGAGCTTTAATCATTCGCTTCTTTAAGTAATTGTTTATTTTTCCTCTCACAAGTTTTATAGATCAGACTGACCACTTACTAAACAGCGTTTGAGCATCGTTTTGCAGAAGACGAGGAATGCAGTCGCCAACGTCTTCATCGTTGCCGGAACAGACTGTGTCGCCATCTATGAGCTCCGTCAATTGGATGACGTGGTCCGGACGAACGTACGAGTGGTCTTGACCTATTGAACTCCGACTTGACTCCTGATGCTCTTTCATTAACTGTGCCTTTCGCAGGACGACCTTTGGTGTTTTCTTGGCAACTGTGAAGTACGAGTGATCCGTCTTCTGGACCTTTTCACGTTCGGTTGAATATGAATGATCCATCGTCTGCAGCAAACGGAGATTTTTTTCAAGAACAAAATTAAGACAACAGTCAAATTTTACTTCATTAAATCTCCAAATGAACAAGCTTTTAGCAACAAAAATGTGGAAAATAGAAAACACTCAACTTTTACTTCGTTTTAAATCTCTGATTTCATTTAACGAAATCTTGCAAGAAGAAAGGAAGAACAAAACAAAACGTGTGATTTTACTTTTTAAAATCTTGACCCAATACGCAAAAAAAACAGCTGACTGCAACTTTTTAAAAATCTCGACTCAGTGGCTTTTCACTTTCAGAGGCAGGCACATTTTGTGGAACCCATAATGGAATACGTCCAAAAAGAAGCTACCAGCTAATTGTAATTTCAACGAGGGATTCATATAGCCACATTTTAAAGTCCTCTGGTTCTTGCCACATAAGATACCATTCAGTAGTTTTGCTGCTGTCCTTTAAATGTAAATGTAAATGGTTTTATAGTGACCGTATGGCTTTGACCCTGCTCATTTTTCAATGAATTTATTGCGTGAGATCCTTCACCACTGCTGCCTGTTTGAATGGGTGCCACACCATTTAAGGGCCCCGTGTACGGACCTTTAATGCATTTCTGGTCACTGATTGTGTAAGGGTCATATGGTGCAATATTTTAGAGGAATGGAGGAAGATCACTGCCTCAGTGGAGATGTGTGTTACACACGTGTTTACAACACCAGCATATTGGGACCAAAAACCAAACAAACAAATTAAAACTTATAATGTAGAACAATTAAAATAAAAAATAATTAATTTTCTTCTCGAGCAATTTTCTTGCTTCTGCGGGTAAGAAACTTTAAAAAATTAAAGAAGATAATTCATAAGATTAAAATTGTGGATTGTTGTCACTTGGGCTGGGAGGCCAATACAAAACTACACCTTGTGGGTTGCTGATTTCTGGATTCGCATGGCCTCAACATCTTAATAAAGGCTGTGATCAGTTGCAAGGAATTTGATTACACTCAGCCCTCTTTTGCTGAAAAGACCGTGTTTCAATTAAGCCATAATCATTTAACAAAACAATCTTTCTTGGTGGCACCGTTTTCAATGCAAGAAACGCGAGACTGGCTATATTCTCATAAGACTGTCTTCTTGCGCGTTAGCCACGTACAGAGTCTACGAGTTAGTGTAAACTGCTGCGCTATATAAAAGCCCGAATAAATAACATCGCATTATTCTGATCGATTAAACTACAACACGTGGTTTTTGTTTTAACAGGACGACCACAATCGCTCGGTAAAAGGGCCTCAAAGGCGGCGGGCCTCAGTACTCCACATGCATCGTGTTCATAGGGTCTAAATTACAAGATCTGTACTGTATCTAAATTAGAGCCCTTTATGTTGGCGTCTACATATGGGATGTCAAACTCCGCACATCAACCACTCTAAATGTTCGTCGCATTTCTGTGTTCGCATAACACGAACAACTCTCACCGAACAGCATCAATACCAGGGCATCACTGAAGGATTTTCGCCGTTAAGTCGTTTAAAAATTTGTAACACAAGGGTTTTTAACTAAGACTGCCCCTTGTCTTTTAAACCTCACTGTAAACCAAACTACCTTCGCCAATATTACTACTGAATCCAACTATTACGTTGTTATATACCTTGAACTTCCGGCTTTGCGTTAGACTGCTTAACGCCCGCCAAAAGAAATCTCGATATTGTAGCGCTAAGCTTTCTTAACAAAACATTATTAATTGAGAAAATGTTTTAAGTACCAATAAGAATATAAAAGCGTACAAATCGGGACGTACTAATGGAGTGCCAATCCATTTTCTCTCGGAAAGATTCACGCTGCGCTCGTGTATAAGCTGGCCATGCGCCACTCTCGACTTCCCTCAGATCTTAATAGGTTTAACCAACAGTGCAAACTTGTGCGTAAACTTGTTTCTTCGGCAAAATCAGAATATTTAACTAATTTAATTGCTGAAAGTTCTACATCTCCAAAAACTCTGTGGATGGCTTTGAATAAATTACTACACAGAGAGAAGTTAAATTTATCTTTTGATGTGTTCTGTGCTACCCAAGAGCTAGCCAGTAAATTTTTGACCTTTTTTGCTGATAAGATTTCTGGTACAAGGCTGAAATTTATTGGTTATTCGGTATGTGATAAATTTCTTCATCCTAGTTCTTCTCCTTCTATCTTGAATTACTTTCTGCCAACAACTCTTGCGGAGGTTCGCAGACTCATGTTTTCTTCATCTGACAAAACCGCTCTCCTAGATACCATTCTCACTTCTTACCTAAAAGAATGTTTTGATGTCCTGGGTCCAAAATTACATCAATTATCAATTTCTCATTGCTTGAAGGATCCTTCCCATCTGCTTTTGCTCATGCCATAGTTCATCCTCTGCTAAAGATACCTTCTCTCGCTCCAAGTGACCTGTCTAATTACAGACCCATCTCAACTTTGAATTTTATATATAAAATTCTTGAACGGGTAGTTTTGAATCGTATGCAAGCTCACCTTTCTTCCAACCCACTAATTTATCCATTTCAGTCTGCATACCGTAAATTTCATTCAACAGATTCGGCCCTGCTTGCTGTTCATAATGACATCATGCGCTCCATGAATAAGGGTAAGGTGACAGGCTGACAGCACTTGTTCTCCTTGATTTGTCTGCTGCCTTTGATACTGTCGACCACTCTCTCCTTTTGCATCGTCTTCAGCACTGGTTTGGGGTTTCTGGTCCTGCCCTACACTGGTTTGCTACTTACATCAGCCTTCGCACTCAATCCGTATATTTAAATGGATATTCTTCAGCTAGTGCCTCGTTGATCCGTGGCGTTCCGCAGGATTCTGTACTTGGTCCTCTTTTGTTTACATTATACACCACACCTCTTGGTACTCTGCTAGACAATCATTCACTGGGATACCATTTCTATGCTGATGATACCCAAATCTACATCTCATTTGACAGTGTGACTTGTCACTCGTCTGTGCAACTTGTCTGATGCATTTGAAGAGCTGCAGTCTTGGATGGCGGCTAATAAACTCCTCCTTAACCCGTCGAAGACTGAATTTCTTCTACTTGGCACTCCTCAGCAACTTAAGAAATTCGAATGGCTTAAATCCGTAAAACTGGGTGATTCACTCATTGAGATGACTGATACTGCTCGTTACTTGGGTGTTGTTTTTGGTTCTACCATGTCTCTCACAAACTATGTAAATGGTACTTGTAAGTCATCATACATGTATATTCGTGACATACGCAGAATTATGCATTATGTCCCCATGTCTTCCAGAATATCCTTAGCTAACGCATTGGTCTCCAGTCGCCTAGACTATTGTAACTCCATTCTTGTTGGTATCACTAAGTCAAACATGCAGAAACTCCAAACAGTTCAGAACTCCTTGGCTAGAGCCATAACAAATACTTCTAAATATGAGCATATAACCCCTGTGCTTAAATCTTTACATTGGCTTCCTGTTCAGCAAAGGATTTGTTTCAAATTAGGACTTACAGTTTATAAAACATTGAACTACGGCCCACCACAATACTTGAAATCAGTCCTTATTCCCCAGACTTACCATTATTCTGCAAGGTCATCTGATTGTCTTTCTCTGGTCATACCTTGGGCTAGAACTGTTCTGGGTAAACGGGCTTTTTCGGTTGCTGGACCAAAATTATGGAATTCTCTCCCTGTGTCTGTTCGTTCTGCTCAGTCGCTTCTGTCATTTCGTCCTCAGCTTAAAATTTGTTTCGAATTGCTTATCCACCATAGGCTGCCTCTCTGTCGTGCGGACTGACCTTCTGGATATCGACCTGATTGTGGCTTGGTTTTGGTGTGCCATCGGTTGATGCCTTGTGCAGTAGACACCGGCGCATTAGAAGTTGCTAATTATTATTTATATATCTTTTAAGAAGCCTTTTAATTAGAAATTTCCGAGTTTGCGGTTTACAATTTTTAGCGGTCTTTATTGATCGAGAAAAGCTTAGCTTTCTGAGCTGTGGAACTGCGCTGTATCATTTGCCTTATTTACATTACATCGCATCACCATTCAGATATTAATGGCTTAATATGGAAAGATATTTTAAAACGTTTTTAAATCTAGCTTCCACAGCTGATAAAGTCTAGGCCTTCCTAAACACAGATTGTAGGGCAGACGGACAGACATGCACACAGCCAGACAGGCAGACACAGACAAACAGGCAGGCAGGCAGGCAGGCAGGCAGGCAGGCAGGCAGGCAGGCAGGCAGGCAGGCAGGCAGACAGGCAGGCAGGCAGGCAGGCAGGCAGGCAGGCAGGCAGGCAGGCAGGCAGGCAGGCAGGCAGGCAGGCAGGCAGGCAGGCAGGCAGGCAATAAGACAGACAAGATCTGCATGCATTAATAAATTTAATGGGTACTTGCTGCAAAGGAATACTTGACCTTAATCGTAATTGTAATCGTAATCTCGAGATTTCTACAGCGCCCAACGAAAGCCACGTCACGGGGACCAGCTTATTCACAGGCGCTCAGTCAAAACAAAATCGATAGGCAAACTGGGTTCGATTCCAGGTCAAGATCCAAAATTACTCTAGGTTGAAGGTCATGAACTCGGAACCCCAGCCAACTAAAATGCGTACTGTGTAGCAAAAGATATAAACGCTCGACTAAATGGCTGACTTTTGTGTAAAATGTAAATGTACGCTGTTTTCTATAGCGACCTCGACCCTGCTCATTTTCAATGAATTTATCAGGTGAGATCCTATACCACCGCTGCCCATTTGAATGGGCGCCACGCCATTTAAGGTCCCTGTGCACGGACCTCGCTAAACCGAGATTAAAATCTTTGAAATTAGCGACGACTGGGATCTTCACGCACAGAGGCTCCTTGACGCCAACGCAGTATTTTTCAAATGTTTAACGACATCTTCTGGCATCAAAGGCCGTTGACGTCGACTGCACAAATTTTTAAGGTCTCACTTTATTCGGTCTAGTAAGTGAAGATTAACTACATGCGTTAACCAGTCCAGTAGGCTACATTTGATCAGATAAGCATAATCAGATTGTTAGATTTCACTACTCGAGATTAGATTAAAGTATATTATATATAATAAGTGATTAGATTAAAGCATGTTTGGTAATAAATGACAACATGTGCTGCAGCTATAAGATTTATTTCACATTTTTCGCAAATACAGTAATTCAGAAATTTTCAATAGCAGAAAACACAGACAATTAACCTGCATCACTTTTGTTACAAATTTGAATGACATGTTACGGCACCGTACGCCCTATTTTAAGATTTATTTAGACTTATATTTAATTAAAATTGGAAAACGGGAAAACTTCTAAAAACGCTACTTGAAAGTTATAATTAAATGCAAGGCACATGGTTGCAACAGAATTTAGGTAAAACAGAATTTGTCACAGTAAATAGGTTAACATCGATTCATGACCATCCATTGATGCTTTGGGCATTATAATAGTGGCGCTATATAAATCATTAGATTATATTAGAATAAATCAAGGGGTTTATATAGCGTCCTACATCTTTAAGTAGTACAGCAGAGAGAATCCCATTAAACTTTAGTGACTTGTTAGATTTCGATCATTAATTTTAAAACAATGCAAAAGATTTGTGTTGAAATTTCCAGTTGTATGCATAGTTTGCAGTTTTTAGACTTCCAATAAAAAGAAATGCCAACAAATCGCTGGAACAGAACTGGCGAGAAAGTTCTCTTGCAGCCAATCGGAAATTAATTTTGCGCCCGACATGTTTTCAGTAGGTGAATTTCGTGAACACATTGGAAAATTACCCATCCGAGGGTTCATGGGGTCAGTTCTGTTGGGGTTAATACAAGTTGCCTCTAGCCGCCTGGTCGCCTTCAATCGATTCAAACAACGACTTGAAATTTCCAGCACCAAAACCCTAAAAGCAGAAAATACTGAACACCTCAATTTTCGTGATAAACGCACAATATAAAAGACGACTAAACCTATTTAAGGTAAATCTAAACAGTCTGTGTAAGCTGTACAATATATGTTCTTATATATGTTCAGACTACAGAAGAGCACGGGCCAAAAAATCGCGGCCCGGCCCAGCCCGCGTCGAACAGGGCCAGGCCCGCCCCAGCGGCGTCGTAAAAACTGTGGCTTGGCCCGGTCCGATGCTGATCTGCAATCGATATGCGGCGCGCCGTGGACCGCAGATTGTTTAATGTTCAGTACTTACTTCCTCAGTATAAATAAGTAAGTAAGACGTTTTTAAATGCTAACTTAAACTTACCAAATGGACAAAATCTAACAGAAAGATATCGCGACAGCAGTTTTGGACAAGGACTGAGAAATGTGAAAACCAACATTTAAAAACGCAGGTCGAAACTTCTCCGCCTGGCCCAGCTCGGCCCGGCCCGCCACGATCTCGGCCCGGGCCGCTCCTTTTCGCGGGCCAGGCCTCCTGGTCCGGCCCGGCCCGATTCTCATCTCTAGTTGAGACCCCTACACGTGCATGAGATTGTGAGATCTTGACCTGGAGCCGAACCCTTCTTGCCTATCAATTTTGTTTTGACTGAGCGCCTGCGAATAAGCTGGTTTCCGTGACTTTTTACGTTTAGGAGCACATGAGACAAGAAGTCAATTTGGAATGCATGTTAAATAAGCTTAGATATGATTAGATTATCTTAGATTAGATTAAAGATTAGGTTAGGATAAGATTCCAGGTGGCGAGTGACGACAACGCACCTGGTGGTTCCGGCGTTGAATGACCTCCATGAAGAACGTTGGTCTGTCCTGCATGATCTTCGTAAAGATCTGAAGAAGATATCCATTGTCGTCGAAATCAACAAGAATCCTCAACTCCTCCAACTGAAACGAACACATCAAAAGTAACGTTACGTCATCTACTAAGGAAAGGTAAGGTATGGTAAAGTTAGGTAAGATAAGGTAAGATATGGTTTGATAAAGTATGGCATGGTAAGTTAATGTAAGGCAGGGGCATGGTATGGCAAGACAAGTGTAAAGTATGGTGAGGTATGGTAAGGTATGTTAAGGTAAAGTATGGTAAGGTAAAGTATGGTAAGGTAAAGTATGGTAAGGTAAGACACTGTAAGTTAAAGTATGGTATGATAAGGGTATGGTACAGTAAGACTAAGGGTAAGTTAAGGTATGAAAAGGCTGACATTATTGAAACAAAGATGCCGAGGTAAGTAAAGTAAGCAAGGGAGTAAAGGTCCAGTAGCCCATAGGGGAACTTAGGCAAGGGGTTCATTTCCCCTCCTTTAGGCCCTTGAGTCGGCAATGGACGAATATCAAGGTCCTGGACACAGGGCCAGCGCATCGCAGGACTTGCCATTTCCTTCCCAGCTTACGCCGGCACCAAATTCTACTGCTTCGTGACAGAGGCACCGTGTGCGCAAACAACTTGCCCAGGGTCATTATACGGAGTCCACTCAGTAGGTTCGAAACCACCCATGTTCAATCGTTGGATGACAGACCCAGCGCGGTAACTGGATTGATCACTTTAAAGGTAACGGTGCAGACGTTAAGGTAAAGCAAGGTAGCGGAAGATAAATTAATGTAATGTCATATTTAATTTCCGTAGTTCACCAAATGCAACGTGTTTCACCCAACAACCGTCTTAGGCGCTCATCTGAATCTGATCTAATGACTTCTATAGCGCCGTTATCACAAGACATCAATCAAAGGTCGCTTTTAACACCGTATACAGTCAACAATCCTAATCTAATGTGATCTACTAATCTAATCCACTAATCTAATCTAAACCAACCCAATCCATCCAATGTAATCTACTAATCTAATCTACTACTCTAATCTAAGCCAACCCAACCCAATCCAATATAATCTAATGATTATATTGGATTATATTCACCAGGGCTGCCGTTATCACAAATGCGGAAGTCATCAGTCGCTTCAAGCAAAACCAGAGTCAAAATCGCAGTCCGTTTAGTTATTAAAGACAAGCTAAAAATTACCTCTGAGGCGCTATAAAAATCTTATATTAAAATTACAATTAATACTTTACATAGGTACTCGGGTAGGTGCGAAAGAAAGTACCGATCGAGTACCTTATCGAGGTCTTCCTTGACGGTGATGGGTGCCGTCTTCAGTCGCTCTCTCAGGTTGTCGTAGTATTTCTTTGGGACTTCCAGAAACTGAAGGCCTCTCCCTCGTAAGTTCGACACCTAAAATTACACCTCGTGTATAATATTGCAAACATGGCGCAAATGAGTGGAATGAGGACGAAAGGTATTATGTATAGTACTGCACAGCACTGTATAGTATTGCATTGTATGGTATTGTATAGTATTGTATTGTGTAGTATTGTATTGTATAGTAATGTATTGTATAGTAATGTATTGTATAATATTGTACTGTGTTGTATCGGAGTTCGACCTGGCTTCTCCAAAGTTTGACTTGAAGCAACCATCGACTGATGCCTTGGCCATAATGATAACAGTGCTATAGAAGTCTTTGGATTGGATTGCATTAGGTAAGATAAGACAGGATAGGATAGTATAGGATAGGATAGAATTGGATAGGATAGTATAGAATAGGATAGGATAGAATAGGATAGGATAGAATTGGATAGAATTGGATAGGATAGAATAGGATAGGATAGGATAGAATAGGATAGGATAGAATAGGATAGGATAGGATAGAATAGGATAGGATAGAATAGGATAGGATAGGATAGGATAGAATAGGATAGGATAGACAAGACAAGAGAAGACAAGACTAGACTAGACTAGATTAGATTAGTGGATTGCAATTACGGACGTGTCTTTAGAGTGGATTGGATTGGTTTAGGATAGGATAAGATAGGACAGGACAGGACAGGACAGGATAGGACAAAACCAGACCAGATCAGACAAGAAAAGCTTAGATTAGATTAGATTAGATCAGTGGACTGCCCTTACAGACGTGACGATGTCTTGAGTACGGAGAGCGATGTGCTGGACTCCAGCGCCGGCATTGTAGTCGACATACTCCTGGATCTGACTCTTGCGTTTCCCTGGCGCTGGTTCATTGATTGGCATCTTGATCGTTTCCTCGTAATTGGCAACGACGATCGATCGCAGGGCAGAGAACTCCGTGTGCATAGTCTTATCGTCAACCGACCAGAATCGATGGAACATCAGCGTACGCTCATACCTACGCAGACAGGTATGGTATGTGGATAATGTAGGGTGTGAGGGAAAGATTTGCTGGGAGAAAAGGCATGGTATGAGGAAACAATGTGGTAAAAAGAATAAGTATGGTATATGGAAAGGTAATAAAGCAGTGGTTACTTCAGGATGGTGAGGTTTTGAAGCATAATGTATGGTATAAGGATAAGGTATGGTATGAGGAAACGATGTGGTATAAAAAGGTATGGTTTATGGTAAAGGTAATAGTGAAAGCTGTGGTTACTTTAGGATGGTCAGGTTTTGAAAAGGTATGGTATAAGGAGAGACAATAGAAAGATAATCTCGATGACCAGGTTTAGAAGTAAAAGGTATGGTATGATGAAAATGTATGGTATAAGGAAGGTATGGTAATCATAATCATAATCACGACATTTCTACTGGGCCCAAAGAAAGCTAAGTCACGAGAACCAGCTTATTCACACGCACTCCGTCAAAAATATTGGTTGGCAGGCAAGACATTAAGACAAAAGGGTGGGCATAAGAAAGTAGGTTAAAAAAGGTATGGCATAATAAAGGGCAACAGGTAAGGCAATGGTAACATGGGTACAATCAGGTACAAAAGCATATAGCATGATATAAGTAAGGTAAGGGAAAGCAGCATCAGTCATGAACATACATGTATAAGGTATGGTAATAGTACATGTATAAGGTATGGTAATAGTACATGTATAAGGTATGGTAATAGTACATGTATAAGGTATGGTAATAGTACATGTATAAGGTATGGTAATAGTACATGTATAAGGTGTGGTAATAGGGATAGCAATGGTATGTATTACTATGTATCAAAACTATAATGCATAGTACATAAAAGGTATAAAAGTATTTGGTATGGTATATCAGGTAGGTGTGGTACATACCAGTTAGCCACATCAGTCATTTCGAGGTCTGGTTGATTTCCAACGACGTGATCGATATACTCCAGGTTGCAGGGAGGCCTGGAATAAGCAAGTAAGTAAAAGACAATGCATGGGTGGTAGTTTATGCATGTAAACTTTGCTAGAGCAGACATTATACTCTCTAAGGCAGTTACCAAATGATAGACAATGCTATAAAGCCGGACAGACAGAAAGAAAGACAGACAGACAGACCGACCGACAGACAGACAGGTCGACGGACGGACGGACACAGAAACAAACACACAAGCAAACAAGCAGTCTGGGTAGCTCTTGGACGATAAGATTCTGCCAATGTATCGATAACAGTGGCGTCCCATGCCAGGCATTTTCCGCTTTCCCACGGGATTAGAGTGGCACCATTGGGGCGTTTTCCATCTGACCTGACAAGTCCCGCTGGTTATTTTGTCGAGGGATAACCAGCCTCGATGAGGCCACGCCAAATGATATAATTTATAAGGACGTGTCTTGATGTACGACCATGGCCCAGGTGACAAGAACGACCAACGCACCGCAAGGGCATTTGTGTGGGTACAAAACCGACCCCTAGGCGCAGGCCAGTTGCTATACGGACGGCCTAATCATCGAGCCTCAGTCCACAGGCACTGGTGGGGAGTGCCAGAAGGCAATTACATGAATGGGGTGAAGTAACAACTGATATTCTGGTTTGGCGGTACTCAGATGTTATAGACGATATTACGGCAGTCAGGTCCCTTTGGACAAGGGGACGATCCCGTACAGATTATTATTATTATTATTAATTATTATTAATTATTAATAATTATTATTAATTATTAATTATCATTATTTATTTATTTATTTTTATTATTAGAAATCTGCATCATCTAGACTTACAGTATCTTGTTGAGTGGGTCCTTGTCGGTGACCACTTCAAACCCAGGCAGAAAGGCTCCCTTATACTTTGATCGATCGATGAAGGTGTGCGTCGAGTCTCCGTAGGTCTTAATGGTAGCCAGCCTCACCGTTCCATCGGCGTCAGTCACCTCGTGCGGCTCTCGCACTACTTCCGCTCCTTGAGCAACAGCCCTCTGAAACACAAGTCATCGTCAGGGTCGTAAACTAGGACTCCAATATAATAATTTCTTCACCTTTTGCAATTTCTGCGCAGGTCTTTAACTCAAAACTGAAAACACTTCTCTTCCACAAATTCTATCCTGATTCCTCCTCTTCCCCTTATCTCACTTTCCGGTTCAGTTCCATACACCATCCACCACAGCCGTCTGACTGTCTGCCTGCCTGACCTTTGAATCTTCCTGGATTCGGAACATTACTGCCTATCGATTTTATTTTGACTGAGCGCCTGTGAATAAGCTGTTTCCTGCTAGATGGCTTTCGTTGGGCGCTGAATTCTCGAGCTTACGATTAATATTACGATAATGCACAAGGCATTAATTCACAGTCGTTTCAAGTGCTGTAAAAAACTCAGACAATGAATTCCTGACTGGCTTACTTACTGACTGACTGACTTGAGTACTAATCGATTTGAATACTAACCCACTGACTTACTGACAGAATTCGGGTTGACTTGAGCACTGGCTTACTGACTAACAGCTTGGGAGAATTTAAGGAAAAAACGCACCTTGTAGATGGCATCAAGATCTTCCACTTCGAACGCGATATCCTTCACAAAGTCTCCATGTTTTGACAGATGCTCACCAATTTCTGATATAAAACAAACGCTCAGAAATACACGAACTATCTCAATGAATTAACCGATAGCTAAAATAAAATATACACACAACTGAAAGGAAATTGGTAAATGAATCCATAAAAGGTATACAAAGACCTTAACAACAAATCCATCAAGGTAAACACAGACGTTAACAATGAAATCATGAAGTTGCATAGCATTTGTAAAACTGAACAGACAGACAGACAGATAGACAGACAGATAGACAGACAGACAGGCAGGCAGGCAGGCAGGCAGGCAGGCATAGAAACAAACAAACCCACAAGCAAACAAACATATCGCTTATCATCAACATAGTCGTCGTCGTCATCTTAGAGTAGTGATGCCGACAGGTACAAAATATTTAGACCCTATTTTAAATTCCGATACAGGAAGTTTTTTAAATGCTTGAAAAATAGACGAACCTTTTGGCGTGTCCGGCTCCAATTGCGACGAAAATACAAATAAAATCTGCAAAAAGCACAAGTGATTAAAATCATTAGTTTCCTTAAGATTACAGAATTAGTTTAAATTAGTTAGCTTAACTACTTCTTCCTTTTCATCAAAGAGGCCCCGTCTCTCTTTTAAAATGGCTGCCGCAAACCCTGTTACCTTATCCATTGAATTTTAATTCCAACCTCATCTTGATTCCTCCTCTTCTCCTTGCCTCTCTTGCCGCCACAATTCTAGACACCACCCAACTTGGTCGTCTTTCTGTCTACCTGCCTGACCCTCGGAAGTTGACCTGGAACCAAATCTGACCTTCTGCGGAACTAGATTCGCCGGACCCTTACAAGTTCTAGCCGTTCCAGAATATTTTCTATTTTCCAGAGATTAAGTTTTAAAAGTCTTGAGAAATCATTTTTACTTCGGGTGAACGAATAGATCTGAAGCGATGCTATTCATACCTTTCCTTGGCGGACTACATGAGAAACGAGTTGTCTGCTGCCGGTCTCGAGTCCTTTGTAGGCCACTCGCTCAAAGCCGAGGCGAGAGCAGTAGTAGGAAGCCGCCTGTACAAATGTAAGGTGCGGTAATGAAATGTAAGGTAAAATAAAGCAAGATAAGGTATAGTAAAGAAGATGTGTGAGGTAAATGCAAAATTAAATGTTGCAACTATAGACATGTAAAATGTAAATGTGCACGGTTTTCTATAGTGACCGAATAGCCTCGAACCTGTTCATTTTTCAATGAATTTTCAATCAATTTATCGGGTGAGATCCTTCACTACCGCTGCCCGTTTTAATGGGCACCACGCCATTCAAGGTCCCCATGTACGGACCGTGCTAGACAAAGGTAAGGCAAGGTAAGGTTAAGATAAGGTAAAGTAAGATTGAATAAGATCAGGTCAGGTAAGACAATATAGGTCTGAGGGAATCACGTGCTTCTTCGTTATACCAATCGGTTTTTATTAACTGCTATATTCAGAACAACGACTGCAGAGGTTGAAGGACGAATCGGCAGAAGCGCAGACGCATCAAGAGCAGCTCTCCAACTGCACCACTTCTGGCTATTTTTATAGCTCTGTTTAGGAACGTCACTTGCATCAAAGGAGTAACTCTTCCTCAGTGGAAATGCCAGTTCAAGACGTAACTGGGATTCGAACCTTTGGCTCACGGGCGAAATGGCCACTTGGGCACCGATCAGCTGACAAGGCCAAAGGGGTACAGGTCAACCTGAAACCGAGGTCTGAGAAACTTCTGGTAAACAACCGCAGCTGGAAAACTACATTCGTCAACGTTGGACTTTCAGACCTTTCGCAGCTCTGTTGTCTGTCACCCCCGGGTGATAGCTTGGCGGAGGTTCGAGGGGTAAACTATCATCGTACTTCAGCTCAACAGGCACCATGACACATGACAACACTTTGTCCCCAGTGCCTTGTGTACCCTGTACCCTCCAGAATTACGTCACCCCTTTAAGCTATTTAAGCTAATAGGTCAACAACCAACTAACTACCTTTCTGGAAGGTTCTATTCTGACAGCCGTGGTCTTTGGACCTACGCTAGCCCCACAGCTGCCCACCAGTGGCAAAATGCGGGCCACCTATGGGTCGAGAGAACGTGGCTGTCTGTGTGGGATTCTTTCTGATCAGTTATCCTCATCTTATATGATGCATATTAGATCCTGAACCCAATTTTGCCTGCGCAAACTGTTTGACATGAACGTTATATTCTCACTCCTCGTTATCTCCATCCATCCATCCATCCATCCATCTATCCATCTATCCATCCATCCATCCACCCATCCACCCACCGACCCATCCATCCACCCACCCGTCCACCCGTCCACCCACCCACCCATCCATCCATCCATATCGCCGCTCCAATTCCATCTACTGTCTGTCTAGCTGCCTAACATTCGGATCAGGACTTTGAAACGAATCTCACCATACTTACATCACAGATTTAGTTTTTGACCAAGCACCTGCGAATAAGCTGGTTCCCACGCCCTAGCTTTCGTGGAAGCTAAAGAAATCCGGAGTTACGATTACGATTACAATGGGCCTTTACTTTCATCAGCAATGGCCTGTCGTGGATTTAGCTATAGGGGCGGAAGGGGCAGTTCCTCCCGCCCCTTTTGGTTCTGTGCCAGCGCCCAGACCTTACCCTTGCATGGTGGACTGCCAGAATGTGGCGCCCATCTAAAAATGCCTTTGCCCCCCACGCAAGCAATCCTGGAGCCGCCACTGGTGTTAAGTTTACTGTGGATTGGAATCCGTTGGTAAGGATCTACGTGTGTGTGGGAGCTCTGCAATGGTGACTAAGTCTCTAGTAATCTCAGCATTATTTTGCTCAATGATGGACCTCTTGCTGTTAATAAACTTTGACATCATTAAGGCTCTGATTGGTTATCTGAAGCGGCGTTATACAAATTTCGTATTACAATTACAGTTACAGATTCTGAACCGTACTTTTGAACGCATATTCCCAAACTGCAAACGCAATCATATCCTGCTTCCTTCTCTTCTCCTGACCTCTCTTCACCTTCCAACGGCTGCAGGGAAAAGGCAGAGCGTGTAAACTGTAAATGTAAATTATCCCATATGATCCCACAAGTGAGACGCAGGAAAGGCGCTCATTTCCTTTTCTTTAGACCCTTGAGCTGGCAATGGACGAATCCCAAGGTCCTGGACATGGGGCCATTTTCTCCCAGGACTTGCCGTTTACTTCCCACCTTATCTAAAGTAAAGTACCCACATGATCCCACAAGTGACACGTAGTGGAGGCGCTCATTTCCTTTTCTTAGGCCCTGGAGCCGGCAATGGACGAATCCCAAGGTCTTTGACACGGGGCCAGTGCATCGCAGGACTTTCTATTTACTTCTCAGCTTAACCCGGTACCAAATTCTACTGCTTGGTGACAGAGGAACGGTGTGCGCAAACAAGTTGTTTGCGCATACCTTGCCTATGTCCAGGGTCGTTACACGTAGTCGAACCCACAACCACATGATCACTGACCAAACGCGTTACCGATAGACCACCGTGTCGCAAGTTGAAGGTAACTTACTTTAATTACGCCCTCACACCTGAATCCACCAGCACTGATTAATCACAGGGATGTATTACTTAAGGTGAGACTTACCTGTTTGGCGTTGCCAACCCAGAAGGTGCAGTGGTCGAAGCAAAGAAATCGTCCCGATTCCGGCTGCAAAGAGACACCAGAGGAGGCCTTAAAATAGCACTTGTGATTGCAAACTTATATAACGCCACTCGTTGATGAACTCAGCAGAGGCGCTTCTGACCTAGTAGCAATCAATATTAATATTATTTATTAATATTAATTAATATAAACTACTCTGAGTAGAGGTTGCAGTAGAAATCTCACTCTGTCCACAATCCACCATTCAGAGCTCCACGTGATCCGTCATCAATAGCAAATTAGTATAGGAACAAGAAATTATGCTTCTGCTTCTGCTTATGATTATTATGATTATGCTTATGATTATGATTATGATTATTATTATTATTTATCCCATGGTAAATATAGGAGATTCTTTCGAGAATAAAATTGCTGGAACGCAATATTATTGTTGTGGTTATTGTTGTTGTCGTCGTCGTCATCATCATCGTTATTCGGTCAGTCATCAGCGTCGTCGTCGTCACCGAAGGTATAATTTCTAACTATCATTTTATTATTAACCTAAGCACTAGTTGGACAGTTTTTTTGGGAATTTGGGTTTTCAGCCATTGTGCCCCTCGTAATGGAATTGTCTCACATTAAAGGTCTAAGATGCCAATCGCTATCATCATTTAAATCATTTGTCAACACCCCCATTGAACTCTGACCTTTATATGACTCGACCTCTGTGGGCTCCTAGCGATTCAGATTTAATGACTTCACAGATACAACAATTGCTCTAAATAAATAATTTAGCTAAATATTTGAACTAACAGATTATTTGAAAACTCACCTTAGGACCCTTGTCTAAATACATGGTTCCCTAAAACATACAAACTGCTGAATGAATGTCATATTATGCAGCAATTGTAATATGTATGTATGAACGTTTCTATGTATGTATGTATGTATGTATGTATGTATGTATGTATGTATGTATGCATATTGTATGTGCATGTCGTATGGGGTAGGATGGTCAATCAGGCCCTCGCCACATCTGAAATTTCCTGCCTCAACTCCCACCCACAACACCGAAACCCCCTCCAAACTTATCTTTACTCTCCACGGCTCCGTATATTTCTGACTCCGCCAAGTCCGCTCACCCGATGTTGTAATAGCTTAGCGACATCTTGTGGCCGCGAGGACAGTTACGATGACATCACGTTACGCCCAGTGTAAGCTGGATGACCTTACCATATGCAAACGTATAGGTTCCCACAGTTTCTAAGCGAAGAAGTACATTTGACGACATCTTATGAAAGTGAGCAAGGTCTAGGCTTTTACAATTGCTATAGAAAAAAGCGTGAAAACTGTACACTCAGTTGATCTAATGTCGTTCGATAGATTATTGCCTAAAGGTGACACGATGGTCGAGAGACTAACGCTTTGGCTTTTCACCTCTCCATCCCGGGTTCGAATCGCGGACCTGTCACGTGAAGCACGGTAGCCGATTGGTTAGAGCGCCCGGCTTGTAACGCGGAGAGTACGGGTTCGAAACTTCCTTGAGACGGTTACTGTGTAGGGACCTTGAGCAAGTCCTTCACTCGCAATTGCTCAGCGCCATCGACTGATGCTGAGTCGTTAGATAGCAAAGTATCCCATATCTCACAAGAGAGACGTAGAGGAGGCGCTCCTTTCCTTTTATTTAAGCCCTTCAGCCGGCAATGGACGAATCCCAAGACCCTGCATCACAGGACTTGCTGTGTACTTCCCCGCTTACGCCGGTACCAAATTCTACTTCTTGGTGACAGAGGCACAGTGTGTGCTAACAACTTGCCCAGGGTCGTTACACGGAGTCAAACCCGCAACCGCATGATCACTGACCAAACGCGTTACCGTTAGACCGCCGTGCCGCATATTAGATCGTGGCGCTTAATAAATGCAAAAGTAATACTAACTTATCGAATTATTAGGTCTAGGCAATACGTACCATTGCAAGCGAATGTTAAAATCTCAAAGAACAACGAATGGCCTGTCTCGTACGGACGGTTTGATCACAAGTGAGGCCAGTTCGTAAACAAGAGTTAAATTTAAGACTCTTGAATAATCGTTAACTATTTATAAGAAGCGGAGCAGAAGCAGAGGTCAAAGTTCGAACTGTCTCCGTACTTTGAACCGAGCATTCCGATTGTGTCTGGACCAATTAGATTGATCCAAGGGTTTGTTCATAGGCTCTACCCTCAACACATGTCCACAGAATTAGTGCACACGCGTCTTGGTCTAAAGTGCTGGCAGCTTTACAAATTCCAGGATGGGGTATCCAGATGAGGCCGTGTGAAGCCAATTCATGCCCAGGCGAAAACAGTTCCGGGAAATAATCGGATTGGTTACCGATGTGAATAGGGCGTGAAAACGTGTTTCTGAAACTAGAAATGTTCTGCCGATACTGTTTGTTGCCCTTTAGTTCGTCAAAATCATGTCTTGTCACAAATATAGACTGTATGGGCTTCTGATTTCCACGTCCACCAAATGTTGCTATAAAGGCAACAGGATAATTCTCTCAGATATTTGAATCTCGGGCTAGCACGGTCCGTACGAGGGACTTTAAATGACTTGGGATTCAAACCGGCAGCGGTGGTGAAGGATCTCACCCGATCAATTCATTGCAAAATGAACAGGGTCGAGGCCATACGGTCGCTATAGAAACGTGTACATTCACATATATTTTAACATGATACTTTTTTATTTGCCTCGCTGTTTTGTGCCAAAAGTGGACCGATTCGGAACTGTCTTCACCCAGGAACCGATTTGGCAACACACCGCCAATACCTCCCTCCGAGTTCAGAAACCTAACGCAACGAAAACAGGGTAGGCATGTAAGGGCGGATCCAGATCGGCCAGGTACCCCATTTACGCTCAGATGGGAACAGCCGAGGCCGCCTAGGTCCGCCACTGCAGCGGTCACGTTAATGGTAGAGTCGAATCGACTCGAAGTTTCTGACTCAAATGTGCAGTCCGAAAGAAGTAGACATCGAAATAAGCCACAAAGGCGACCAACAACTGCTTTAATATAGTGGCGCTATAGAAGTTTTCAGACTACTGAGATGCGCTATAGAAGTTTTAAGATTACCGAGAGTACAGCGTGAGTAGCCTATATCCCGGAAATGCCACAGTTGTTCTTTTGAGCTACTTTCACGCAGCTGTGCTCAAAAGCTGAAACCTCAAGAAGTAGCCTACCTTTCTGCGCTTTCTTCTGCTCGAATACCGACTTTCCACCAAAACTAAACATGCTTATATCCCTCCAGACATCGTGACCCAAAGCCTCTTTGGGCTGGCACGGTTCTCTCACGGTTCGCCCTGACCCCGCTCTCTACAGAATTGCCTCTACTGTAGGTCCATTTTCTAATTATCTGATTGACTAATGTTTAACGGCATCTTTCGTCTGCTATTTTTATATGATGGATATAGGACAGCTTCTAGAAACTGAACGGCAGCGGAGACTGTAACCTAAAGCAAGGTCGACCTCAAAGGCCCTGGTACCCACAAGATGCAGTAATGAAAAATGCAAAGCTCTTCTTTGACACCTTTAAAACGGGTTCCACCGACGCTATATATTCAGCGACCCACGTTTAATCGTTGGTAACTCCGCCACTGCCTTGTTTGGGGGTAGTGCCAGTCCCAAGCCTGGATAAAGGAGGAGGGCGACGGCAACGGCCTTTGATGCCGTAAGATGTCGTTAAACTGAGGAACTAATCGTTGGTTTCTACCAGTAGTATGTAGTTATAGTAATTGTATAGCTAATGAGCGAGGAAAGATTGGATTATCGCTCGGTAAGGGCAATATTTCTACAATCAAGTCAAACAGTGATTTCTAGAGTAAAGTATTTCAATCATTAAAGTTGTTCAATTATTAAAGTACTTTTGATAATTTGCCTACTGACATTACGCTTTGAGAAGGTTGCTGCCTCGTGTTCTGCGGTGAACTGTCGTATTGCGGGTTGCTAGGTAGAGTCGTATATGCATAGGCATAGCGCCTACACACCGCTCGCATTCAACACTAAATTCTCAGCAATATAGCCAACGTATTTACTTAAAACCCGCGTACAGATTGTGACTAAGTGACATAGGAATCTATCGGCTTCAGTACATTTTGCAGTTACGTAATGGATTTCTTGACAGACATCGGGAAAGTTGACGAATTTAATACTGGTTTTAATGTAAACAAATTCTTTCCACCCTTACCGAAGTCTCGCCTGATTCGCCATCGGCTACAGGCCAATTGCCTAAGCTCTATCAATCCAGTATTATTAATAGACACCAGTAGTTTTTTTTTTGATAGAGCCCTCAATTATATAATCGAAGGCTCTCGGTTTTTTACAGAAAGATCCCCTTCGCATATTCCGGTCTTCGGTGAATACCTAAACTCCAGAAGGAATATCAGAAAACCAGCGAAATACGAACTGAAAATGTTAAGACGAACGATCGAAAACCAATAACAGAAAATATGAACAATAAACTGTAAATAAATAAGAATTCTAAAGACGTCAACGGCCTCTGCAGGCATAAGATGTCGTTAAACTGTGGAAATAATAACAATCGTTGGCTTAGAACAAGTGGTTCAAAACTTAAACAGTGAAAACTGCAACTTTTTCCAATCGACGTCAACGGCCTTTGATGCCATAAGACGTCGTTAAACATTGGACTTTAATAGGTGCTCGTTGGTCTTCATTTAAATCTCGGACTAGCAGTCAGTGCACGGGGACCTTAAATGCATTGATGCCCATTCAAACAAGCAACGGTGGTGAAGGATCTCACCCGGAATCTGTTTTGCCGCAGCCTCTGTTTGAGCGAGGAATTGCGTTTCAACCGGTCTTCAACTAGAACCGGTCTGTGCAAATCTGAACTGGTTGTCAGACAAAAGGTTCAAAGTGCAGTCGGTTATCAGGAGCAACGCAGAGGGACCCGGGGGGGGGGCTTAATGGTCCATAAACAAGGCGGTCTAAACGTCTGGGTTGACGGGTAATTAGCCCAACTAAAAGGTCATTACGCGCCAAGCTGCAACTTGCACAGGGTATTCGTAAGCTCGAGATTTCTACAGTGCCGAACGAACTCCAAGACGCGGGAACCTGCTTATTCACAGGCGCTGTCAATACAAAATCGATAGGCAGAAAGAGCCAGAATCGGTTTCAAGTCAAGATCCAAGAGTCAGACGGCTACGGTGGATGATGTTTGGAATTGAACCGGAAAGTGATTTAAGGATGAATCAGAAGAATCAGGATAGGATTTGTGGAAGAGGAGTATCGTCTCTACGCACTCTAACTTTAAAGCCTGAAGCCGCCCCGGAAAATCTCTTATGTAGCGCCCTCTGATAGGTCGCTTATTAATCTAAAGGCGCTCTATCAATGTCCAGATAAACAGATACAAATCAGAAGTCTCGGTAACTTCAGCGATTGTAATGCCGTTGACCAATAAGCAACAGAAATCAAAGTTTCAACTGTTCCTTCGTAAAAGACTTAGGGAACCAGCGATGGGCATAAACTACTTTAAAAGTAGCGTAACTACAATTACTTTTCAGCTACATTTGAAGTAGTTTAACCATGGGCACAGACTACTTTAAAAATAGGTTAACTACAACTATCTTTTAAACGACTTTTGAAGCAATTTAACGGGTAGCTAGTAATCAGATTTAGAAAGAGTAGCTAATTACTTCATTGGTAAATGCCTGCGAAGGTCGCAGACTACTTTAAAAGTAGCGTAACTACAACTACTTTTTAACTACACTTGAAGTAGTTTAACTTAGCTAGTAATCAGTTTTAGAAAGAGTAGTTAATTACTTTTGTAAATGCCTGCAATGGGCACAGACTACTTTGAAAGTAGCTTAACTACAACTAACTTTTAAACGACTTTTGAAGCAATTTAACTAGTATCTAGTAATCAGTTTTACAAAAAAGTAGTTTATTATTTCCGCAACTACTTTTTCTCATGCTGTAAGACAGGTATAGAGTTGCTGGATAATAGGCGCAACTGATCTACTGATCTTCACCTTAAATAAAACAGCATACAACGTTCTTATGTAATGTTCAACTATTTTACGACCGAAAATACAACCTAACACGGAGGGAGGGCTGTCCAGTGGGGGATCCAGTAGTGCCTGCGCAGGGGACGGGCATTCCTGAAGTGGCGCCACATTCTGGCCGTCCACCATTCACGAGTCGGCCTGAGTGGCGCCGGTATATAACCAAGAGGGTCGAACCGTCCCTGGCCTAGAGCTAAATGCGCCACTGGTTCTGCCAACTGTGAAAGAAAATAATCTGGAGAAACTTGAGGAAAGCTCGTTCAGTATGCAACTGAACATCTCTCTTGCTGAAAAAGTAGTTAACTACAAATTTAGATATTGTAGTTTAACTACTATAGTCAAAAATACTTTTAGAAAAAGTAGTTAAAAGTAACCATAAATTGATATTGTAGTCTAACTAGTATAGCTACAGCTACTTTTGGAAAAAGTACTTAACTACTTTTTAACTACTTAAAAAGCAGTTTAACTACAGTTGTTAACTGTCCCTCAGCTGGAGCTGATCTGCAAAACAGAAGGAATCAAATCTTCGGTTTTTCCTATGTCTCTGTAACAAAAAACACTGAAAAATGAAAATGGTGAAGTGATTCGTGTAGATATTGTTTCAGTTCAGCTGTCGGAACAACTAACGGAAATGATATGAACACATCAAAGCATAACGATTAACTGCTAACAGTTAAACATGATAATGATTAACTGCTAACAGTTAAACACAATAACGATTAATTGCTAACAGTTAAACATGATAATGATTAACTGCTAACAGTTAAACACAATAACGATTAACTGCTAACAGTTAAACATGATAATGATTAACTGCTAACAGTTAAACACAATAACGATTAACTGCCAACAGTTAACATGATAACGATTAACTGCTAACAGTCAACATGATAACAATTAACTGCTAACAGTTAACATGATAACGATTAACTGCTAACAGTCAACACGATAACGATTAACTGCTAACAGTTAACACGATAAAGATTAACTGCTAACAGTTAACACGATAGCGATTAACTGCTAACAGCTAAACACGATAACGATAAACTGCTAACAGCTAAACATGATAATGATTAACTGCTAACAGTTAAACACAATAACGATTAACTGCTAACAGTTAAACACAATAGCAATTAACTGCTAACAGTTAACATGGTAAAGATTAACTGCTAACAGCTAAACATGATAACGATTAACTGCTAACAGCTAAACACGATAACGATTAACTGCTAACAGTTAAACAATGATAAACAGCTAACAGTCAGACATAGTAACTGCTAACAGCAGAACATGCAACTAACAGTTAAATAAATTGACTAACTGCTAACAGTTACACATAACAACTAAATATTAACAGCTAAACCAGGGGCTTTTAAAAGTTCTCCATAGGCGCTACATAAATATAGAGATACATACATACATAGCGACTAACTGCTAGTCTAATCCATAGCAGTGGCGGCTCCAGGATTTCTTGCGTGGGGAGGGCAAGAGCATTTCCAGAGAGGCAACACATTGTGGCAGTCCACCATGCGCCAGTCTGGTCAGAGGGGCACCGATATCTAACCAAGAGGGGTGGGAGGCGAACCGCACCCCACCCCTATAGCTAAAACCCCACTGGTCTCTAGACGTCAAGATAATATAGCTAAATTATCTAGACATCTATGTCTAGTCTTAGACAGTCGCAGTCATAAGGGTGGAACTTTAGAGTTGATCTCACCTGTATTACCCCTCCACCCCACTGCCTTCAGAGCTTGTGGTCCAATTAAAGGAACGGTAAAGTAATGGCAGGGTAGCAAAAGGGGCTAGGGGAACAAATACCCCTGGGCGCAGATGATAAACAGGGCGCAAGACGAGGTTTGTTGGCAAACAACAAGAAACATTGGAGATGGGGCTGTAAATTTGAACTTTGTCCCCAGGTGGGGGTCTGGAGCTCTTTCTTACTAAGCCACTGGGAAATGGTCCAAATACTAAATGCACTCTCCAGATATACGCTTATCACCAGATGTAAAGGGGAGCTAGATCATTAGGCAGATACGACAACATTGATATACAACGACTGGACAACCGTTGCTCAAAGGTTGCAAGTTTCAACAACAAACATCGGTTGTCAATCTCACTGCGATTTGAATCACAACTCGAACCAAAATTTGCTGTTGTTCTGTACCTCAGTCAAAAGAGCTTTTAATATTATTATTATTTATATTTCATTATCATCATCATTAGTATTAGTATTATTATTATTATATCTGACAGATTATGTCCCAAGTGTGTGTTATAAAAATCACATGAAATCTAATCTAGAACGATCTAATGACCTCAAGGGCACCATTATCATAATGCACAAGACATCAACCGATGGTCAATAAATTGTAACTGCAGTCAAAAAGCATAATCTGTTGGAGAAGTCTGGTTGAAAATGGACAAGTTAGAGAAACTAAGTTGGGTAAATGAAAGATATGTACTTCATCTGGAATGGTTAGTCTTTGCTGATGTTTAGCTGATGGATACTAGATTAGATATCATGTCATTAATATAAAATTATTCTCTGTTACTGCAAACTTATCAACAATTGATGGCGCCGGACAATTGCGAGTGAAGGACTTGCTCAAGTTCCCTACACAGTAACCGCCTCAGGGAGGTTAGAACCCCTACATGTTACATTCAAGGAACCCAGTAACAGAAATCCCTGACCCCTAGCTGGTCTGCCCTTCTGAAATAAACTCCCACCAGAATTATGACAATTACATGACCCATCCAACAAACTCACCAACACTTCACCACTTGCTATTTCTGTGCAGGTCTTTCAATCAATCATGAAAACACTCCTCTTCCACAAATTCTATCCCGATTCCTCCTCTTGCCCTTATCTCTATCAATGTTGACCAGGAACTGAACCTGACCTTATGTGCCTATCGATTTTGTTTTGACTGAGCGCCTGTGAAAAAGCTGGAGCCCGTGACTTGGCTTTCTTTGGATGCTGTAGAATTCTCGAGATTATGATTACAATTACAAGCAAGCAGCTGTGGAAAACACAGATCTGCAATCTCTATAGACTGTCAACGAATCCGTTATTCCACATACATTTCAGAGGTCCACAAAAGACGCTACAAAATATCCAGATATATTCATGCATCCATAAATAACTTTAACCACTAGAAAACACTATACACAATTAAAGCAACGTTAGCGTTCAAGAACAGTGCGGTTCTTTCACGTAGTACCTATACAGCTGCATATTCTCAGTTTCCGCAAATCGGTCGAACCGCCTCTGGCCTAGAGCTAAATGCACCACTGGTTCTGCCAACTGTGAAAGAAAATAATCTGGAGAAACTTGAGGAAAGCTCGTTCAGTATGCAAATGAATATCTCTCTTGCTGAAAAAGTAGTTCAAAAAGTAGTTAACTACAAATTTCGATACTGTAGTTTAACTACTATAGTCAAAAATACTTTTAGAAAAAGTAGTTAAAAGTAACCATAAATTGATATTGTAGTCTAACTAGTATAGCTACAGCTACTTTTGGAAAAAGTACTTAACTACTTTTTAACTACTTAAAAAGCAGTTTAACTACAGTTGTTAACTGTCCCTCAGCTGGAGCTGATCTGCAAAACAGAAGGAATCAAATCTTCGGTTTTTCCTATGTCTCTGTAACAAAAAACACTGAAAAATGAAAATGGTAAAGTGATTCGTGTAGATATTGTTTCAGTTCAGCTGTCGGAACAACTAACGGAAATGATATGAACACATCTAAGCATAACGATTAACTGCTAACAGTTAAACATGATAACGATCAACTGCTAACAGTTAACACGATAACGATTAACTGCTAACAGTTAACACGATAACGATTAACTGCTAACAGTTAAACACAATAACGATTAACTGCTAACAGTTAACACGATAAAGATTAACTGCTAACAGTTAAACACGATGGCAATTAACTGCTAACAGCTAAACACGATAATGATTAACTGCTAACAGCTAAACATAATAACGATTAACTGCTAACAGCTAAACACAATAACTATTAACTGCTAACAGTTAAACACAATAGCAATTAACTGCTTAACAGTTAACACGATAAAGATTAACTGCTAACAGCTAAACATGATAACGATTAACTGCTAACAGCTAAACACGATAACGATTAACTGCTAACAGTTAAACATGATAACGATTAACTGCTAACTGCTGAACATAATGATAAACAGCTAACAGTCAGACATAGTAACTGCTAACAGCTGAACATGCAACTAACAGTTAAATAAATTGACTAACTGCTAACAGTTACACATAACAACTAAATATTAACAGCTAAACCAGGGGCTTTTAAAAGTTCTCCAAAGGCGCTACATAAATATAGAGATACATACATACATACATAGTGACTAACTGCTAGTCTAATCCATAGCAGTGGCGGCTCCAGGATTTCTTGCGTGGGGAGGGCAAGAGCATTTCCAGAGAGGCAACACATTGTGGCAGTCCACCATGCGCCAGTCTGGTCAGAGGGGCACCGATATCTCACCAAGAGGGGTGGGAGGCGAACCGCACCCCACCCCTATAGCTAAAACCCCACTGGTCTCTAGACGTCAAGATAATATAGCTAAAATATCTAGACATCTATATCTAGTCTTAGACAGTCGCAGTCATAAGGGTGGAACTTTAGAGTTGATCTCACCTGTATTACCCCTCCACCCCACTGCCTTCAGAGCTTGTGGTCCAATTAAAGGAACTGTAAAGTAATGGCAGGGTAGCAAAAGGGGTTAGGGGAACAAATACCCCTGGGCGCAGATGATAAACAGGGCGCAAGACGAGGTTTGTTGGCAAACAACAAGAAACATTGGAGATGGGGTTGTAAATTTGAACTTTGTCCCCGGGTGGCGGTCTGGAGCTCTTTCTTACTAAGCTACTGGGAAATGGTCCAAATACTAAATGCCCTCTCCAGATACACGCTTATCACCAGATGTAAAGGGGTGGCTAGATCATTAGGCAGATACGACAACATTGATACAATGACTGGACAACCGTTGCTCAAAGGTTGCAAGTTTCAACAACAAACATCGGTTGTCAATCTCACTGCGATTTGAATCACAACTCGAACCAAAATTTGCTGTTGTTCTGTATCTCAGTCAAAAGAGCTTTTAATATTATTAATATTATTAATATTATTATTTAAATTTCATTATCATCATCATTAGTATTATTATTATTATATCTGACAGATTATGTCTCAAGTGTGTGTTATAAAAATTACATGAAATCTAATCTAGAACGATCTAATGACCTCTAGGGCAGCATTATCATAACGCACAAGACATCAACCGATGGTCACTAAATTGTAACTGCAGTCAAAAAGCATAATCTGTTGGAGAAGTCTGGTTGAAACTGGACAAGTTAGAGAAACTAAGTTGGGTAAATGAAAAATATGTACTTCATTTGGAATGGTTAGTCTTTGCTGACGTTTAGCTGATGGATACTAGATTAGATATCATGTCATTAATATAAAATTATTCTCTGTTACTGCAAACTTATCAACAATTGATGGCGCCGGACAATTGCGAGTGAAGGACTTGCTCAAGTTCCCTACACAGTAACCGCCTCAGGGAGGTTAGAACCCCTACATGTTACATTCAAGGAACCCAGTAACAGAGGTCCCTGACCCCTAGCTGGTCTGCCCTATTGAAATAAACTCCCACCAGAATCATGACAATTAGATGACCCATCCAACACACTCACCAACACTTCACCACTTGCTATTTCTGTGCAGGTCTTTCAATCAATCATGAAAACACTCCTCTTCCACAAATTCTATCCCGATTCCTCCTCTTCCCCTTATCTCTATCAACGTTGACCAGGAACTGAACTGACCTTATGTGCCTATCGATTTTGTTTTGACTGAGCGCCTGTGAAAAAGCTGGAGCCCGTGACTTGGCTTTCTTTGGATGCTGTAGAATTCTCGAGATTATGATTACAATTACAAGCAAGCAGCTGTGGAAAACACCGATCTGCAATCTCTATAGACTGTCAACGAATCCGTTATTCCACATACATTTCAGAGGTCCACAAAAGACGCTACAAAATGTCCAGATATATTCATGCATCCATAAATAACTTGAAACCACTAGAAAACACTATACACAATTAAAGCAACGTTAGCGTTCAAGAACAGTGCGGTTCTTTCACATAGTACCTATACAGCTGCATATTCTCAGTTTCCGTAAAGCCCTCTCTGTTGGAGAGCCTCTCCAGTGTTCTTCCCGTAATACGCGCTTAGAAACGTCACCAGTTCAACAGAAAACAACGCGGACATGATGCACTGAATAAATTAACGACAACAGTTGGCCAAACTAACTCTACGACAACAGCGAGACTATATCTCTCCTATCCTCCGAATTCCATGTTGGCAGTCCGCCAAATCCGGATCCAAATTTGAATCCGCCCGTGTCATCTTGCTGCGACTGTCCATGCTACGTTTGTCTTCTTCGAACGTTGGATGGCGTAGAATTCTGAGGGGGCCTCTTCCTCCGGGGCGCGGAAGCCGCATACCAGTTCGGAGAAAATTCTGGGGTTGATTGATCGATCATGAGTTGGGCGACTGCGGCGATTTCAGTTTTTTTATCGTGTTTTTGAGTGTCTGACGTTTGTTACAGAACCAGACACGAATGACCTCGCGGTCAAAGTTCAACTTCTCGGCCAGTTCCGTCATCTCCGAACCTGCACCAGAAACAACAAGAAGACAAATATTATTAGACAATTATAGAAGCACTTGTATTTGCAATTTGTATTTATTAAGCTCCACTATCTAATGACTAACTGACGGCACTGAGCAGTTGTGAGTGAAGGACTTGCTCAAGGTCCCTACACAGTAACCGTTTCACAGGGAGGAAGCTCTAACGCGTACTCTCCTCGGCGTTACAAGCTGAGCACTCCAACCAATCGGCTACCATGCCTCACAGGCAGCAACCATTGAAATTCGTGCAGAAGAAGTATGGCACCACTTTCATCATCGTGTCCAAAAACATACCGAGTAGAAAGCAAAAACACTGCAGTGAGTCCTAGAGAAGCAAGGCCCCACAGAAATTTATGCAGCCAGGAAAATTATGAAACCTTGGGTTACAATCATCATCCATTATAGTGTCCAGCAAGGAACTAATGAATTTCGATGGTATGGACCCCAGAAGAAGCAGACGGCATTACCATCTTATTATTATTATTATTGTTGTTGTTGTTTTTGTTATTTGAGGTACAAAGCGATTCCTCAGAATTACTAAATTAAGAATGTCCAGCATTTTCCGGAATGTCAAGTCTCGTTGATGAGGTTCCTGGTGGCAAAGGCTCCGTGGAAAGCAGCAGCACTGAAGCGATGGATGGCATATATTAGAGCCCGCACAGGAATGTCGTCTCCCTGTTGTTGTTATTATTGTTCGCTTAGGCTGGTCTAATTCCTCAGCAAAGACCAACGTAACAAGCACTGAACTGTAAGTACGCTTCCACAGAAACTCTTCAGAGGCAGGTCCTATGGTCATCTGTTTGATGTGTTAACAGCAGCTCAATAACAAGACACCTTTTAAACCTCCCAACTAAAACGGTGGTCTATCGGTAATGTGTTTGGTCAGTGATCATCATTCGGTCACGGGATTCGACTCCGTGTAATGACCCTGGGCAAGTAGTTTGCGCATACTGTGCCTCTGCCACCAAGCAGTCTAATTTGGTACCAGCATAAGCTGGGAAGTAGAGGGCAAGTCCTGCGATGCGCTGGCCCTGTGTCCAGGACCTTGGGATTCGTCCATTGCTGGCTCAAGGGCCTAAAGAAAAGGAAATGAACGCCCTCCCTACATTCCTCATGGGACATGTGGAATTTTATTAACTACTAACTAGCATTGTATATATTTAAGACCCCAAAGTGGACGCCAGATGGCGAGGTATTCCACGGACGATCACTCTCCAAGTACCAACTGGGTTCATCTAGCGAAAACAGATGCAGTTAATTTGCTATGCATTTGAAACAAATTCAGCTCCAAATCATTTGCTACGATTCAAACTAAGTCACGAATGAAACTGTGAACCTTGAGCCCATAATTACAGGACAGGCAAGATTTAAAAACACATAGCAAAACAAGCAAATGAGAAACACAGCCCATGCAAATACGAAGACAGAAATAAAAAGGGAGGCACAAGGAAAATGAAAACAACGTTCATCAACAGACATCAAGAACTACTCTCAAGCAACAAAATCACCAACTGACGTCAATACCATGATGAGAAAACGTCTCTACAAACTAATATAACATCTCTGTTTACTTTTACATACAAACAAATACATATAGATAATAATAATAATAATAATTATCATCATCATTACTATTATATCTGTGTCATAATGACATCAACTGTCTAGTAAGAAAGCACAGCCAGTGTGACCTTTGGACAGACATTATTGTGGCCTTCTGAAGTAATTACACAATGCATGCACCATCTGCTTCTGATTTAAGTTTTACATCTGGCACATTAATCTCATAACAATAACAATAACAACAACAAAACAACTACAATAATAATAATAATTATTATTATTACTACAACCCTTTTCAAAAGGCAGATATGAACCATCAGGATTTAACAAAATATATACAAAGTAAATAAATTATCTGGATCAAATTCAGGCACAGTGAAAGTGTCACAGCATACAACAGCCATGAAGCACCGAGTTGCAATTGCAAGATGATTACAATTAATATTATTATCATTATTATCATTATTACCATTATTAATACTATTATTATTATATTTTGACACCAGACTGTTTATTTCTAGGAGCAATTTAGTCACCCTGGTGTCTATACTTATCATACATTACTCTGAACAGTAGAGGTTCCCGAAAAGGCGCTACAAACGTCCACACACACACACACACACATCCACACTTTAAACAGTATAGTTTGAAGCCCAGGAAGTTCAGAGAGAAGGTGTCGATCGGTATGAAGCACACCTCTTATCGCGGTCTCGTCAGTTAGTTCCTGGGCGTTAGTTGTCTTATCGTGTTTTTGAGAACTTGTCGCTTATTGCAGAACCAGATTCGTATGATCTCACGGTCATAATTCAGATCAGTGGCCAGCTTAGACATCTCCGCTCCTAATCCAGCGCCGAAAATAAACAGAAAACAGACACATGCAAACGTCCACCTAAAACTTAACACAAAACCAGTAGTAGCGACACACAGTGTTCCCTCTAAGCCAAGCAGGTGCATAGTCGCACAGCCATTTTGTGGCTTTGCGCAGGAGTTTTGTGGCTTTGCACAGGAGTTTTGTGGCTTTGCACAGGAGTTTTGTGGCTTTGTCCAGGAGTTTTGTGGCTTTGCACAGAAGTTTTGTGGATTTGTGCAGCAGCTTTGCGCTGCGAAAAATGCTTAAGCAATTCAGACACATCTAAAAAATCTTTTTGTGCAACAAGTTCAGAAATTTGCACCCTGAATTTTAAATTAAGAGGGAACGCTTGTGACACCTCAAACTTTTAAATCTTCCCTCTGCCATACATTCCTGATATAAGTTTTAAAATGTGTAAGCAGATATCGACTCTAATCTAAAAACTTCTATAACGTTGTTATCAATATATACACAAGGGGCACTGGCATTGATTGATGGCCACTTCAAAATCAAACTGCATAATGATTCATAATTCTTTGGAAAGAACTACGGTATTATTTCTGCATTTATTAGGCACCACAAACTATGGTAGTCACAATCCAAAAAACCTCAAAGACTTCAAGACAGATGACAAGAACTCAAGATTTCGTCCACATCTGAACCAAAGATCACAGAGTACACTAAAACATGAGGTGGTCAACAAAGCAAAACGGCCATACCGACTAGCCGCAGGTATGATAAATAAAGAGTCAGATGATACGGCAACGCTCACTGGGGTCCATTAAATAACATGACTTTGCTGATTGGGTGCACAACTTTGTCGACTGCAACACCACCAAGCAGACAAAAACAATTACTGAATTCCACAGTCTTGGACCAGCAAACAAGAAAGTTCATGATTCTTTAACTGGTCTAACAGGCCAAAGTGGATAAACAATCCAAAAAAGAAGTTTTAAGCCGAGACCTGAACAGTGAAGAACTGGCAGGATAGATACAAGCATGTACTGAAGTCTAGAGCTTTAGACCAGCAACCGGGAAATCCAGAGAATCAGAGAACACAAGACTGTATTGAATTCTAGAGCTTTGGACCAGCAACCAGGAAATCCAGAGAATCAAAGAACACAAGACTGTATTGAATTCTAGAGCTTTGGACCAGCAACCGGGAAATCCTGAGAATCAGAGAACCCAAGACTGTATTAAATTCTAGAGCTTTGGACCAGCAACCGGGAAATCCTGAGAATCAAAGAACCCAAGACTGTATTAAATTCTAGAGCTTTGGACCAGCAACCAGGAAATCCAGAGACTCAGAGAACACAAGACTGTATTGAATTCTAGAGCTTTGGACCAGCAACCAGGAAATCCTGAGAATCAAAGAACCCAAGACTGTATTAAATTCTAGAGCTTTGGACCAGCAACCAGGAAATCCAGAGAATCAAAGAACACAAGACTGTATTAAATTCTAGAGCTTTGGACCAGCAATCGGGAAATCCAGAGAATCAGAGAACCCAAGACTGTATTAAATTCTAGAGCTTTGGACCAGCAACCGGGAAATCCAGAGAATCAGAGAACCCAAGACTGTATTAAATTCTAGAGCTTTGGGCCAGCAACCGGGAAATCCTGAGAATCAGAGAACACAAGACTGTATTAAATTCTAGAGCTTTGGACCAGCAACCAGGTAATCCAGAGAATCAGAGAACCCAAGACTGTATTCAATTTTAGAGCTTTGGACCAGCAACCGGGAAATCCTGAGAATCAGAGAACACAAGACTGTATTAAATTCTAGAGCTTTTGGACCAGCAACCGGGAAATCCAGAGAATCAGAGAACACAAGACTGTATTGAATTCTAGAGCTTTGGACCAGCAACCGGAAAATCCAGAGAATCAGAGAACCCAAGACTGTATTAAATTCTAGAGCTTTAGACCAGCAACTGGGAAATCCAGAGAATCAGAGAACCCAAGACTGTATTGAATTTTAGAGCTTTGGACCAGCAACCAGGAAATCCTGAGAATCAAAGAACACAAGACTGTATTGAATTCTAGAGCTTTGGACCAGCAACCGGGAAATCCTGAGAATCAGAGAACCCAAGACTGTATTAAATTCTAGAGCTTTGGACCAGCAACCGGGAAATCCTGAGAATCAAAGAACCCAAGACTATATTAAATTCTAGAGCTTTGGACCAGCAACCAGGAAATCCAGAGACTCAGAGAACACAAGACTGTATTGAATTCTAGAGCTTTGGACCAGCAACCAGGAAAACCTGAGAATCAAAGAACCCAAGACTGTATTAAATTCTAGAGCTTTGGACCAGCAACCAGGAAATCCAGAGAATCAAAGAACACAAGACTGTATTAAATTCTAGAGCTTTGGACCAGCAATCGGGAAATCCAGAGAATCAGAGAACCCAAGACTGTATGACTGTATTAAATTCTAGAGCTTTGGACCAGCAATCGAGAAATCCAGAGAATCAGAGAACCCAAGACTGTGTTGAATTCTAGAGCTTTAGACCAGCAACCGGGAAATCCAGAGAATCAGAGAACACAAGACTGTATTAAATTCAAGAGCTTTGGACCAGCAACCGGGAAATCCAGAGAATCAGAGAACCCAAGACTGTATTAAATTCTAGAGCTTTGGACCAGCAACCGGGAAATCCTGAGAATCACAGAACCCAAGACTGTATTAAATTCTAGAACTTTGGACCAGCAACCGGGAAATCCAGAGAATCAGAGAACCCAAGACTGTATTAAATTCTAGAGCTTTGGACCAGCAACTGGGAAATCCAGAGAATCAGAGAACCCAAGACTGTATTAAATTCTAGAGCTTTGGACCAGCAACTGGGAAATCCAGAGAATCAGAGAACCCAAGACTGTATTAAATTCTAGAGCTTTGGACCAGCAACCGGGAAATCCAGAGAATCAGAGAACCCAAGACTGTATTAAATTCTAGAGCTTTGGACCAGCAACCAGGAAACCCAGAGAATCAGAGAACTCAAGACTGGTCTAACAAGTTACCAAAGATAAGCAATCCAAACAGAGACCTGGACGATACAAGAGAACCAGGAGCACAGACAGAAACAGACCTGTATTTTATTCCAAAGCCTCAGACCAGCAAATCCCTGAAACTCAACCAGGATGGGTGTAGCTCTTGGGTACAACAAGAGTCAAAGTGATGAACAAGTGCAACATTTACAAGTTTAAATCAGTTGAGCCAAAGCAGTACAATAGACTCAAGGCACAAAGCACCAATTTCTGACCTGTGAAACATGGGCAAAATAGGTGAAAAAGCACTTTTGATCTCGGCAACATATGTTACAACTTAACACGACCAACACGACCAGGTCAAATCACAATGTTACATACACGTTTGGCAATTTGTAGTCATGCAATTGGAACATGTATCGTTTGTGACAAAAAGCTGGCATATTCAGCAGACTGAAACCTCCTCACGTGAACCACTTCAACATAAATTCTACTACAACGAAGACCTGGCCATGGAACTCATTGTACGGGCCACCTCAACATAACACAACACTAGATTTAGCACTGAAATATAGCATTACACTAACTTTCCAGCATAAATGTTACTCAGCAGTTATGCATATGTCTGTACTATAGCAACTGGTGACTGAATCCAAGGTACCAGTGAATCTGTGCTTCATGTGAATCTAGGTTCTCAGATAATTGTCAGATTCATTTGTTTTGCATCTTGCCATTCCGCAGCTTAATGGCAATGCTTCTTTTAAGTGTCCCCTAGACTGCAAACTTAAAGGAAACTTTCAACTACTTCAGATGAATTCAAATCTACCACAGTGACATTTCCACTAAAAGCAGGTCCATCATCAAGTATTCATCTATGATTGTCATATTTAAAAGAGATAAAGACTGGTGGACTTAAAACAGATACGTCTCACAATGCAGAAGTTCAAAACTAAATTTCTAGAAGACGAATTTTAAAAATAATTCAGTATTAGACTTGATCCAATCAGATGCAAACTCTAAGCACCAAACGCTAAACTACTCATCCCAATCAGCCAAAAAGCAACTACACGCTACACTGCCATTCACTACGCTGGCTCGATCCACATACACAGCGAAGCAAATTAAACGAAAACAAATTACAGAATCTTATAATTCAGCAAGACAACTCGAAACATTGAAGATGGTGCACAACATTCTACCAACTCTTAAAAAAAGTCGTGCATATACACAGTGAAACCTCATTACCGCACGAAACTTGTGAGCTGTACATGCCACTAATTATTATTACTATTATTTATGTTTTGCCCAAGATAAGTGTAATTCCCTCAGGAATTAAAAAATTATGCTAGGACCTGTTAAAGGGTATCTGGGAAATCAGGCCTCATCCTCAGCAACACCAGAAAACATGCCCTGAAAAGCAATGGCATTGAAGTGCTGGATACAGGTAGAGAGGCGCTGAGAAAGGAAACTGGCTTCACGTAACTTTCCAGAGACGGTTGAAAGGCAACCTCAAGGATGAAATCAACCCTGGCAGTGTTTCGAGGCGATGGGTGGAAAAAATATGTAGATGTGTCAGTGTATTGTTATTATTATTATTATTCCTACTAATACTACTACAAAAATTGTAATGCACACAAAGTGGCAGAGAAATCGTATCTAAGTACTGAATGTATAAAGTGTCATAACTGCATGAGGTCCTCTGCCTGATAAAGACTAAGCAAGGGCTTTGCAGGCGTTAATGAATCAAGCCCCTAGAGATTGGAAGAGGCCGCCTGGTAGACCCAGAACTACGTGGACCAGGACAGTTTCAAAGGATCTGGAAGAAAATGCTTTTGGCCTGCATGCTGCATGGAAGAAGGCCAGGACAGGAAGGTGTGGTGACACACTGTGGAAACGGCTACACTCATATGAGTTTGCCACTGGAGAGAGAGTCGCTATCAAATGACACACATCAACCGATAGTATTCAATGCTGACTTGTGTAATCTTACAAGCCAAGAACTCAAATAATCAGTCACAGAATCTAGTTACGCTGAGACTAGCAGCGCACAGAAGTCTCCAACAGACATGTGTAAGAGTAACAAGAGAACAGATCAGTAATATTCAAACGGAGAGCTGGTAGCAATAACCTTGCAAAATGACTGTAGCAATATTGCAAATTGGGAGCATGCAGTAACCTGGTAAATTGACAGCAAAATATTGCAAATTGGGAGCAGAAGCCTAGCAGTAATCTTAAATGGCAATATCTTGCAACTGACAGCAACATGCTTGTAAAACTGGAGCAACAAAATTGCAAGTTATGGCAAAAATGTCAAAAACTGCAAGCAGTGAAACCGAAAATCCGGAGTTGCAATCGAGCTCAGTAAATATGCATGCTGTAATGAGGTTTCTCTCTACCATCGACTAATGCAACACTCAAAGTACAAAAGACAGACGAACTATACAAATCAGTGATTTCCAACTCTATGCCCCATAAGTGGCCTTGTGGAGAGCAGAAATGAAGCTCAAAAACCATCATTGCATGTTGTACAATTAACACTCAATTTAAGATATTTAAACAAAACATGATTAAGAAAATTCAAATTTAAGTTAAAATTTTTGAAGAATTTCAAGCCCAGAAAACTTTCAGGCATATCACTTAGATACGGCTGCAGAAATCTGAAAATTTTGATGAGAAATTCTAGCAGCTTGCATCTGAGTCAAACGAATCTCGGGGCACCTGTACTCTTTCCCTATTTTCTGCAAGTTGTTTTGATTGGTTTGAAAGAAGAGCTTAGTTACACATTGCCCCACAAACTCGCAATGCTCAAGTTAAAGCCATTCTGTCCCCTAGTATTCCACCAACCCATGTCTCCAGATTGCGTCTTTCTAGTAGTGAATAGAACTGTATGACCGGTCAATAACAATTACTGCAATTCTTCCCAGTCATTGTAATTATGACTGTAATTTCCATCCATTATGGTTATGAATGTAAACCTTTAGTCATAATTACAACTGTAATTTTACCGTTTTACAGATAATTCTATCGTCCAGCTGGAGATGGCTAGATTTATTTCTGTCAATTACGAGCATGCCTGTAATTCTTCCCAGTTTTAAAAGTTTCTATCCAAAATGAGAAATACAAACAGTTGATAATCACAGCAGCCGTAATTCTTCCCAGTTCAACGGCCCTCCTAATCCAAAAAGCTGGAGATCACTGAACAACACGTGGGCAGACGATCGATCACAGCCCAAACATCTAAACAAAACACCGAAAGCGGAACTGGAGAAGTTGTACCTGACGGATGAGTACTTCGTTCAAAATGTTCGTTTAGCAGTTCAAGCGCCTGGGGTGTAAACGACGTCCTCCGTTTGCGTTTCTTCGACGGCTCAAGGCCGATGAACTCGGAGAGATTCTGCATCCCGTTCTTGTATCTCTCCTCGGCCATTGCCATCCATCGCTCCAGGACTGGTTTTATCTTCTGAGCGCTCTTCGGAGTTATGTCCAACTTCTCGAACCTGCAGCACCACGTGGATTCATGTTCAGACTGCAACACTTGAAGCATTCATATAGCACCACTCCGCGCATTTATAAAGCGCCACTTAAGCATTTTACACAGTGCCACTATAAGCACTAAATCTCTCCATATACATGTACATTTATATCTACCACCTTTGTCAAGCTCTTAAAAGGCTCTGCATAAATAGCCAGATACATATATGTGTGTGTATGCACGTACATGTATGTATGTATGCAAGTGTGTATGTAAGTGTGTATGTATGCAAGTGTTTAAATGTATGTATGTAAGTCTGTATGTATAATTATATATGTATGAACTTAAGTATTTATGTATGTAGATATGTTTGTATGCACATATGTATGTGCATGTCTAATCATTTATATAGCGCCTGTATGAGCTTCAATTTATTAGCGTCAGTAGTGGCAACTTGCCTGCAGATGGCCGACTGACTGTACGAAGGGCCTTCGGTGACGCTCAGGGCCTGGCCAACCTGCGTCTGGGTGAGGCCGAGCGACAGCCGACGAATCTTGAACTGTTTGGCAAACTCCCTCATCTCGTCCAGGTTTACTCCGTCGACGACTGTGCCTTCCCTCGTGCTGCTGATCGTGTCTTTGTTAGCAGAAAACAACAGAAATCTATCGATAGTCGACGCATTAACAGTAAGTCAGGTACAAAGTTTCCACAGTAAAATTCTTGAATTAACAGAATTGTTTGGTATATCTTGGGATAATAAGTAAATCGTAATCGTGATATCAAGATGTCTACAGTGCCAACAAAAGCCAAGTCGCAGGAACTAGCTTATTCACAGGCGCTCAGTCAAAACAAAATCAAGAGGCAGGAAGAGTTCAGTTCCAGGTCAAGATCCAACAATCATGGAGGTAGGTAGGCAGACGGCTACGGGTGGTGGTGTTTGGAATTGAACCAGAAAATGAGATGAGAAAGAGGGAGAATCACAATAGGATTTGTGGACGAGGAGTGTTTTCAGTTTTGCTTGAATACCTGTGCAGAAATTGTTGGACATGTACACCGTTAAACTTAATGTACAGTATATGGAACTTACATTTCCAGTGGAGAGAGTTTCAGTTTTCTTTTCATTTTTCTAATTTTCCCCCTAATGTGACTTTGTTTGCACTGTCTGTCTGTCTTGTGCAGAATTAAAATGTCTGTTTCTTTCTATAAAGAAACTTCCCAAAAAGATGACCATACTTTACCATCACTTCTTTACCTTACTTTACCTTACCAAACCTTACAGTGCCTCTTTCTTTGGCCTTGGCTGAGCTGTGGTACTAAGTAAACTGCCTTATTCTGATTAATACATAACCTTGCCCCACTTGAACTTGGCTGCCTTGAACTTACGATGTTAAACTGAACTGAACTAAAGAAACCTTATTGAACATCAGGATCTTTTCCTTCCTTCAATTACCCACCTAATCTTTCTTTGCTTTACCACACAATACCATATCTTACCCTACCTTACCTTACCTTACATTACCCTACCTTACATTACCCTACCTTACCTTACCTTACATTACATTACCCTACCTTACCTTAACTGACTCGGTGCTTTCCCAAGTACTGACTTGGTAGTAGTTGGTTGATGTTGGGCGTCACCCCATTGACTCCTCCTCCTCCTCCGCCTCCTCCTCCCGCCCCTCCAGCCGCGGCCGAGGTTCCTCCCGTCGGCCCAGCGCCTCCACCGGTCGTCGACACCGCCTCTCCCCCAGTCGCCTGCACGACTCCCGTCCCGGCCGACAGCAGCGCCTGCGTCATCTGGGCGATGTTGATCTGCAGCGCCTTCTGCGGAGTCCCGGACGAAGGGGCCCCAGTAGCGGCTGCGGCGATGGGCGTCGTTGCCAGGGTGAGCGTCGTCGCCTGGGCCCCTCCACCGGCCGTCGACGAGGCGGCTGATGCCGAGGAGCCGGTCGCGACGTCGACCGAGGCGGCTGCAGCCACCGCGGCAGCCGAGCGCTGCAGCTGCTGGACGAGCTGACCGATCTTCGTTGACCCGGCTGAGCCGCTCGTGCTGTTTGTCACGACGTTCTGCTGCAGGAGCTGCAGGGACCATTATGCAACGACCAAGTAAGGCGATGTTACACGTAACATAACATAGCATAGCATAACATAGCATAACGTAACAACGTAACGTAACATAACATATAATATAACCTAACACAGCATAACATAATATAACATATATTAGCATAGAATAGCATAACGTAGCGTAACATAGCATAAAACAACATTAAGATCATAGCATAACATAATATAACATAGCATAACATAACAGATGTGTCATCCGATCCAATTAAAACCTTTGTTATGTTTTGTTACATTATATAATGCTATGCTATGTTATAATGCTATGCCATGTTATGTTATGCTATGTTGTTATGTTACTTTACGTTATGCTACATTGTTATGTTATTCTATGTATATCCTTATATTATCCTACGCTGTTAGGTTATGTTACGATATGCTGTGCCATGTTGTTACGCTGTTATATTACGTTATGCTATGCTGTTATGTTGTTAAACAGCTGCAAATTAACCGGGAATACTTAAAAGCCAATATGAGACAATTCCATCACCCAAACCATTCTACAGATCAACAACTCTTGCACCAAAGTATCTCTGCCATAATATTCCTCATGGTTTCTTAAATAATTTATACCCGTGGCCTCAAGTCGCTGCTGCCAATTCAAAGAACCTCTCACGATGCACTGCTTCCTTTCCAGTGATCACCTTATAAGCTTCATTTAGGTCCCCTCTACTCCTCCTTCTCTTCAGTGTCGTTAGCCCACACCTTTGCAACCTTTCTTAACTGCTCAGATCCTTGTAACCCTAAATCGGTTTAGTAGCCCTCCTTTGCACCGTCTCCTGTTGCCCTACGTCATGTTTCAGATGTGGATTCCATACACGGCGCTTAATAACTGCAGAAATAATAATATTATTACAGCTGACGGTTAGAGTTTGGCAGCTAACAGCTAGCAGTCTAAAGACCACTTAACCAGGCAGCGATCGTGAAGGAGCTCACCCGATTACTTCATTGATAAATGAGCAGGGTCGAGGCCATACGATCGCTAACAAAAAACATGTACATTTACACTTACTTCTGGACAGGCTTAAATTACCCAGGTAATGTGTGTGAACAAGTGTCAGATGCAGGAAGGTCAGTCAGGTTTACCTCTGATCTTTCGATAGATCTTTTTCGACAGACCTTTTAACAAATGTCAAATGTTTAAGTGTACTAATAATTCCAATCGTGGAACAGTTACCTGCGGTGAACCGATTGCAACGATCTGGCCCTGGGCATTAGTAATGATCTGAGGGATGTTCGTAGATGGGGCCAGTGATGCAGTCGACGTCCCAGACTGTTGCTGCTGCTGCTGAACCAGCTGCCGAAGAGCCAGGTTCTGAATGTTCTGCGCTACGTTGGCTGCACAAGAGGAACAAACGGATTTATGAGTAATACAGAAAGAGTCGATACTTGCATTGTTAATCATTAACATTACAGATTAAGACTTGTTATATGTGTTCTTTATAACATGAATTCTCATATAAAATGACTGGAGACAAGGATCTCAAAGTTAATTCACCTATAGAAAATAAACTTACTTAAATTATTTCTGCATTTACCTCTCAAGAGGGCAGCATAAATGACAAGGCTGTCTAAATGATCGAAACAAATGCATTTTAAGGTACCCAGAAACGTCTCACAACACAGAAGGCGTCAATCAATGTGTTTGCCTTGAAGAAAAACTGTTGTCTATGAACTAACAGAAAGGTATAGCTGAAATACAAGAGGTCCTCCTTAGTTGGAATGATCTGTTTGGGTGACCTATTGGCACATGCTGAATCTAATCTAATCTAAAGACTTCTGTAGCGCCATTATCATAATGCTCAGTCAACGGTCACTTCAAGTCAAAATCGCAATCCAAAATCATAATTCGTTGGAGAAGCCGGGTCGAATTCCAATATGTCAGAGAAACCAGAAGCCAGGCTCAGAGATCCAAGTCTTGATCTCTGAACTTAGATTTCCTTGGGTTAGAAGACAACTAAGCTGAAACGAACCACAACTATGCGGACTGTTGACAGTCTTCACCAGTGGACAATCAATGTTATCAAATGCCTTAATGTAATCAAATAAAAGTCAAAATATTTTATCAATAAGCCAAATCAAACCAAAAAATTAAAAGGAAACGTATAAGAAAGAAACGATATATGTGACAAACTGAAAAGATTTAACATATTTAGGTAATGTGATGCTGTACCAAATGCCTCCACTGATATAGCGCTTTTAACAGAGTCCCTACACAGGACCTATATCAATTTTACGAAATAGGAATGCAGAGCTCCATAATATATTCCGAAACTGCCCTAACTATCAAGATCTGCTCCAAGAAGAGGAGGATTTCCAGATTGGCCGATTAGTGTAATACTTATAAGCAAATTTGCACATTAGTAAAATACTCATTGGAAGATTAGTAAAATACTTATTGGCAAATTGTTAGATTATTAAAATACTGATTGACAAAAATTGGCAAATCACTAGAACACTTCTTGTGTCACACACAGATTACCTACTAATTAAACTGAGAGGTGAAGCGACCATTACGAGCGGTTGCAGAGCGTTGCCTGTAACAACAGATCGACTGTGTAGCGCAGTGAGACAACGATAGACAACTGAATGCTAATCACAACAACAAACTATGTCGAAACACAAAGCGAATCAATCAACTGAGAAACAACGATAAATCAAAGACAATCAGAAGAAAACATTAAAATGATCAAATTCAAAAGATACTATTTGAAAGATCGTTTTCATACAAATATACTAAAAGATCACATTCAAGATATCAAAAGCAAACAACAACGTTTAAGCATCAACTCAAAATTAAGCCTTAAAATAAAATAATGACAAGGTGCTTTGAAATTTCAACTCTGCAAGAGTCTGGAGTTAAACTTCTAAGGCCTTCGTAGCTCATCCACCCACAAGGACTGTAATGAACTGGTAAAGTTACGTAATGTAAACGTAGAATCACGTTACACCTGGCAAGGTATCTGCTTGGGAAAGCGCTCTAACCAAGCCAAACAGCTTAAATGTGGAAAATCCCATGGAAAAACAACTGCTTACTCTTACCAAAATCTACGCTGTCCATAAAAATATCCAACGATTAACGAAGAGACTAAACTCTTCAAAATATTCTCTACTGAAAGACAACGCTAGTAAGACTAGACTGCTCATAAAGACATAAACTGTCTGGCATCAAAGCCACCCACCCTGCCATATAGTTTCATCTAATTACAAGTACTACAAAAGACACAGCAATGTCTGGTAACTTCTGCGGCACTGATAGTTAAACGTACAAAATGGTTGCCTCTAAGAAAAATTGCAATCATAATCCCAAACAACACTAACTTCAATCAAAATTTGTGCTGTGCTGGTTCCACCCAGCCTTGAATAATACTGATATGAGCCCAATGATAAGACAAATCCTTGCAACACAAAAATTTCAAAATTAAAATGAGGTTACACTCTTAAACAAACTGAATCGAGATAAAATCGAAACAACATTCGCAAATGAACTGAGAAGAAAGTCCAAAACGTCGCCCGACATTCTTACTCGACGTAGGAATCGTCAGGTTCAGCTGTGGTGCAAGGCCAGCCATATTGGTCGCGATCAGCTGACCACTAGATGTCGCCAGCAGCTGCATCTGGTTACCAAAGCCGGCGGCGAGCGACAACGGGATCGAGACGAGTTGCTGCGTACCGTTGCCCGTGGACACAGGAATGAGGAGGTGCTGAATGGGCATCGTCGAGGGTGACGCAAGGCCCGTCTGGTTGGCGATGAGGAACTGTGGCGCCACCTGTGGCTGGCCGAGAAGCTGCTGGTGTGGGCTGGAAAGTGTCGGAGAGAAGACGCCTGAAAATTAATCAGTTTGTTTATGTTTTTAAAGCACAAACTCAGTACATCTGAATCTGAGGCACGGATGAATGTCCGCTAGTAAAATGGAAACATAACATGGAAAAACCCAGAATACTCGTCTAACAGAACCATCTATCTAATGTCACCTAATCTAATGACTTCCATTGGCCACTGTCATCATGCACAAGGTAAATGTAAATGTACACAATTTTGCATAGGGACCGTATAGCCTCGACCTTGCTCATTTTTCAAAGAATTGATCCTTCACCACTGCTGCCCATTTGAATGGGTGCCATGTCATTTAAGCTCCTTATGTACAAAACGTGCTAGCCGGAGATTCAAATCTGTAAAACATAGCCATGATCGGCATGCAAACTGGCATCCTTGAGGTTTGATCACTTCAAGGAAACCACAGTCAAAAGTTCTAATTCATTGGAGAAGCCAGGTCAAAATCCAAAAGGTCAAATCTAATGACTTCTATAGTAGCATCATGATAATAATAAAGCAGGCGTGAATCAATCGTCGCTTCAAGTTAAACTGTAGTCAAATCATGATTGACTGAAGAAGTCTGGTCGAAATCTGACAGCGAGTAAACCATGAGTTAGGCTATGAGCACTGTTCCCGCTAAGCTGTGCGCATGTGCGCGCACACACGTCGTGAGACGAGCGCACACAAGAAAACATGGAGCGTATAAGAAAAATCTTCCTTCAAAACATGTTTTTTGCATAAAATATTATTTCAAACACGTCCTTGTAAAATGTTGCAGAAAAGAAATTTTATGTGCACACAGACTCCAAAGAATTAGAGTGAACACTAGCTATGATGGGTATGAGCAAACTCAAAGAAGCAAGTCTTGAGTTCAAGACCCGCCGCTGTGTCACCTGACGTCTGGTCGCTGCGGTGAAGTTCTGCGAGGTCCGTCATTCCAAGGGGCTGGATTCCAAGGAAGAAGTTGTCTCCAAGGGCAGCAACGCCTGACGACGAGGAACTCATCGTGACTGGAACAGAGAGGGAAGGAAGGGCAAGAGACGAAGACAACGGAGACGCCTGCTGATTCACTCCTGACAACATCACGTCCTAACAGGAAAACCACAATGACAACCACATCGAGTGCATCACACAGGTATAACACCAGATCAAGTTCTAATTAACACCAGTTATTATCATTACACTGGAAACTTGTTAAAACGTGGTCTCTGGGAGACAAGAATTTCAAGAACGTCCTTACAACTAGGTTGTGGTTTAGCAAGTTTATTTCCTATATGGCTTGTCAAAATTTGGATCTACGTCTTCAGCCACGTTTTATCAGAACTCAAGTTATAATGAAGTGCATTAAGACGAGTCCCTGGTTTATTGTTAATATCAATCAGATGTTTATATTGCGTTAATTTATAAATTCACCTTATACATGCAAGTAGCTGGCAAAAGCTGAAAATTATCACTCTAATTTATCTCTATAATAATACCCAATTCTAATAGCCAACTTCAAACATCGCTGCCTAACTTTTAACAGCCAACATTTAATAGCTATTGCGTAATTCTAAAAGCCAACATTTAATAGCTATTGCCTAATTCTAAAAGCCAACATTTAATAGCTATTGCCTAATTCTAAAAGCCAACATTTAATAGCTACTGCCTAATTCTAAAAGCCAACATTTAATAGCTATTGCCTAATTCTAAAAGCCAACTTCAAAGGTCGTTGCCTGGATGTCACCGACCTTGTTGATGATCGCTGCTTGGATGAGAGTCGAGGAGTCATGCTTGACGTCTCCATTGAGCGCATCTCCGATGCCCGGAACCGAGTCGTTGGTGTCAGCATCCATTGGCGGATCAGGGTTTGGAGACAGTTCCCAGTGGGGATCCACTATGGTCAGCTTGTCACCACGCAGTGCTTCAGCCAACAACTCGAACACCAGCTGCAGCCGAGAAGATGCACCCGACAGACCTAAGAACATCGAATCAGAAGCCATCAGTAATCTCCGTTAGACTTAGGTTATTATTACGTTTAATTATTATTAATCAGATATTTATGAATTCACTAATTTATGAATTCACCTCAAAAGCGAGGGTAGCTGCAGAAAGGTAAGTCTTCAGTTGTTTGCGAAATGAAATAAGAGAACGAGAAGGTCAACTAGAAAACAACCCAAGTCAATATCTAGGTCAGGCAAACAGCGTTATGGCAACGTAGAGCAACTGGGTAAGGTTAAGAAAATTAAGGTAAGGTTAGTTAATCAGTTAGTTACCAAGCTTAATATAGCACCTTTCCATCAGGCCTAACTTCCAAAAGTGCTGTCTATGCTAACCCTCAATGTCATTGAAACAAAGTCATTAAAAACAAAATGTTCATTAGTAAGCAAAGGGTGCTCAAACAAAGGTAAAGTAAGTGAGTCAGGGCAAGGCAAAGTAACAATAAAAGGGGTAAGGCTAAGAAAGGTAAAGCAAGATAAGTAAGGTAATTTAAGGCAAGCTAAACCATGGTAATGAAGAGGTTATGCAGCTGTCCAAGATGAGAAACAGCGTGCTAACCAACAAAAATATGACATAAAAAATCAGAACAATCTCAGACAGACTAAGGTTAACAACAAATCATCCAAGGTAAGCTGGGGTAATGCAAAGCAAGGTATGGCAAGGTAAAGTATGCCATGGTAAACCATGGCTGTTAGTACCCAAGGTCGTGAAGTATAGCAGTAAGTAACTTTCATTGGGTTTATGTAAATCTACCTCAGTGACACATGATAACATGATCAGCGAAACATAACGTTCAAGTGACAAGTGCAACATATGCAAACATGAAACATGCAACATATAACTGCAACATATGTTCACAAGTTACTTGCAACGACAGTTAACATGACAACTGCAGCATATGTTAACAAGACACACCACATGTTTACAAGATAACTGGAACAACAGCTAACATGATAACTGCAGCATAAGTTAACAAGATGCAACATATGGTTACATGATAACTGCAAAAAAGCTAACAATAACAGCAGCATATGTTAACAAGATAACTGGAACATAATACAACTGCACTCTGAACACATACAAACACACCCAGATGAGAGATCAACAGACACACTAGAGCTCCACAACAAAACCCTTTCAGAGATGCTGTTCTCACATAAAACTAGTAATAAAACTGCAAAAAAGCTTCACTGCAAATCCAAAAAATCTTTGATTACCAAACTCCAGATACGGCCTTGCGAGAACACAAAAGGATTTCATTAGCAATAAATTACAACATGCATAAATATCAAGCTAAAAACAGCTAAACGTGCAACATGGTTGCACAGGATCAGATATAGCGCACAACGCCATCCACGAAGCTTAGATAATTACATCAAAAACAGATCACAAATAATCGGGGACATATTCTGTGACACGGCTACACTGTTTAAACCAATCAGACCTTCCTCTTGTAAATGTAAATCGCCTAAACTTCTCAGCATCACACATATCCTGCACCAGGGAGCCCAGCCTATTCACCAGCGCTTGGAACAGTAGTCTTCCATCAAACTATATGTACTGCTTTGCGACATACAGCTCAACAAACTTCTCCGTTCACCTCAAGTTGCACATATCTAGATCTGTTAGACAGCTGTGTAACGTTTCTAAAAGGCTCTACTTAAGTGCTTTGATACACACTTATATGCACTTGTGTCTGTAGTTGCCAGACATTACTGTGAAGTACGCAAAGCGGCACCAGAGAACTCTAGGTAGAAGTTGCCCCCTTTACAGCCTGACTTCTGGTTTCCCTCACTTGTCGTTTTTCGACCGGATCAAAACAGATCAGGATTTTTTTACTATAGTTTCATTTGAAGCGATTGTCGATGGATACCTAACGCATTATGATAACGGCTCTAGAGAGGACACGAGATTAGCATGGATTAGAAAGGAATGCAACTAAGAACACACATACACATTAACTGTACAGGCTTTTAGGCACAGCTCTGCCAGACAGCTGTACATCGCTGAAGACTGTCATGGTTTTGTCGTGTGGAAAGAATGCCTGATGGCTGGATTCCACGCAGTGTGCTACAGAGAAGTTTTGAAGGAAAGAGAAACAAACGAAGACCATGATTGCGCTGGATAGACAGAAGATATTATTTTAATGCATTTATTAAGAGCCACTAATGAAAAATAATAATAATAATAATAAGACAATTTATATAGCGCCGTAACACGGCCGAGGCCGAAGAGAAAGCATCAATCGATGGCTCTGATGAGGAGGAGTAGGAGGAAGAGGATAGGGTTGGTGTGGAGGTGGCCCGCACTGTGCCTCTGGTGGCCAGCTATGGGCCCAATGAACATGGCTGTGAGAGGAACCAGTGGGGTATACATTCCACTTTCCCCAACAAAGTGCACCCAAATCAACCAGACAGCAGTCTTGCTAACTCCATGGTCTCCCTGACCGCACACCGCTTCCTCTAACCCGACTCTTGCACCAGGCTGCACAACTCTGTCCTGAGACCACAACCCACCTGCTCCTCATTCTCTGCACTGGCTTCCTGTATCTGAGTGCACCCGCTTCAAGCTGGGCACACCTCATGTACAAAGCACATGCACATCATCTGCTATCCAACCTACGATCCATGGTTCCACGCTGTAGCTCTGTTAAAGGCCGATCCGATCCTCAAGCAATGACTTCTGGAAAGTATGTTGTTCCTGTCTGGGACACATCTTGTCTTTCCCTCCATCTGAAACTAAATACCTCCTCGTGTTCACAACTCTCTTACGGAGACCATCTTTCTCTTTAACGTGAACCCTACCTCTTCCAGTCTGTCTAAGGTTTGTAACGTTTCCTGTTAAATGGCTTCCATAAACACTCCTGAACTTTGTAAGGAGGGCATCATCAAATTTCAGTGGCATCGTCCTAACATCACTGATCCCCGCTGGCACAACGGAAGATACAGAGACTACAATACTCGATGTGTTCCTCTACTTGACCTAGTTCTGCTGTCATCTGATCTAGTTTTCTTGTCTCCTCTATAAGCAGGCAACGGCGCCCTACATCATAATTATGGGCTGAGGAAAATTGGCAGCAAATCATGACATAATTGGGCTTTTTTGAGGTCCCAACCCCAAACATAAACATTGAGTTACACATGCCAACTGGAAAAATAGATGCTTAATAGCGCCAAAGGCCGGCGAAACACAACTACTAACCACCGCGCTATAAATCGTCTTCTTCTCCTCCTCCTCCTCCTTCTTCTTCCTCTTCTTCTTCTCCTCCTCCTCCTCCTCTTCTTCTTCTTATTATTATTATGATCATCATCATTTTAATATTGTGATTATTATTATTATCAAAAACTGTTTTAAAAGCTTTGAGAGACTGCACCCAGAATCCTAGCAGATATCAATTATTGCATAATATGTAACTAAGTGAGCAATTAAGCTAAACAGCCATCAGATACTGTAGCAGTAGAGCACAGTCGCTGTGGCCAATATGTCCTAAACAGTAATGTCTGGAAACGCCAGACACTAATGCACCAGAACGTTCTCAGACATAAACTGTCTCATAATAAGTAACCAAGTAACGGTTAAGCTGATCAGACATCAATACTCTGATAATAAGTGTGGCCTCTAGCCAGACAGTAAGGTGTGCATTCTGTAGCCAGACAATATATACATGCATGCACACTCTGTGCCTCTACCTTTGCGTTTATGTGCCATTCTGTATGTCTGTCTTTGCGATTGGGTTTCATTCTGTATGTCTGTCTTTGTGGCTGTGCATCTTCCTTTATTTGTTTGCTGTGTTACGTATTTAATTGTTTGTGTATTATATCCACACCTACGATTTCCCGCTCAGCCGATGGACATATGGAGTCTTAACAAATGCATTACTTACTTACTTACTTACATTAACATTAAGAACCACGCAAGCAGAACACAAGAAGAACGTGTTCTGCTTAGAGTGAAAGCTGGAGGGCTCTGTCGAAACACAACTGCAAGCAGAGTGGAAAATTCAAGACGGCGTGGACAAGCAATCGTAAATGAGCGCTGGTCACAGACAGGATGGGTACAAAACACCTTAACAGACCCGCTCCACTCTGGAGACTGCCTAGAGAAAGAGGAGACCTGCTCCACTCTGGAGACTGCCTAGAGAAAGAGGAGACCTGCTCCACTCTGGAGACTGCCTAGAGAAAGAGGAGACCTGCTCCACTCTGGAGACTGCCTAGAGAAAGAGGAGACCTGCTCCACTCTGGAGACTGCCTAGAGAAAGAGGAGACCTGCTCCACTCTGGAGACTGCCTAGAGAAAGAGGAGACCTGCTCCACTCTGGAGACTGCCTAGAGAAAGAGGAGACCTGCTCCACTCTGGAGACTGCCTAGAGAAAGAGGAGACCTGCTCCACTCTGGAGACTGCCTAGAGAAAGAGGAGACCTGCTCCACTCTGGAGACTGCCTAGAGAAAGAGGAGACCTGCTCCACTCTGGAGACTGCCTAGAGAAAGAGGAGACCCACTCCACTCTGGAGACTGCCTAGAGAAAGAGGTCATCCAAGGCACAACTCCTGTATTCTGAGCTCGGTTAAGACCTAAGATGACATGGACAGACAACATAAAGCCGTGGTTACAGGAGACAAAGGGACAGAAACATATAGCACAAAATTGTTGTCTGTAGTGCAGCCAATCCTTGGCTTGAGGACTTGTAATTGTAATTTAAGATTTATAAAGCGCCTCTTAGAAAATAAACTCAACAGAGGCGCTCCTGACCTGAACAAGTAAAATCACTGTTAAACAGTATAGTCTTCAGGCGCCTGTGAAACCCTGAGAGGGGAAGATAGAGGAGCTCGAGTCGCAGATCTCGAGAGAGACGGTTTCAGCAGGTGGGACCGACGTACACAAAGCTTCTGGACTGGGCGGTAGCACTTCACATGCGAGGGACAAACAAGAGATCATGGATGGCCGAACGGAGGGTGCTACGGCCCGGTAACGAGGAGACTAAAGTGCAAAAGTCCACGAAGTAAAGAGGACGGATGAAGCAAAAAGAGACAATAGACCAGCAAGGATATGAACCCTCTATCTTTGCACTATACTCAAAATCGCAATAAAAAGCCCAGCTTAGAATATTTGAAACCCAGGACTTGAACCCTCTATTTTCGTACTGTATGCTAACCCCAACAACCACATTAGCTGAGCCAATTTGTTGTCACAAAGCGGGCCAGCTACTGGCCCAATGAAGGTGGTTGTCTCAGAAATCCCAATTGCAATCCAGCTCACAGGATTTGAAACCTGGAATTTGAATCCCTTATCTCTACTCTGTAAGCTAATTCACACATCCAGCTTAAAAGATTTGAAACTTGGGATATGAACTGTTGCCCTCTACGCTAAATCCCAATCACCAAGCCAGTGTGTTGCCGATTGGTTCCGCGGCAAATACGGTCCTAACTCTGCCCACTTCTGCACAATACAGTGAGGTGAAGTTTAAAATATCCGGTTGCCTTGCTAGCAAAAGCTGATATGGGATCATTTTTAAAGTGGAAATCCAGTCAATCTGCACCAATGCAGTTGTAATCAGCACAAAACACGATTCTGATGAACAAGGAAGCAGCAACTGGTTTTGACCGAATCGAACCCTTCTTGCCTATCGATTTTGTTTTCACAGAGCATCTGCGAATAAGCTGGTTCCCGTGGCTTCGCTTTCACTGGGCGCTGTAGAAATCTCGAGTTTACAATTACGATTACAAGTTGTATTGGTAGAAAAATTTCATAATAATTTCCGGAACCGTTTTTGCTTGGGTCTCAAAATGTCTTCACACCAGCGTACAGCTTAAAGAAGTGCGTCGGACAGCCACCGTCGTAATCTCTGCCCCGGATCGATAATGCCCGAGCCGCCACTGCACTTGGCGGGATCAATAAGCGCCCCTTAGCAACCCGACGTCAGTCCATCTCGGCCTCGGTCAACTCCATCACACGTTGGCTGCCAACAGAGCGGCAACCGTCGCCGACACACTCAACCAACCTTGACAATAATTGCACCCTGAAGTGACCGGGGCTTGACAGCACGCCCCGTTTTGTGTAATGTCTGCTAGCTGCAGACATCAGTATGGTTAGTTCAAGTAATGGCTCTTCTCAGCACACATTAGTCTGGCTAATTCAAGTAGTGTCTGCTGTTAGTGCAAACAAGTGTGGCTAATTCAAGTAATGTTACCTGCTAACAGACACTAGTGTTGTTACAAGGTTTGCTGTTAACAAACACTACTATGGCTAGTTCAAGTAATGTCTCTTCTCAGCACACATTAGTGTGGCTAATTCAGTAGTGTCCGCTGTTAGCACAAACAGGTGTGGCTAATTGAAGTAATGTTAGCTGCTAACAGACACTAGTGTTGCTACAATGTTTGCTGTTAACAAATACCAGAATGGCTAGTTCAAGTAATGTCTCTTCTCAGCACACACTAGTGTGGCTAATTCAAGTAATGTTTGCAGTTAACAGACACTGGTGTGGTTACAAGTAACGTTTGCTGTAATGACCAGTGTCACTAGTTCAAATGTCTGTTCTTAGGACACACTAGTGTGCCTAGACATTTTCCAGCCGTACTTTACAAGTGATTTCTGATAGTTTGAGACACATTTTAAAACAGATTATGTTTGCTGTAACAACGCAGAGTCCCTGACATGTGCATATGATAGCTTTTAATTGGTTTTAGCGTTTGATAACAGTGCACCAATGTGCTCTAATACTCAGACATAAAATGTCTGGTGTCAAATCACATTTAGCATCACTTAAACTGCCAGAAAAGTTTGAATAGGTACTACAGAAACTGGATACATAGGACACAGTGACTGTACATTACACCAGACAAATGATGTAGCATTCTAGCTACACTGACGTCTGCTGCTTCCAGACATTAGCTTTGCAAGTAGAAATTGGCCACAGTAACCTGTGCATTAACACCAGACAGACTGTGCCTATGAGCATTCTGACAGCATTAGGTCATTTTATAGTGTCCAGATTAAGACTATGAAGGCAGTGTTGAAAATCTAAGTTGAGCAATTCAGCCTTCTAAACAATTATTTCTCCAGCGCCTTGCACCACAAGAAGACCAAACTCAGTGGAATCAGAAACTTTGAACTGACAGAAACACTTCCCAACTGCCAAATTAGTCAGACTGCTCAAATATCAAACAGCTAAACGGGTTTCAGTTCATGAGTTGCAACAGCTGTCAACATACATCTAAACTAATCTAATCTAATCTTCAAAATTAAACAACTAAACAGCAGCTTCAGTGTAGCAAATGCACAGAGGTTCACAAAATCTAATCTAATCTAATCTTCAAAATGATTCTAGCTTCAATACAGGAGTCCCAGAGCCGTCAGCATACATCTAATCTAATCCAATCGAATCTAATCTAATCCTCAAAATGAAACTAGTTCCAGTACAGGAGTTCTATTGCAGTCCAGTTAAAACTAATCTAATCTAATCTTCAAGCAGATAAACAGCTTCACTGCTGCAGTTCCACGAGGTCCACACACATCTAATCTAATCTAATCTTCAAAACAAACCAGCTAAAATATAATTCCTTTTTAATTGCATTTCTTTATCTGCCCAAACACATCTAATCTAATAAAACAGGAAAACTCCTATTGCTTCACTTTCATACTACACTAAGAGATCTAATCCCAAAGTCTGAATCAAATTCCTTAGTGGAGGCGTTTGTGACTCCATTCTGCTCCCGTGTGTTCCACTGGATAAAGAGCAGTGAACACCATGTGGGAGGGGAGACGGCGTGAAGTGGTGAGGAGTGATTCCAGGAAGCTGGCTGATCTCCAGGAAGCTTCTCCAGAGCAGTAAACCAGATGTGGTCGACTGTGTGTTTACACAAGACAGACAACCGGATTGATGGATTAGATGGATGGAAATACGGAACGAGTAGCTGCGTGGATGAATGGATGGATGAATGGAATACACGCATACAATACAGGGATAGAATAAATGGACGGAATGTATGGAAGGAATGGAAAGACGGAATAGATGGGTTGAAGATACGGATGAAAATATGGATGGATGGATAGATGGACGAACGGAAGAAATAGATGGAGGAAACACGCAATCTATGGATAAAAATTATGAATGAATTGAAAAACCGTATAACTGATAGACGAAATATATGGATGGATTAATGGATAGATGGAAGGATGGCTGCAATATATGGACAAAAATGAATGAACTGATATTACAGATAGACTGATGGATGGATGGGGATGGATGGATGAAAAGATCAATGGATAGACAGATATGTAAATGGATACACTGGATGTATCAATCACCTATTACACATCTCTATCAACTTTAGTCTTCCGAGGTCCTGGGACTAAAGGAAATTTTGGCTGAAGCCCACGCACAACAACAGCAATCCAAAAAGGCATCTGGCTAGTTGGATTGTGACTGCCTTACCTTACCTTGAACTTCCTCAAGAGCAGTACTCATCCTCTTACAAATGCCATCCTCCACAACGATCTGCCAGTTTCACACAGCTGAAGTAGTTACGTATACACTATGCATGTATGTATGTACATGTATATGTATGTATACATGTAAGCATGCATGCATGTGTATATGTATGAAAGACTCTTGCATCCTGACCTGGAAGCAAAACCCTCCTGTCTCTCGATTTTGTTTCCACTGAGTGCCAGTGAATAAGCTGGTTCCCGCGACTTAACTTTCGTTCGGCACTACAGAAATCTCAAGTTTATGATTATGATATGTATATACATGTATGTAATACTATGTACGTATATATGTATGTATGTATGTATGAATATATGCAAGCATGCATGTACATATGTAAGTATGTATGAACATGTTTGCATGTATGAATGTATGTATGTATGTATGTATATATGCATGTATCTTAACAGTCAGTGCAGCACATTTTAAGAACATGACAAAGGCTCATATCTTGGATTCAAACCCTATAAAAGGCCAACGCATTACCACTGGACCACTAAGTAAACTTTGCAGTAATGAGTTAAGAGTTAAGGGTAATCAAAAATAACGTTTCTTCGATGCTGAAAATTTTTCAACAAATGCTCAAACTGAACAAAGAAAACCAGTTTGTTGAGCCAACCCAGAGAGGAAGCCAAGGGTATGAAGAGTTACCAACTTCATTTTCTTAGCCTCAGCATATGTGGGCAGTTGGCCAGCCCTTTCCCTCACCACCTGATCTTCCCATTCACAGTGTACAACCAATGTACTCATTTTGTATCTGAGTTCGCTAGGGACAACAGATGGAACAGAAATCTCAAAACATCTTACTGTCCTGGCAGGATTTTATCCCAAGACACCTAGTGTCTTATGACAATTCTGACTACACTAATGTCTGCCATTTCCAGACATCACATCTAACAGAGTGGATACACCAAAAGATCGACAAATATTTTGACAGAAAATGGCTAACATATCTCCACGAGAAGTGACGGACAAATATCGCCACAAGAAATGACTGACAGATATCTCCACAAGAAATGACTGACAGAATTTATACAGAAAATGACTGACATATCTCCACAAGAAATGACAGGTAGAAATTTAGACAGGAAATGATTCCATGACAAATGACTGACAGATATCGACACAGGAAATGACCTAAAGATACCATCACAGGAAATGACCGACAGATATCTCCCCACGAAATGACCAACAGATATCTCCATGAGAAGTGACTGACAGATATCTTCACCAGAAATGACTGACAGATATCTCCATAGAAAATAACTGACAGATATCACCACAGGAAATGACCAACAGATATCTCCACAGGAAATGACCGACAGATATCTCCATAGAAAATAACTGACAGACATCTCCACAGGACATGACCGATAGATATCTCCATGAGAAATGACTAACAGATATCTCGACAGAAAATGACTGACAGATATCGCCACAGGAAATGACCAACAGATATCTCCACGAGAAATGACTGACAGATATCTCCACAGGAAATGATCAACAGATATCTCCACGAGAAGTGACTGACAGATATCCACAGGAAATGACTGACAGATTTCTCCACAGGAAATGACCAACAGATATCTCCACAAGAAATGACTGACAGATATCTCCACAGGAAACGACCAACAGATATCTCCATGAGAAGTGACTGACAGATATCTTCACAGAAAATGACTGACTGATATCACCACAGGAAATGATTGACAGATATATCTCCAGGAAATGATTGGCAAACATCAATCAGCTAGCTGGCCCTTTTCTATTTTTATACATGCTGAATATCATTCAACACAGAACTGATTTTGCAATCACTGCTACAAGCACTCAAATAAACTCAGCCACAACTACAAACGGGTTATATATTTTTTTATTCAGTTTATAGGGGTTTCAACTCTGAATTTAACTGAACATATGGTTTTGTTCACACAGTTGTACTCCAAGATATCGGCCTTCTCAGCAAAACATCAAACCAGAGCAAGAGACACTCTACCTTGCATGACCTTTTTATCTCATTCAATTTTTAAATTATGTATTGATAATTTTTTATGCTAATTAAAGGTGTGCTTTACCTGTGCAGGCCATTACTGTGTGCAGTTAATTGCATATAATTTTAACATGAATAATAAAACCATGATAAATTCAACATCAATATGCCAGCCAATCTTCCTTCCCTTGCAATTACATGGGTTAATGTTCTTTTCCTCAATTTTACCTCGTAACACAATGGTAATCTATTGCAAGAGCCATCATCGTAGTCGTTGTCGTCATCATCATCATACACACACAACCAACCATGTCTGTGGACGCCCGAATGATTTATAAATTATAATAATTTCAATGTTTATGCCCGAAGCATAAATAATACCACCGATCCGGGTTTTCGCAGACCTACCTTGGTAAGGAATGGCGTACCCCAGTACCCTGCGATCGCAGCTGAGGTTCCTAAAGTCGTCTTGAAGGCCGGGACAAACACATCAACGTCCGTAGCGTTATTCAATAACAAAGAATTCGCAGATATCGGTTCTCGGCTGTCATAAATTATGATAATAGCGCCGATATTATGCTAATATGGAAATTGAGGCGTCCACAATATTCTGGCGTTGATGGCCGAGCCAGCCTCCGCAGCGTTAATCGACAACAAAGAATTCGCAGATATTGTAATAAATTATGATAACATCGTCGATATTATGCTAAATATGCGCCGTTCGCGGACCACTTGCGCAAAAATATGTATCAAATTTTCAAAAAACCTCAGACTTAACAGGAAACTACAATTCTTTAGGAATTTGGATAAAAAAGAAATATAATTTTACGGAGCTTTGTAATAATAGGGATCTTTCACTATCTTGTTTGACTTATGAGAAATAACATAAAGAGAATGCCTGCAAAAATAATTTATCAATCTACTAAATCCTTATTCGTTAGTTTTCATGTGATCTTCTTGCAACAACATTAAGATAAGTAATATAAATATTTTAATTAGAATACATTAATAAAAATTGGCCGGTAAAGAAATAGGATATAATGATCCCTTGGCTGTAAGCTGGTGCATTGCCCCTCTTGCATTACCGCACAAGTTTGTTGTGTAAACAATAGCCGAAACATTGCAAAAAGATGAATCGTAATCAACGGCGTGAAATATTGTGCAATCGTAATCGTAATCTCGAGATTTCTACAGCGCCCAACGAAAGATAAGTCGCGGGAACCAGCTTATTCACAGGCGCTCAGTCAAAACAAAATCGATAGGCAAAAGGTTCCAGGTCAAGATCCAGAAGTCAGGCACTCAGACAGTCGGACAGCTACGGTGGATGATGTTTGAAATTGAAGCGAGAAGAGAGATAAGGGGAAGAGGAAGAATCAGGATAAGATTTTTGGAAAAGAAGTGTTTTCAGTCTTGAGTGAAAGACATGCGCAGAAACTAGAAAGAGGTGAAGAATTGGTGAGTTCGTATGGTGGATCAGATAATTGTCGTAATTCTGGCAGGAGTTTATTCCAGAGGGGTTGGGCGGCTATGGCTATGGAGCGATTTCCAAATTTTAAAGATGGGGTGAAGGGAGGGCGAAGAAGCGGCAAGCGCGTAAAATTCAAACTTTGCCTGCTTGGGTACAAATGTCTGAACAACTGTGCACCACGCTATCTTGCAGACAGCATCAGGCCACTATCTGATGACCAACCGACTGCGACTGCGATCATCAAAATCCGCCAATGTCTTTGTACCAGCAACTAAGACTAGAATGGGTGATCGGGGCTTTTGGGTCACTGGTCCGCGTGCATGGAACAGCCTCCCGGCATCCATTCAGGAATCCAAAAGTGTCAACCTCTTTAAAAAAAGTTGAAATTCTATTTACTTCATGACTCTTAGTACTTGGGCTGACTTGACTTTGTAAAGCACCCTAGAAGTAGCCTGCTACTAACGATGCTATATAAATTGTCGTCATTACAATTACAAGTGTTAGGACAGATGAGGAGCGGGTTGAACGGAGTGGTTGTATTGTAAATATTTGACGAAGATAGGAGGGTTGGGAGGAGGTGAGGGATAAGAATTTGTACTCTATTCGTTCTGGAGACAACGTGGTTTTCGAAGTTCCAATAGAAGCATACTGTGAGATTCGTTTGACTTTGACTGGAAAACATTACCGAATTTGATAAAATCCAACGAAAACTTCTTACATATTTGCTTTTTTTTTTGCTTTATTTCCAACCTTCTTACATATTTGCTTTATCTGAAACCTGGCTCAGTTTAAACACAACTTTTGCTCAATATCACGACTGTATGCTTCCTGGCTACCATCTGTACAGTACTGTCTGACTGCCTGACTCCTGGATCTTGACCTGGAGCCGGACCCTTTTGCCTATCGATTTTGTTTTGACTGAGCGCCTGTGAATAAGCTGGTTCCCGCGACTTAGCTTTCGTTGGGCGCTGTAGAAATCTCGAGATTACGATTACAATTACATCTCGCCATACATCTCGCCATTGCAAATCATCAGCCTCTTCCAACATAAGTGGTGGGAGTATAGCATTTCTTCCCCGAGACTCTACCACCGTTCTAGACTCGCTTGGTTATTCTTTTCACTCGTTTGAATACGCATCAAGAACTCCAACATCCTCACACAAATCTGACAGTCTTTAATGTATGTCGACTCCATCCTCCTCATACTTAAGTCCTCCATCGGTCTTCTTGAAAGAATTCACCACCCTCCTTTCCACTGCCGCCACTACACCTCAGGAATTCCTTATTACAGTGACTTCAGTATAGGCCTACAAGCTGATGATTCCTCTGACACATGTGCTTCAGAAATCCTCATCTTATTATTATCAACTAACCTGGTCCACCATGTCAAATTCCCAACCCACAATCACAACCACACACTTGACCTCATTATCCTTGGTACAATTCCAATCTCCAGACCTTCAAATCTTTCCGGCGACGCCTGAAGTGCGCTTATAAACACACCCATGACCCTCAACTTCTCTCTGCCCTTAACTCTGCCATAAATAAATACCATTACCTTCTAACTGCAAGTAAAAAAAAAAAGATTTTACTCCTCACTAGTTCATTCCCAATCCTCTAGCCTTCGTCTTCTCTGGAAACCCATAAACCAACTCTTCCATCGGAACTCCTCTAGCCCACTTCCAAATTCTCTACCGTCTTCTATAATAGCTGCTTGGTTCTGTTCTTTCTTTTCGGACAGTACCACCCGTCTTTCTCTTTAATCTCTCCTTTCCAAACCACCAAATATCCACCTGAAAATGCTCCCTTTCCCATCAATGACTGCCCACCCTCCTCACTTCGATCCTCACTATTTGTCTTTCAACCCATAAACGAGACTGAAATATTATATCTGTGAAAATCTCTTCCAAACAAACACTGCGAACTTAATCTTATACCCATCTCCTTACTGAAAGACTTTGCGACTGTCCTTGTTCCAAACATTACTAAAATAGTTAACTTATCAAAATAGTTAACTTCTCCTTCTCTACTGATAATATCTTCCCCCCTTTTCAAACACTCTCACGTTACACTCTTCTCAAGAAATCATCACTTGACAAAGAAATCCTCTCGAACTGTTTCTAACCTGTCTTTCACCTCCAAATTAACTGAACGGGTTGTGCTGTCACGGATCAATGACTATCTAGCCTTCAACTCACTCCTAAATCCACACCAATCAAGTTTTACTAAACGTTACTCAACTGAAACCCTACTCACTTCTCTATACAACAAGCTTGTTCCTGCCATTTCTCATCAACAGGTTTCTTACCTCTGCCTTCTTCACAGATCAGCAGCCTTCGACACCATTGATCGAAAATATCTTACTCCAACAACTTTCCACCTGGTTTGGTTTTCCTGACACTGCTCTCTTCTTGATACAGTCATATATCTCCTCCCGCTCTTTCTTTATTAAAACATCTGAAGCCTCTTCGCAATCATGCCCTCTCACTTGTGGAGTTCCACAAGTGAGAGGACCTCCTCTGTTTATCTTGTACGCTACCTCGCTCAGTTCACTCAATAAAACATTCTCAGTTGACCATCACCTCTATGCTGATGACACCCAACTATTCATCTCTTTCTGTCCGAATTGTTTCAACGACTCTATAGATCATCTTCTTCGTATGTTTAAGCAAATCAAGCTATTGAGAATCCTCTTGCTGGTGCTGTCACCAAAACTCCCAATCACTATCAGACCGCTCATGTTCTCAGATCAATTCACCGGCTTAAAATACCTGAACGCAGAGAGTAAGAAGTCCTTTCGCTTATGTACCTATGACAATTCAATCCTCCCAACCCTCTTATTTTCGTCAGTTATTTACAGTCCAACCACTCGGTTGGTTCAACTCTATTCTCCTCTGTCCTAACATTTCTTTGCCCTCCCATCACTTAAGCTGTCATCATCTCTCCGTAGGCTGACAAATGGTAACTCGTCCAAGTGGTTGGCTAACTACTGAGCTCAGGTGTTTGCTGATATTTGTTCAGGAATCGTCTTACAGTGCCTACCCTGGACTTAGCACTGTAACCTTACTCTGTGACTCCTAGCTTTAAAATGCTCAAAGTTCCCCTAATTCACAATTGAAAGAGCGAGTTCTCTTCTTTTTCTTTAATGTCGTAATTAAACTTCCTTTATTAACAGTACGATGCTTTTTCACATCTACAAACAGTCACAGTTTAACAATAATTTCTGACAATCAGCATTTCTTCAAAATCAACCTCAGACAATTCAAACCTCAGACTACTTGTCTAGAATATCTGCTAACGTACACCCTAGACTAATGGAACAATATATACAGTACATTAAAATGCAAGGAATAAGAAACGCAACATAGCTGCCTCCGTCTGTACGCTACACAGATGTCAGTCAATCAGGAAGCGAGACGTCGGACAGCTCTACCCCTTCCCCACAGTTAACAAGTGCGCGTTCTCGTCTTAGCCTGGGCTGGCAGCAATTGTCTGCTTAGCGAGCAGTTGTACACACACACCCACGCACAAACGTCCCTCACGCGCCGCTAAGTACACGTACACAAATGCGAACATACCAAGCCTGACCGAACAATGGAGCTGGCATTACCTCCATTCCACCTTATCAAGTATTAAATTATACACCAAGTTATTTATAAACTTGCTAAACTATGTACACAACTCATCTTAATTTCTAATTACAGGTTATCTACAGGTTTGGAAATAATGTTTAGTCTATTCTTCATCAAATAAATACAAAAAATAAAGCAATTAATTATCAATTCTAGACAAACAGTCAGCAATCATATTTAATTTTCCTTTCTTATACCTAATTTCCAAATAATTTAATGACCACCCTCCCCTTTGGAGAAGTTCTTTGAAACTCGATCCCTTTCGCTGCCCATTGGATGAAACGTCCCTAGTCTGGTTTTCTGAAGTGTGACCGTGCACTTTGCTCTTTTCTTCGATTTCTTCGAAATGGCGTCCTCTACAGCAGACGTTGGTTCGCCCGTCAAATTCGTGATGAATTTCTAGCGATTTCTTCGAAATAACTTTGCACCGACGTCTAACTTGTTTCAGCGATAGTTGCACCGTACACGACAACTTATCTTTCAACAAGTTTAACGGATTTAGTTCGACAACTTTGCCTTGCGATAATCGTTTGTTCATTGTCTATTCAGACACGGATTTCTTTTCACCGAATCTACTCTCTACCATTGGGTAAGACTTACAGTTTCCTTTGCCAAATCGCAAGTCTCACAGTAATTAATTATGCTTAAATCACCGAATCTTGACTTTTAATCGAGAAATGTGAAGGCAATTCACATGGTCTTATCATTTCCGTGGCCAATACATGACTTTAGATTTCTCAACGTTCTTTCCTTAAATACGCCACACAGCCAAGGGAGGACGTGATCACCTCATCCGTCTTCATGGTAAAATGTCGCTGTAAAATCTATGGCTTCTTTCGGTTTTGCCGATTCACCGTTCATAATATTTCCATTGGACATTTGATTTGCACTGAAACCGCTCAGTCAAGACAGCACAAATCCCCATCTAACAAAATTTAGCTAACTACTTAAGCTGACCTTTTAAAAATATTAAAGTCCTGCTTACTCTATAGCTGGCCGGCTAAAATTAAGCTAAATTCGTAATTGACTACTGCAACTAATCTACACATTTCCACTTAACACTAATAAGTATGTACATGAAAAGCAAAAGAACCCAAATCAAATGCGGATGAAAAAGAGGTTCGCTACAGTGTCACAGGAAACATCTAAGACGTCCGGAACACGTGCTGGACTGGAAACCGCGAAAACATGATGAGCGGAAACGGAACACGGAGTAGCAACGAGGTGCTCTTAATCATGGTGTTACTGGTGACAACGGTGTCCTGGAGTTTCTGTCGCTGCAGCCGGCGACGAATGACGGTGTAAGCGATGCTGTTGTAGACGCCGCCGAGGTTGATGAAGATGAAGGCGATGATGAGGACAGGCGGAGGTGGACTGGTGAAGATGCCCCAGATGTTGGAAAGCGTCGCCGACCACCATTGGAGAATGTAGGCAGCAACAGAAATCAGCATCACCTTCAGTAAGTAAGTAAGTGAGTAGGTAAGGAAGCCTTTATGTATATGCGAATGTATGTATATATGTGAGTAAATAAGTAAGTAATCTTCTTTAGCGCGAGACAATCGCCCACACTTTGCACAAGCAATTGTTGTTATGATTATAATTAGAAATTTGTAAAACGACGCTTCAAGAGAAGCTAATCAGTGGCGCAGTCTAAGGTAAATCCTATATTAAGCCAAATATTTTAAAGAACAGAAAGTTCATCACATATCCATCAATGCTTAGATGATTAGCAAAGCCACCAACGGTGGGCTATCACACAAACGTAGAGTCCACACATAGGAATCCCATCCGTAGTTGTTAAATTAAACCAAGATCTGATGTCCTCGTCATCAAGGATATGTAACGACGAACAATAAGTACAAAAGAAGCACAATGTAATGAAAACACGATGACATAAAACAAACAGTTGAAAAGTCTAACTTTATAAACCCTTCGAGAGAAAACTAGCAGCATTTATATAGGAGCAATCGTGGGAGTTGGTGTCCTACAACTTCATATCATTTTATACCTTGGCAGAATTCTGGTATCGTGCAGTCGTCGAGCCTTTCATGAGCTTCGCCGTGCGTTGGATCTTGACCCAGATCGCTCGGTATCGTAATCGTAATCTCGAGATTTCTACAGCGCTCAACAAAAGCTAAGTCGCGGGAACCAGCTTATTCACAGGCGCTCAGTCAAAACAAAATCGATAGGCAAAAGGGTTCGGTTCCAGGTCAAGATCCAGGAGTCAGGCACTCAGACAGTCGGACGGCTACGGTGGATGATGTTTGAAATTGAAGCGAGAAGAGAGATAAGGGGAAGAGGAAGAATGCCACTCCTAGAAGTCCGAACGTCGAGATCTGGCAAATGCTTACCATCTGACCAAAAAGACGTCCAGACTTCATTCCTAGATTGACAGCGCACCTGCCAACACGTCACGCATGAAAGAACTCATTCATGAACCACGGTCTTAAAACTTGCTGGAGTTTTCAATATTACGTTCTGCTTCTGTTTACCTGATTATGAGGATTGATTACGAGACCCCTACACGGCTCACGTCACCAACTCGGAACTATATCAACCAATAGCATAAATCTTTGTGAGAGACGTGAGCCAAATAAGAGTTTCCGGATGTTTGAACACATTTGGGACAGCGAACACAACCGTGCAAGAGCTCTGCGAACAATGATGATGTCCGCCCAATCTAAGAAGAATTTGGAAGAGTGAGGTCCTAACCACACATGGACACGAGCGGTGGAGTTTGAACTACACCCGCTACAGTTCGAATACACGCAAACTCATCATTTTAGACTGTACTAATGATTAACTTAGTTCATGTTACGCGCTTTCGTGCAAGACTAGTTTTGTTGAAGCGCGCTATAAATGCTAGCTTACTATTACTATTACGCAGCCTGGATAAAAGGCCAGAAGTGAATATATGAAAGATGGTCCACGGCTAGGGTCTGCTTCTGGCGAGACACAGGATGTCGGCCATTCCAAAATAGAAACGGGAGTGGCACGGTACGCATGATGATGATGATGATGATACTGACGATGATTGGGACAGAGATTGTTTGGGCGCTTTCGGCACTGGATTAGATTGCATGAGAGTTGAGAAGCAGTGCTAGTTTTTATCGCATAAATTAACTCTCGCTTAAAGTTTTTTTGTTTCCCAAAGAGCAAATCAAAACAATGCTTACCATGCTCCGGACGCCCTGAGGAGTCCAAGATTAAGCGTGATGACTCCGAGTAGAGCGGGAACTCCGAATGCAAATGCGATGAGTCTCCAGTCAAAACGACCGAACGACATCTTGCGACCGAAGACAACCAGACTGCAGGCGCTGACGGCCGTTGCTAGGACGACGAACCGCTGGGCGAATGAGAATGCGTGTAGGAAGAAGGCAAAGACGGCGCAGATGAGGTCGGGCGGGTTGTCTTTTGTGTACAACATGTAGGCGTGGTCGAGGAAGTGACTGACCCTCTGGCAAAGATCACACATATCGAGATAGATCATGAATCTCTCCCCCGACGTTCCACTGCCAGAACGAAATGCGGCTCTTTCGCTGCACTGCTGTGCGATTCCATCTGTTGGCAGCATCATCCTCGTCTGATTGGAACACTCTTCTCTTTCCATTTGTCTTCGTTCCTCTTCCATGATCCTTCACCGATCCGCCACATCGACGTAGGTAGATGAGCAGAATGACGATGACAACCGTGGAGATGGACAACGAGGTCAAGGCTGCTACATGGATGACCGTGAAAAGTGGACCTGGATACCTCTGACTGGTACCAGACCGTGGCGGTGGAGTGGCGATGGACTGGTTGCCTGTTCCGTCGAGGTCCACACACAACCGGACATCGAGAAGTTACCACTTCCTTTTAAAGTTTCAAAAGTGCTGACTTTGCTCCGGATCTCAGACTTCGGAGTCTTAGCAATAGTTGTCATGGCGACCAGATTTGTTTCGTTGCCAGATGGACTGGAGAAGATAGACAACAAAGGCGCATTCATTTCCCTATACAGACTGATGGGATGTCATATAATGAGCTGCAATGCTATTCGAGGTAATGTGAGGTGACGTAAAGAGCAAAATCAAACATTTTCCTCAAAAAAATCTGATCTAAAAATGACTTCTGTAGCGCAGTAATCATAATACTAACAATCGCCGAAGCTTCAAGCGAAACAGTAGCAAAAAACAATTGTTATGACAACTGTCAACTCTGGCTGTACATGTATGCGGGAGCGCATGGGGTCTTCTGGTTAGTAATGGGCATGTTACGGGAAGTGTGCGGATTTCGTATGTCCTCTGAGACGTATGTCCTCCTCTGAGACTCTGTGGGAGCATTCAGCAAGTCTTTCACTCAGAACTCCTCACTGCCATGGATTGATGCTTATGTATTATGTAGTGGTGCTTAATAAACTTAACCTTATAAAGCTATCATTTGGTCTAATAATAATCTATGTATATGTATGCAGTTAAGTATGTATGCATTTATTTGTGTATGTGTGTTTGTGCGCATGTATATATGTGTGTATGCATGTTTGAGTGTGCATGTATGCATACGTGTATCTACGTAACTATGTGTGTACGTTTGTGTGTCTATGACTATTATGTTGCGCCTTTAGGAACCTTACAAAGTTTACTAGCATCAAGTTGCTGGGAAAGTCAAAATCCTAGTTCCATCAACCTCAGAGTTTCAAGATTTCCACGACTTCTGACAACCTATTTGTCGATGGCGCCCACTGGCCCGAACTTGCAACCAATTTGCAACTTTAGGGCTTAAGTACACTGGCTGTTCGTGCCTACCTTGTCCGTCTCAGGTGCGGACGATGATGCAATATATTGACCGGACATTAATATCTGCTGATCAGGATCATAGAGCGATCTGTCGGACGTCCTCTCCGTACATGGACAAGATCAGTGGAAGCTGACCTGGGTTCCTACTGAATTTCGGGTTACATGCGGCCTGGAGACGAATAGAACAGAATAGAGACGGCTGGCTACATGTTATGGAAATGGCAATGCTTCAGAGAGGAGCATGCCACAGATGATGATGATGATGACGATGACGATGACGAAGAAGAAGAAGAAGATGATGATGATGATGATGATGATGATGAAGATGCGACGAAGTGGTCTATCAAGGCGCCCTTAATCTATGATCTCATAGTTGGTTTCAATCCATCTGAGATGGCTAACTGTGTAAGGACCTTGAAACAAATCGATCACTCACAATCATTGCTCGGCGCCATCGATTGATGCGAAGTCAAGTGGCGCCTAATAAATGCAGAAATAACAAAGGAAACGACTGTAAATAATTAAATCTGCTTTCACAAACCAATGCATATTAATTATCTAAAGTGAAATCAGATAGCCCTTGCTTCTGAATAAATCTGTTAGGAATGACCCCTTTTCTCATTTATTTTTTTTCTAAATTTTTTGAGCTGCTCCCTGATGCCAGTAAGCTCTGTCTTCTCTGTGACTCTTTGTTGTGCATTAGGCTTACCATTCGACAGGTTTCCAGTTGGGTTATTATTATTACTGTTATTACTATTTTTTATATTTATACACCATTGACTTCCCGCGCGACTCAATACGTTTAACAAGCAACCGACAAATGGCAATAGCTGCAGAACCTACCACGTCACGTGATTATACGATTTAGGCCTAGAAACAAGACACGTGGCAAACTGGTATCAGAAGCCAGTATCAAGAAATTGTAACATGGAATTACATTCCCAGAAGCCAGTTCTATCTTCTAAGAAGAGAAAGACGCCTTGAGTAGTTTGAATCGAAAGTTAGTAGTTAGAGTTGCTTTTACTAAAGCATGTAACACAAGCCACAACAACAGCGAATAGTTACTATCACGTGCAGACTATCGAAGAAGTTTAGCCGCCCAATCATAGTCCTGAAGCAGCTGCGGTGATCTCAACGAAACGTTGATATTAGTGTGAAGTACGGCCGAAGTTAAAGTGCGACTTTAATTTCGGCCGTACAGTAGGCTCATGCAGGCCGCCATTTTATTTGACCTAATTGTCTATAAGTGACCTAGTTGTCTCTAAGTTACCTAATTGTCTTTAGTGACGTAGCGACTTAATTGTCTCTAAGTGACCCAATTGTCTTTAAGTGACCCAGTTGTCTCTAAGTGACCTAATTGTGTTTAGTGATGTAGTGACCTAATTGTCTCTAAGTGACCTAATTGTTTCTAATTGACCTGGTTGTCTCTAAGTGACCTAATTGTTTCTAAGTGACCTGGTTGTCTCTAAGTGACCTAATTGTCTATAAGTGACCTAACTGCCTCTAAATTACCTAATTGTGTTTAGTGATGTAGTGACCTAATTGTCTCTAAGTGACCTAATTGTTTCTAATTGACCTGGTTGTCTCTAAGTGACCTAATTGTTTCTAAGTGACCTGGTTGTCTCTAAGTGACCTAATTGTCTATAAGTGACCTAACTGCCTCTAAATTACCTAATTGTCTTTAGTGACGTAGTGACTTAATTGTCTCTAAGTGACCCAATTGTCTTTAAGTAACCCAGTTATCTCTAAGAGACCTAATTGTCTCTAAGTGACCTAATTGTTTCTAAGTGACCTGGTTGTCTCTAAGTGACCTAATTGTTTCTAAGTGACCTGGTTGTCTCTAAGTGACCTAATTGTCTATAAGTGACCTAACTGCCTCTAAATTACTTAATTGTCTTTAGTGACGTAGTGACCTAATTGTCTCTAAGTGACCTAATTGTTTCTAAGTGACCTGGATGTCTCTAAGTGACCTAATTGTCTTTAGTGACGTAGTGACCTATAAAAGCTCATCAGTAGCCCAGAGTGTGCGCCGTTGTTGTTATCGGAGTTGTAGCAGTTCGTAGTCGCGGTGTACCGTAGTCGTAACTCAGTAGTTCAGGTCGCCAGATAGGTGTTGCTCGTAATAAAAGATTGAACGTACGACTTTCATCGATTCAGTCTCTTGAAGACCCCAAGAGACCCCGTGACCCCGTGGACCGAACAGTTGGCCGGGCGCTGGTAGCGGTCGTCCTAGTAACAGTTATTTCTATCCAGCGCATTGAAGAGGCCCAGATGAGTGAGGAAAACGCCACATTAGTTCATAGATGCCCTAGACTGGATGTGGAAAATATAATTAGTTGCATAAAGGACACGAATTTGTTAAGCAGTTCAAACTATTGCCGTGAATAAGACTGAATAGGACTCGTTGTTGAATTACACTACTAAGCAGACTCAAACCAGCAGTCGTTGGATTACACAACAAACGCGCAAATTGCGGCGCATAGATGTTAGTAAAATAACGCAGTATCACGCTATTGTTATTGTTATTGCTATTGTTGCTGTTGCTGTTGTTGTCTTCAGTTGGGAACGAAATGACACAAACGACTGAGCAGAACCAACAGAACCAGCAGGGAGGAAGTTCCAAAATCTAGGTCTAGCAACCGAGAAAGCTCGTTCACCAAAAACAGCTCTAGTCGTCGGTATTACCAGAAACTAAAGACTATGATTTCTAATTCATGCTATGCAAAATGGGAACAACCTCTCATGCTGCTACTTCCCAAGAAGTTAACTGCAAATTAACCATGCAATCGAATGCTACTCTGTTAACAACTCAAATGCTTCATTTTCCACATGCCAACCCAATTATTAAAACTAACTACTTTGCTAATAATTTAACACTTTCCAGAAGTTAACTGGTATTGCAATTGTAATTTCAAATTCGTATAGCGCCTCTTCAACATAAACTCATCAGAGGCGCTCTCTGCGCTAACGATGTTAAATGTCATTAAAAACGGTATGAGAATATTTATATCCCAACGGCAGAATTCAGTTAAGGTTAAAAAATAGTTATGTAAAGCCGACTATTTCGACTAATTCGTTAATAAATTAATATATTCTAGCCAATAAATAGAGATGAGTCTATTTGTATATATTCCGCAGAAACCAGTTAAACTCTTTACTTTTCAAGGGAGAAAACGATTTCAGTACCACCAGAAAACGATCGCTTTGTGAGTAATTTCGTCAATATATCTGGTGGTGATAGAGATGGTGGTAGTACCAGTGGGCTAGAGGTTTGCCTGGTAATACCGCTAAAATCTTCAGTGAATCCCTAGTTCTCGCTTTAAAACCCCAATGACATCTAGCTGATGTCCTCTACCGGTTTAGTTCAATTAACCCCTTTCCAGTCAGTTCCTTCTAACTCCCACAACTAGTTGATGTTTTCCAACTGCCTTGCACCATTAACACCTTCTCCAGTCAATTCCAGACTACCCCTTCCAACTCCTTTTCCGATCGTCGAGTAAACTCGTGTTGGAGATGACGGACAGCCGACGTCGCCGCAGAGACCCAGTCTCTCGCTCGACGGAATCAGCGGCTTACACTCGGCCACGAGCGGCGGCACATCGGCCGCCAAGTCCGCTAACCCAGCCAAGGTGGACGGTTCGTTCACTGCCCTAGTCCGTAGCTTGATATCGTCCGTCTGAAGGGCGTACTTGGGCCGGACCTGCGACGGCCCCACAAACCCGTTACCCCGATGGGGCGTTAGAAGCGGAGAGGCCGTCTCAACAGTCGGAGCCGGGCTGCTGCGGCTACTGACGACGAAGTACTGGGCGGTAGGGGCGCCCGCGTCACCCGTCGGGCCACGCCTGATCCGGTTGGGGGAGCTGGAGTAGCACGGCTGGTACCCGGGTGCGTCGACCGATTCGAGGTAGGCCGGACAGCCGCAGGCGTTCTTCAGTTCGTCGGAGAGGCGAAAGCGGGAGGTGGCGGCGTAGCAGGAGTCCTTGGGGCCGACAGTGGAGGACCCCGCGGAACCACGGGGACCCTGGTTCCTTGAGAGGGTGCCTCGCCACGTCGTATCGCGGTGGAGGAGGTCGTGAGATGGGGCGTTGACGATGGCGCCTCGACTGACGTAGTTCTTATCTGGGGGCTCGTCCGGGGATAGAGCGTTGTCGGGAAACTCATGGCCTGCCGTCCATCCGCTCCTCTGTCTAAACACAACACAACATCCGTGGCATTTCTTTAAGCTTGCCAAAACCTCGTACTACAACACGGTAATGTAACGTAAAGTAAGAACAGAAAAGGCAAGATTAAGAAAGGAACAGAAGGCAAGGATGTGTAAGAACAGAAAGGTAATTTGTAATTGTAATTTGCAATTACTAACTTCTATTTCGCCGGTGTCCAATGCAAAAGCATGAACCGATGGTGCATTAAAGCCAAGCCGCATTTAGGCCAATATCCAGAATCAGATATCCAGAAGGTCGGAGTGAGAAAGGAAGAGAAGGTAAGGATAAATAAGTATGGTAAGGAAACATACGGTAAGGAAAGAAAAGGCAAGATAAACTAAAGTAAGAGAAGGTTAAGAAAGAAAGGTAAGGAATGGAAAGGAAAGGAAAGGAAAGGAAAGAAGGAAAGGATATGACAAGACGTTTCACTACTACGGTGAGGTAAAAAGTACGGTAAGGTAAGGCAAGTTTAAGAAAAAGTAATGTAAGGCAAGATGAATCGTGGTATGGTAATAAAATTATGGTAATATGATAATTACCCTAATAAGGATATGGATTGGAAGTCAGATAATGGTATGGTAAATAAAGTTTGGTGAATTTATTACCTCTTGAGAAAAATCAGTCCAGCGAAGAGTACGAACAATCCAATGGTGAAGGCTATTATGAGAACAATTGCCACTGACAACCCTGCATAGAACGAAAATTAATGTAGCTAGAAATTAATAACCGCACATAAATTGTCTAGTATGAAAGCACAGTCATTGCGGTCAGTATCCACTGTTAAAAGTAATGTCTTTAAGCAATAGAGACTAATACAGTAACTTCGAACACTGGATATAAATAGTAAAACAGCAGTTGAGATTAGACACCTTTAAAACGGTTTCAACTGATACTATAATAAAAAGAATATATAATAAAAATTTGAATTATCATCAAGCGATGCCAAATCGTTGTAAATATAAGTTGATACATAAGCCATACATATGTGAATATGTTACGTTCTGTTCATGTCCTACTGATACAATATACCTGTTCATTGACCCTCAGTATGGAACTACGGAGTAGTATGGCAAACTACGATTTGTCTTATGTTTGTATACTGCATAAAATTCCTTCACAAACACCTAGTTAGTAACTGAAATTGCAGTCCACTGATGTTAGCTATTTGTGTAGTTTAAATAGCAAATGTGTTAACTCGCTGTATATAGTTTAATGTGTAGATTGTTTGTTTGTGAAACTGCTGATTTGTTATATGACGTCAACGGCGGCTGATGCCGTAAGATGTCGTGTTAGACTGCGGGAACCTGTCCTCCGCTCCAAGCTGAAAACTCACCTCTTATAGTCTGTTTATGGCTCTTAACGTTTCCTGCTTCGTGGCTTCAAATGTACAATTCTGAGCCATGTCAGGAGGCTACTATTAAATTATAGTTGTTTTCTGTGCTGTATTGTACTGCATTATGGGAAAATGTTTGCCAGTCCACAGAAACACCTGGGTGCCTTAATGTCTGAGACTGGAGCGGAAAGGGAAATAAGAGGAAGAAGGTGACAATATAATGTCAGCGTCCGTTCAATTGCGTCGGATTGAACTGTGTCCTCAGCATGGATAAAGGAGGGCGACGCTAATCATCTTCATTATGACTAATCGTCGTTAAACACAAAATACTACTACTACTATCTACTGTTATACGAAAATTAATGGTTAGTTAAGGTCGAAGTCAACATCCCTGGCAGCCGCAAGATGTCACTAAACAACGGAATGATAAAACAGCAGTTGAGATTAGACACCTTTAAAACGTGTCAATCTAATGCTATATATATATATCTCGACTTCGTTACCGGTAAACTCCGCCACTGCCTTGTTTGGGGGTAGTGCCAGTCCCAAGCCTGGATAAAGGAGGAGGGCGACGGCAACGGCCTTTGATGCCATAAGCTGTCGTTAAACTGCGGAACTACTCGTTACCGGTATTATTCGATGCAAAGCTTTTTGGCCAAAAATTTAATAACAAAAGGAGCCTTATGGCCATGAAAAGAGCCTTTACGGCCACCAAAAAAATTACAAAAAAAACAAAACAAAACAAAACAAAAACAATTTGAACGAAAAACAGAAAAGAGCCGATATGGCCATGAAAAGAGCCGTTGAGGCCATCAAAAGATTAAATGTGGCCACCTAGGAAGCCAGTATGGCCTTGGAAAAATCTAAATGTTGAGAGGAGCCACCTGGCCAATTTAAAAATATGTATTTGTCAGTTTTAAAAGAAAATATGTTTGTATATATGTATATATATATGTGTGGGTGTGTGCGTGCGTGTTTGTGTTAAAAACTGTACAATAAAGAAGTGAACGCCAGAGACCATCAGCAAGACAGAAGGATTCCATCATCTGCCTCTGGTCTTCACAGAATACCTAGACGCCACAAGGACCATCAGCAAGACAGAAGGATTCCATCATCTGCCTCTGGTCTTCACAGAATACCTAGACGCCACAAGGACCATCAGAAAACCAGCGAAATACGAAATGAAAATAGCAAGACGAACGAACTAAAAACTATAACAGAAATTATGAACAATAAACTTTACCTAAATAAGAATTTTAAAGACGTCAACGGCCACTGTAGCCGTAAGATGTCGTTAAACTTTGGAAATAAATAAATAAATTCGAGAGGTGAAACTCCGCCACTGCCTTGTTTGGGGGTAGTGCCAGTCCCAAGCCTGGATAAAGGAGGAGGGCGACGGCAGCGGCCTTTGATGCCACAAGCTGTCGTTAAACTGAGGAACTACTACTACTACCGGTAGTTGTCAACAAGTTGGAGTAAAGTAAGGTAAGGTAGACGTCAACGGTTCTTGTAGCCATGAGATGTCGCTATGCAATGGAATGTACTACACTAGGCGGCTTTAACTCCGCCACTTCCTTTAGTCGGGTGGTGCCAGTCGGAAGCCTGGATAAAGGAAGAGGGCGACGCTGATCATCTTCGTTATGACCCAGCGTCGTCAAACAACGACTACTATTAATCTGTACACTGAATTATTTGATCCGGTACTTTAAACAACACTGAATCTAATCTAATTTAAACTAATCTAACGTAATACAATCTAATCTACCCAAACCAAACCTAACCCAATCTAATGCGATCTAACCTAACCTAATCTATTCTGATCCATTCTTCTCCTAATCTAATATAATCTATTCTGATCCAATCTTCTCCGAATCTAATCTAATCTATTCTGATCCAATCTTCTCCGAATCTAATCTAATCTAATCCAATCTAATCTAATCTATTCTGATCCAATCTTCTCCTAATCTAATCTAATCCATTGCACTAAGCAGCGTACATTTCTTTCCACCGTAAATTGATATCTACGTTGCACTAATCCACTGCATATTCTGCTTTCAATCGACAACATCCGTTCCGTGACAAAACACCGGAAGAGCCAGAAAAGCGCTCCCTATCGATGCATTCCGGAATCCTACACCCGATCCAAAAGACACTTCATCGCATTGTCTGTCTAAGAATCGCAGACAATGTATCCATCCATAGCGACCCATCCACGCAATGGCTATTGGTCGATGCTTCGGTGGCCGGTGGAGAGAGCTGTTGATAGATATGGGACGGTGGCCGAGTGGATAACGACGTCGGCTCTTCAACCCTACGACCCGAGTTCGATTCCCGGGCCCGTCATATGAATTGTGAATTAGACGTGGATCGAATTCATTGTCTAACTGGACGTCAACCAGGAGGGCATCACCTTCTATACGCAGACTACTTGCAGCCAATAGAGAGATTGTCTTCGTTCTTTACCGGCATCTTATCTTACCAAATAAATACCTAGTTTTAGTGATCGCCTTTTGTCTCTTTAGTTCCAGTGTTTATCAATTTTTCTACTTAACGAAACGTGTGAGCATGATACTTCAATTCGGTTCCCTCAACTTAACTACACCTTATCTTGACGTCGCCCTCCTCCTTTATCCAGGCTTGGGACTGGCACTACCCGACTAAAGGCAGTGGCGGAGTTTTTTGTCTTTTTACGTTTAATAACATGTATTTCACGACGTCTTCATAACGAGATCAGATGTTTTGATAATTTCTCTCTTCAATTTCAATTTGATAACGTTTATTTAAGTAGTAGTAGTTCCTCAGTTTAACGACAGCTTATGGCATCAAAGGACGCTCCCGTTGCTCTCCTCCTTTATCCAGGCTTGGGACTGGCACTACCCCAAACGAAGCAGTGGCGGAGTTGATAACGTTTATTTAACAATGCAGCTGAATTATATATAGCGTCAGATGAAAGCGTTTCAAGGGTGTTTAAAGAGGGCATTAAATTCATTGGAGCGAGCGAAGCGTATAAATCATATGAACGAGTGAATGAACGAACGAATGATTAAATTAATGAATTAGTGCAAGAATGAATGAATCGCAGTCTGTATACGCTATGAATTTTCTGAAAAGCGCTAAATAAATATTCATTGACATATTGTCACGCCATCTACCGTATGGAATGGTCAATGTCGCCGTTGTTGCCCCTTTGTCGATGTTTGCTCCAACGGAGAAAACTGTAACAAATTAAATACATTACATCCAGATATAAAGGCATTCAGAAGTTTAAAAAAGCAGCTATATAAATACCAAAACACATACCTACGTTAAAAAGCGGGTAATAAATTTTTCAGGGTCTTTGCACGCGCCTTTAGACTGTTGTTAATTGCGCGCGTTATAGATGTCTTAACAATAATAATAATAATTAATAATATTAATAATAATAATAATTTCAACTTACGTTACCTTAACTTATCAAACTTACCTTATCTATCTTATGACTGACCTTACGTTATCACATGACATACCTTACCCTATCTTACCTGTCCTTACCTTGCTTTACCTTTCAGTAACTTACCTTCCTCCCCTTATCTTATTCCACAAAATTTTACCTTACCTCAGTTTTTTGTCGTGAGTTTTTGTAGTAAATATACCTTACCATACATTTCCCTCCCTTATCTTACCTTAGCTTACCTTACCTCACCTCACCTCACCTTACCTCACCTCACCTTACCTTACCTTACCTTATAGCTTACCATGCCATATCTCACCTTGTCCAATTGAGAAATACGCCTAACGTGAATGTGCATTTATAAGGCGCCACTATCCGAGTACTTTCTCAGGATCGTGTGAGGTGTTGGGTGTCTGGAATGATGGTTCGTACCGCTGGAGCAGTTGGCGATGTCTCCGATCCATCTGTTTCCGGTGCAGCGGAGATGGTAGACGTCCTTCGTGAAGTTGCAGCGGATCATCGCTCCATCTCCGTTCCTCACGGACCAGGCATTCAGCAACGGAGGCAGATCAGCGCAGCCGACGGCTGAAGGCAACAATAACCATAACATCATCATCACTCTCGATGCTAAAGTCTCTGCCTGTCATGTCTAATCATCATCTACTCCTCAGTCTCATCCTATCCCGTTGTTGGCCCTGCCTCATGGAACAACCTGCCTGGTGACCTTAGGCGGAAATTCCTCTCTCTTCCTCCCTCTCTTTTCCGCAAGTGTTTGAAGACCGTGTTATTCCCCATTAGTCATGGGAAATTGGGCCGGGAGAGTCTCTGATGAGTTTTATCTTGAAGTGGCGCTTTATAAGTTTTTGATTACGATTACGATCCCGTATTATCCTATCCTGTCCTATCATATTCTGTCCTATCCTATCCCTTTCTGTCCTATCCTATCCTATCCTATCTTATCCTATCCTATCCTATCATGTCCTGTCCTGTCCTCTCCTATCCTATCCTATCCTATCCTATCCTATCCTATCATGTCCTGTCCTATCCTATCCTATCCTATCATGTCCCGTCCTGTCCTCTCCTGTCCTGTCCTCTCCTATCCTATCCTATCCTATCATGTCCTGTCCTATCCTATCCTGTCCTATCCTATCCTATCCTATCCTATCCTATCCTATCCTATCCTATCCTATCCTATCCTATCCTATCCTATCCTATCCTATCATGTCCTGTCCTCTCCTCCTCTCTTATCCTCTCCTATCCTATCCTATCTTATCCTGTCCTGTCCTCTCCTGTCCTATGCTATCCTATCCTATCCTCTCCTCTCCTCTCCTGTCCTGTCCTGTCCTGTCCTGTCCTCTCCTGTCCTGTCCTCTCCTCTCCTGTCCTGTCCTGTCCTATCCTATCATATCCTATCCTATCCTATCCTATCCTCTCCTCTCATCTCCTGTGCTGTGCTGTCCTGTCCTGTCCTATTGTATCGCATCCAATCCAATCCTATTCTATCCGATCCAACCCAATCTGATCTTCTGAAGACTTCTATTTATTCCAATCCGCTCCGCTCTAATCTAATACAATCCAGTCTAATAGATCCTGTTATGTTATAAATTACCCCAATCCATTCCAATTTAATATAAACAATTCTAATCTAATCCAAAATAACCTAATCTAATAAATCTAACCTAATCATAATCAAATCAATATAATAAATCTAATCCAATATAACATAATTCAATCCAATGCAATAAATCTATTCTAATCCTATAACGTAATCTATTCAATCTGATTTAATTTACCTAATCTAATCAATTTGATCAATCTAGTCGGATGTAATCCGTTCTAATGGGCTGCGGACCCAACTCTAAGACGCATGGCGCAGTACAAACACAGCAGCAGGAACAGAGTTTTACTCTAATTCTACTTCAATTCATCCTAATACGACTGTCATTTATTACCCGACAGAAGCCAAAGCACTTTTCGAGATCGCCTCAAGGGTCACCGCGTGCTCTCGAAGACTTAAATGGCACGACCTTTCCCTGTCGTTTGAGCAGGTCAGGGAAGGTCAGGGAAGGTCAGAGGTTATCGCCATGCGCACCGACGCAACTCGAGATCTCGGTCCGTCACGAAAGTTCAGCTCCGAGTTCAACAGTAATATTAATGTCCGATGGCTAACGACATCTTTTGGCTGCCAGGGCCGTTGACGTCGACCTTACCTTACCTTACAATTGGAATTCCTGCGCTATTATTAACCTTACGATGTAGTAGTAGTTCCAGTGTTTAACGACATCTTATGGCACCAAAGGCCGTTGACGACGCCCTCCTCCTTTATCCAGGCTTGGGACTAGCACCACCCGCAAACAAGGCAGTGGCGGAGTTGTAGACTGCCTGACGAATATATAATGGTCAACTGAGGATGATTTAATGAGTTGAACTGAACTGATGGCTACTAATCACGGTCACAAAATAGACCTAGATTTACCTCTTATTTACCCATCAAAGTTAAATTTGTGAAATTCTTTTACACAATCATAAAGCTTCTTCATTGGCTGTAACTGTACTTTTAATGTTACTTTAAATCTATGACATTTCTCAACGCCATAAAGAATCCAGAAAGCTGTTTCAGGAAGATCAGCTTATTTACATGAGCTGCATCAAATCAAGTTCGCAAGAGCCAAGTTATTGGGTCAATTTCGGTGTCAGGTCGGGATCTGGGTGGGGTCAGGCCATGGGAGACAGCGTGGGTTCCCGGTGGAAACCACAAACGATTTTATTTGAATAATGCAGTTGAATTGGCAAAATTGCTGGACGTAAATTTATCACGACCCCCAAAAGCAACTCATATGTTGAAAATATAGTAGGGTAAATGTGAAATGTAAATGCATACGAGTTTCCATAGTGACCGTATGGCCTTGAGCCTTGGCTCATTTTTCAATGAATTTATCGGGCGAGATCCTTCACCACCGCTGCCCGTTTGAATGGGCCCCACGCCATTTAAGGTCCCCGTGTACGAACCGTGCTAGCCCGAGATTCACATCTCTGATATAAGAAAACGCTGGAGTAGTATGTTGAATATCCACTCAGTGTGTTTCCCAAGGTAAACTTGGAACCGTAATTTCCAAAGCTAGACTTCTCCGACCGATTAAAATATCGGCAACACAGAAAAAACTTTTCTGTTATTTTAAAGACCGGTCCTTTGACATTTCAAGTCATAATTTAGACTTACTGTTCAAAAGCCTTCGGTGATCGCGTTACCGTCTGCGTTGTTGTCGTGTATTCTCGACGCGGTCTTACCGATGATTTCTGACGGCACTTTTAAATTACCGTCTATCGTAAATGGCTCGTCGTTCATGGGCGACGTTTAATTGCATTTTCTCTCACAATAGACTCGGGAACTTTAAACGAAACCCATTACCGGATCGGGCCACAAAACTGAAATCTAATATGGCTGAACAAAGCCGAGTCAACTCGGAACGTAATTATCAGCAGTGGAAAAGGACGGTGTGGTGTCAGATCAGTTCTCCGACGAAGACGGTTCCGGCTCAGTCTATTTTTGGCACAGCACAGTAAGGCGAAATTTAAAGTATACTGTTGCCATTGTAGCAAAATTTGACAGAAAACAATATTTGAATAAGTGATCGTAATCGAATACTCGAGGATTCTGCAGCGCCCAATGAAAGTTAAGTCGCGGGAAACGTTTATTCACAGACTCTCAGTCAAAACAAACTCGACAGGGAGGAAGGGTTCGCTTCCAGGTCAAGTGAGATAAGGGAAAGAGGAGGAATCAGGATAGGATTCGTGGAAGAGAAGTGTTTTCAGTTTTGTGTTAAAGACCTGCGCAGAAATTGCAAGAGGTGAAGTGTTTGTGAGTTTGTATGATGGATGGAATAATAGAAGCCCAAATCAGCCGGCACTCATGCAGTCGTAATTCGAATATAGCTCGAGATTGACGAACGAAGCAGTAGGACAGGTCTAGTCTTTGAAACAAATTAACCTGTCCTGGTCAGTGGCGTAACTTTAAATCTCGGGTACCCTTTAAGCTCACTCAAAAGGGCCCTCTGATGAAGGTTTGTACATCATCGTGCTCTGAGCGGGCCCCCTCTTTTTCAGATTCGGGCAGGGGCCTCAGCAGGTGCAGGTTCTGCGGGATCATAGTTATGCTAGTGTAATTGTAAATGTAATTTGAGATTTATAAAGCGCCTCTTAGAGAATAAACTCAACAGAGATGCTTCCGACTCAAAAAAGTAAAATCACTGTTGAACAGTACAGTCTTCAGGCGCCTGCGGAACACTGAGAGGGGAGAGAAAGGAGCTCAAGTCGCAATTCTCGAGGGAGACGATTCCAGCAAGTGGGACCAACGTAGGCGAAGCTTCTCGACTGGGCTGCAGTGGTGCGCATTCGAGGGACAAACAGGAGATCCTGAATGGCTGAGCGAAGGGTGCTACGGCCCGGCAACGAGGAGACCAAAGTGCAGAAGTCCAAGAGGTAAAGGGGAGCAGAGCCAAGAACACAACTGCGCATGAGGGAGAGGATCTTAAAGTTGACACGCTGCTGGATCTGGAGCCAGTGAAGAATGTCACTAATATATAAGACGAGATGTGGCCATATTTTGGAATGCCCCCTATGAGACGAGCAGCAGAGTTGAGCACAGACTGCAGCTTTGCAGTGTTGGCTAGCGATAGGCCGGTAAAGATGGCGTTACCAAAGTCAATCCTAGTGCAAATGAGGGCACGGACCAGAATGGAGATAGCGTGGAAGGAAAGAGTACTGCGAATGGTGCGGAGATGACGAAGATGATAAAAACAAGAGCGAGAGACGGTGTTAAGATGAGCAGACAGGGAAAGCTCCTGATCCAACACAACCCCGAGATCTCGGACCGTAGTAGAGAAGGAGATATCCGGAAATCTCTGGCGTAAAGAGGAGAGATCAATCTTGGCGAGCTGCAAGCGGCCACCAATCCAGATGAACTGGGTCTTATTACAGTTCAAACAGAGGCGATTGGAGGACATCTATATGTCAAGGACAGAAGTGGCATCGAGAATCCTCAGGACAAGGGCAGGGGCCGCCTCCGCCGGACCATGGGCATAAGCCTGGGTGTCGTCTGCATACTGAAGGACGGCAAAACTCAGTGGGAGAAGGGTCCGAGCTAGAGGTGAGCCAATCACGTCATTTTGCGGAACTATCTTCACCCGGGCCTAAATTGGCTTCACACCGGCCGCGTGACCTCGCAACCGATTCCTGCATCTCTCACTCTCTTTCTCTGCCTGTCTGTCTTTCTGCTTCTGTTTCTGTTTCTGTCTGACTCAGTCTCGGTCTCTCTGTCTTTTTCTTTCTCTGTCTGTCTCTATCTCTGTCTCTGTCTCTGTGTCTCTCTCTGTCTCTCTGTCTCTCTGTCTATCTCTCTCTCACCGCCTTCTGTCGATCAAGGAGAAGTCTTTCGCCTTGCGAAGAAAAGCCAGAGAAATTAATTTGGCAAAATGCTACTCGACTTACTTCACCCGACGGACAGACATAAGCGATTAATGTGGCGAGAGAGAGAACGCTGAATGGACGAAGGGAGTCCTGCGCGGACGCCATCTTAAACAAAGACTAGAGATCACAAGAGGCGCTTCCCATTCATTTAACCTTTCCGTTTTAACAGGAGCCGATGGAACGTAATTAGCAGCAGCTGGATAGAGATGACAGTCAAAACCAATTCAGTGGGCAATGTCGACTCTTCGCGCGGAATGAAAGAATGATAGAAGTTGTGGATCGATGGATGAATAGAAGGTGGACTTTGTTGATAGGTGGAAGAAAGGAAGTACGGACGGACGAATGGAGGGGCGGATTAATTATAAGCCAGCATGTCCCTATCTCCACCGATCCCCTTCCCTCCATCGATCTCTCCCTTGTGCCCTCCAATTCTCCTTCTCTCCTCCCTACCTACGTCCATTCTTTCCTTCTTCCGTCCCTCCACGCATGGACGGATGGATGGATGGATGAACCATCTGTCAATTCCTCCGTATTTCCCTCCTTTCGACATCTCCCTTCCTCCCTCAATTTCCATTCATTCCTCCATCGTTTCCTCCCTCCATCTATCCTTTCCTCTTTATCTCCATCCTTCGCTCCATTCATCCATTCATCCACCCACATTTCTTCACTTAGCTTTTCCTTCATCCAATCATCCATCCATCCATCCATCCATCCATCGCTCCATTCATCGATTCATCGATTCATCCATCCATCCATCTATCCATCCATCCATCCACCCACATTCCTTCATCAAGCCATTCCTTCATCTATCGATCCACCATCGATCCATTCATCCATCAAACCGTCCATCCGTCCATTCATCGCTCCTGTCGTCCATCCACCCATCCATCCATCCATCAATCCATCCATCCATCCATCCACCCATCAATCTATAGTCCTCCATCTTTCCACTCATTAATTTTTCCACTCATTCATCTTTCCATTCATTCATCTTTCCACTCATTCATCTTTCCACTCATTCATCTTTCCATTCATTCGTCTATGACAATCCTCCCTCCCTCCCTGCATCCCTGCCTCCTTGCCTCCCCTGCCCCCTCCCCTGCCTCCCTGCCTCCTTCCCTCCCTCCCTCCCTCCCCCCATCCACTAAATAGACGCCTACCCTGGTAGTGAAGAAGGAAGTAGGGCGGGTGGTGACCAGGGTCGCCGTGGGTGATGGCGACCTCGAGGCGATGCGTCGACGACATATAGACGGGCAGATGTCTCTGGGCGCCGCCGCAGACGGTCACGTTCCTCGCCTCGGGCAGGAGAGCCTCCCAGAGGACGGCGTAGACGAAGCAGTCCGAGGCGGATGACCTCCGTCGCCCGTGAACCCCAAAGTCGTAGAGGGTCACGTGGATGACCTGACCCGGAAACACGTCGATGCGCCAAGGCGTGCGCAGACGGCCACATCCGGTGACGTCAGTGACGAGACTGGCGATGACTCCGCCGCTGGATGGCGCTGTCAAGGTCTTCGAGGAACCCGGATGGGTGCAAGAGCTCAAGGGAGGCTTCACAACTGTAATGTTTAAACAGGTTAGGTAACTCGAGTAAGGTAAGGCAAGTCAAGGTAAGGTAAAGTAACAGTAATCGTCAATTTGTATAGCGCCTTTTGAACAGACACTCCTCAGAAAAAACAAAAAATCAAGGCCCACAGAAGGTAAGGTACATATAATAAAGCAACGTGAGGTATGGTCAGGTGAGGTAAGATATGCGTTAAGGTAAGGTAAGGTAAGCCAAAATAAAATCGGACAAAATAGTATAAGGTAGTAAATAGATATGGTAAGCCAAAGGCTAGCCCTGAGGCAACCATGGGTATGAAGTGTCAGCGACTTCATTTTTCTTAGCCTCGGCATATTATGGCTGGTGGCCAACCCTCTGTCTGTCTCTCATTTCCTAATCGTCCCATTGAAAGTGTACGGGCAGTGCACTCATTATAGCTGAGGTGGATAGGGGGCGCAAGTGTAACCGAAATCTCGAGAAAAATGTCTGCCTTGGCGGGGACTTGAACCCCGACCTCTCGACCGATAGCCCAGCACGCCAACCAGCAGATATCTCTGGGTTCAAATCTCAGTTCATAGAATCGGAACTTTCCGCTCTGCGGTAGTGCAACGGTATCCGTGCCCTGTTTAACGACATCTTATGAGTTATGACTACCAGGGCCATTGACGTCAATCGAACCTTACCGAATATATATCGTCCAATGGCAATAGGCCCACCTTGGTGGTGGGACACGGTAGCATATTGGATAGAGCGCTTGGCATGTAACGCGGAGAGCAGGGGTTCGAGCCTCATCCTCTGAGACAATTACTGTGTAGGGACCTTGAGCCTCAAGTCCTTCACTCACAATTGCTCAGCGCCATCGATTGGTGTTAAGTAATTAGAAAGTGGCGCCTTATAAATAAAAAAATCGCAATTGTGTCTGTGCAAGGACCTGGAAGAGGCCGGTCGAACGACCAAGACCTACGTGGACCCAGATGGTCGAAGCGGATCTTCGGCCGCTGAACCTTGAGCTGCATTCAGCCTGGAGGAGACCCCAGGTTGGCGAAGAATTGGTGAAACGGCAACGCTCCAGAGAGGGGCTTGCTATAGATGATGATGATGATGATGATGATGATGATGATGATGATGATGATGATGATGATGATGATGATGATGATGATGATGATTTCGATTATTAATCGTTTTCAATGTTTAGCGACATCTTGTGGCTACTAGGGTAGTTGACGTCAGCACTTTCTGCTCAGTTCAACGGTTTCTGATGGCTCACAGAAGAAGTCGAGTCGTGTATCGAAGGAGATGATGCGCTTGTATGACCCTGTTCACATCGGCCAAGCATTGATTCTTGTGGAACACCACCGGTGACCAGACTAGCAGACATCACCCCATCTTCCAAATGGACTGATTGTGGGCACCTTTTTCATCCTAGCTGGTCATTCTTTCTTGAATCCATCGGTCGGAAACTTTTTTAAAGGTGTCTAATCCCAAATGTTGTTCTGTTATTTTCGTTCAGTGTTTAGCGACACCTTGTGGCTACAAGGGCCGTTAGCGTCGACATCTCCAAATTGTCATACCTCGCAGCAACTGTCTTCTAAATGCGGTTGATCCTTATATATAGCATTGGTCGAATGCGTTTTAAAGGTGTCTAACGAGAGCCGCATATTATTAATTGTTTAGCGACATCTGGGGCCGTTGGCGTCGGCATATCTAAATCCACCGTCATCCACCTCGAACTGGAAGGACCAACTGGCTTCGAAACGCAGTTGATCAATATATAAATATAAAATATATATATATATATATATATATATATATATATATATATATATATATATATATATATATATATATATAGTAGTTCCTCAGTATAACGACAGCTTATGGCATCACAGGCCGTTACCGTCGCCCTCCTCCTTTATCCAGGCTTGGGACTGGCACTACCCCCAAACAAGGTAGTGGGAGTTAATTTGGCTGCGAGATGCAGTTGATAAATAAGTAAATTTATTTTATATACACACACAAATATATATATATATATAGCGTCGGTCGAACGCGTTTTAAAGATGTCTAACGAAAGCATCGTATTATAAATTGTTTAGCGACATCTTGTGGATGCCACGGCCTCTAACGTCGACTTTACCTTACACCACACAGCTCTTACAAGAAGTGCATCCCAACGTCGAGGACTAACGATTAGTTTCCAGTGTTAACCGACATCATATGGCATCAAAGGCCTTTGACGTCTCCCTCCTCCTTTATCCAGGCTTGGGATAGCACTACCTGAGTACGGCACTGGCGGAGTCTGGACTAGCGATTAAACAACGTTGGTCGAAAGCGTTTAAAAGGGTCTAAGCAGGTTGATTAATACACGGCGTTGGCCGAAAGCGTTTAAAAGGTGTCTAAGCAGAGCGCTTGCATTATCCATTGTTTCATCTAATCTAATAGGTTCTAATCTAATCAAAAGACTTCTATAGCGCTGTTATCAAAATGCCGACAGAAGGTAAGGTACATAAAATAAAGTAACGTAAGATACGGTTATTGAGGTAAAGTATTGTAAGGTAAAGTAAGACATGCGCTTAGAGAGGTAAGCTAAAATAAAATCGGATAAAACAGTTTGAGGTAGTAAATAGATATGTTAAGCTAAAGGCTAGCCCTGAGGCAACCATGGGTATGAACTGTTAGCGACTTCATTTTTCTTAGCCTCGTCATATTAGCCAAAGGCATCAGTCGATGGTCGCGTCAAGTCAAAATCGCAGTCAAAATCATAATCCCTTGGAGAAGCCGAATCGACTTCCGATAAGTCAGAGAAACCAGAAGCCAGGCTACGGTGGGTAAGCAAGTTGGAAGAGATGTGTCCGTTTAACGACATCTTGTGACTGCACTTGCAAGGCCGTGGACGTCACCCTCGCCTTCCCTCTGCTGGCATTTCTAAAGGCACTAGAGAAATACATAGCTTCGTATGATCAGTTTTACATGCGTCTAAAGCAATCTCAGTACTTGACTACTGTAACGACATCTTGCGGCCGTTGACGTTGACCTGACATTACAACCGTAATTCTTGGTAAAGTGAGGTAAAGTCGCTATGGTAACCGTTATGAGACAACATTTACTTTGTATGTCAGAAACTCATTTATAAGCACAGACGCACTATAAAGCTTTATTCAAACATTTGGGATTTTCCAACGATAACTACTAGACACATATAAATAATTAAACATATGTAGACATTCATACACATACATACATACATACATACATACATACATACATACATACATACAAATCCATACATACATACACACATACATGCATACATACCCACACATACACACATACGTTCCCATACATACATACATACATACCCATACATACCCATACATACATACATACATACTCATACATACATACATACATACCCATACATACCCATACATACCCATACATACATACTCATACATACATACATACATACCCATACATACCCATACATACATACATACATACTCATACATACATGCATACATGTATGCATACATACATACATACATGATTGCATACATACATACATACATACATGCATACATACATACATACATACATATATGCATGCATACATACATACATACATACATGCATGCATACATACATACATACATACATGCATGCATGCATGCATGCATCCCTACAGCTACATACATGCTCCACAAATAACCGACCTCTGACACAAGTGTATCCGATTTCCAGGTAAGGTTTGAGGTCGTCTGGACACGGTTTGTTCTTTCCAAAGTCCGCATCCGGGATCCTGATCTCGCACTTCCGGCGCCCCGAACAACGTGCGTCGGCCGCAAAAATGACGTCAGCCGAGCATCCAAGATGGCCGTAGTCCAACTTGACGCACCTGCTGAGTTTCATGCGCCCGTAGCGCGCATGCGTGATGAGGACCACGTGATCGGGCGGACAGGTGGCGTTGAACGTCTCCGTTTCGCAGAAGACGGAAACGTTTTCGGACGAATCTGGAAGAAGGGGAAGAAGAGCCGCTGAGAGACGGAAAACGAGGCTCAACAGATGTAATACTTTTTAATGTAGTTTCATTTAATTAAATGAAATTTAGTTCAATGCAGTGATTTGCAGTGTAGTGTAATTTAAGTAAAGGAAGGAAGGCGAAGGTAAGGTGAGGGAAGGGAAAGAAATGGAAAGGAAGGACATAGACAGGAAGGAAATTGAAGGAAAGGCAATGGATGGGAAGGACATGAAAGGCGAGGAAATGGAAAGAAAGGTAATGGAAAGGAAGGCAGTGAGAGGGAATGGAATGGAGAGGAAGGGAACATAATGGAGGGAAAGGGAAGGGAATGAAAGAGAATGGAAGGCAATGGAATGCAGTGTAAGAACGGGAAAGTGAAGGGAGGGTTATGTAACGTAATCACTTGTAATGTAATCAATTCATTGCAAAGCAATTTAATGTAAACCAGTACAATGTAAGACAAGGGAAGGAAAGACAATTATCCTGTTGTGTTTGAATTATTAATATTATTATTGATATTAATGTTAATAATAATAATAATAATAATTATTATTATTATTATTATTTTATGCCCGAGGTAATAATTATTATTATTATTATTTTATTATTATTATTATTTTATTATTATTATTATTATTTTATTATTATTATTATTATTTTATTATTATTATTATTATTATTATTATTATTATTATTATTATTATTATTGATTTTAAATCATGTCAATATTGATTGATTGAATATTATTATTATTATTATTATTATTATTATTATTATTATTATTACTATTACTACTACTACTACCACTACTACTACTACTACTACTACTACCACTTCTACCACTACTCCTACTACTACTACTACAACTATTACTATTATTATTATAATCATCATCATCATTATCTTCTTCTTCCTCTTCTTCTTCCTCTTGTTCTTCTTCTCCTCCTCCTCCTCCTCCTCCTCCTCCTCCTCCTCCTCTTTCTTCTCTTCTTCCTCTTCCTTCCATTTCTTCTATGATATGAAGAGAAATTATCCAGTTACGTCCAGTGAATACATTACGGCAAAAACAACGCAAAGATCGGAAGTTGGATTGGTGATTACTTCTCTGTGCTTCAGCCGAGGGTTCTACCTACGTCCTCTCACGACTCTCCTCAGCATCTCCACCATCTAAATTTATCACCATCGGGTAAGACACCTCGCCGAACCAACCGTAACTCACCCTCTGCAGTCTCTGTCTCTCTCTGTCTCTCTGTCTGTCTCTCTCTCTCTGTCTGTCTGTCTCTCTCTCTCTCTATCTATCTCTGTCTCTCTGTCTCTCTGTCTCTCTCTGTCTCTCTCTGTCTCTGTCTCTCTGTTCCTCTCTGTCTCTATCTCTCTCTGCCTCTCTGTCTCTCTGTCTCTGTCTCTGTCTCTCTCTGTCTCTCTCTGTTTCTCTCTGTCTCTCTCTCTCTGCCTCTCTGTCTCTGTCTCTCTGTCTCTGTCTCTGTCTGTCTCTGTCTCTCTCTGTCTCTTTCTATCTGTTTCTCTGTCTCTTTCTGTCTGTCTCCCTTATTGTCTCTCTCTCTATCTCTCTCACTCACTCTTTCTCTGTCTCTGCCTCTCTCTTTCTCTCTCTATCACTCTTTCTCTGTCTGCCTGTCTGTCTGTCTGTCTGTCTGTCTCTCTCTCGCTACCTTCAAATACTTTACCCGGTGCACTTGTCCGTTTATTCGGTGGCGGCTAGTGAGCGATTATTGGGGATTCTTGAGGGAAATCACGGCGAAGGACACTCGAGGGAGAACCCGGATGTATAAGTAATCATATCCGGCGGAAGTAAGCGTCGTTCGGTCGTTTCCGGGAGGACCGTTCGCGAGAAAAAGGACTTTGCGACACAGATTGAAGCTCAACGCTACTGACTTATGTTGACGATAGACGGCGCTCACAAATATATGCACAATCGCAGACTAATACGTATACATTTACACATACATGCATATATATACATGCATATGCGTATAGATATGCATACATATATACTGCACATATATATATACGTAAAGATATAGATATACATGTACGCTTAGGTACATACGTACACTTTTTATATATACTGAGTCTGAACAGTTTAATATGTATACATGATATTTATCAATAGCATATATATACGTATATGTATATATGTATAAATATGTATATATGTATTCATGCATATACGTGCATGAATGTATAAATGTTTATATATGTATATTTGTATGCATATGTATATCTAAATATATATGAATATATGTATACATATGTATATATGTATATATATATCTATGTATAATTGTATGTATATGTATGTGTATGTATGCGTATATAGATGTATATATATGTAGTGGCAGACAAATTTTTATATATATATATATATATATATATATATATATATATATATATATATATATATATATATATATATATAGACCCTTAATAGGTTCGATGTTGAAAGCGAAGGCCTAACACGCCTCTGTTGCTGCCATCTTCTCCAATTGGAATGCCAATTGCCACGTGCTGCTTCCTCAGCCTCTGAATATCAGGTGGCCTCAAGAAATCGTCGACCTCCACCCCATCCCCCCGTCGTCCAGTTAATAGTAAATTCTGTCTGGTCAAAAACTGTAGACCCCAAGTACACAGTGGAACAAAAATCGAAGACGTTTCAATTTCTTTAACCGCTAAAAGTGAGCGCCCGTTTTTTGATTCTAGTGCAAGGCGTATTTTTGATTCGCCAGATACGTACATACTTACCTCCTTTACTTACCTTCGTTAACTTACCTTCATTTAAGTCACTGCTTAAAATTTCCTTGCTTCATTCCCCTCATATTACCTCATTAGATTAGAAGATATGATCTTACCTTATATGGTCTAATCTAATCTAATCCCATCTAATCTAATCTAATAACTTCAAAAGCGCCGTTATCGTGACGAACCAATAGATGGTCTCTTATGAACAACCCCGCATCCAGAGGGTAATTGTAGTTCCAATGTTTAACAACACCTTATGGCATCAAAGGCCGTTGACGTCTCCTAACGTTTCTCCGGGCGCAGACGGATCAGGGTGACTTGCTTGCCCCTTTGCTCGAACATCCACGGCTCAACGCAGAAGTTTTCCTGTGGATAGCCGTAGATCTTGGAACTGCCTGCCTGGTGACCTGCGGA
>OZ029929.1:2542843-2605343 GCA_964023275.1 Norana najaformis
TATAATTATTATTATTATTATTATTATTATTATTATTATTATTATTATTATTATTATTATTGAAATCAGATGTTTATCTTCGGCCTATATAACTCCTAGAATAAACGATTCCATTAAGCGAGGACCACCCAAGCAGAGAGCTTCAGGTAACTGAGAGCATCAGGCGTTAATTGTCTACGCACTGCATGCTTTTGCAACAACAATCGAAGGTAGATAAAGGTGTGCACAGGTAAAAAGCAATCTGACGGGCATACAGGTAAACAAAAGGTAAATTATCAATGATTGCGCAGGAGGGCCGACCTTTGACCCCGATTGTAAGATTGATTGTGAATGGTATTGGCTAGCTTCCCGCTAGGTGTCGCTCTCGGAAATAAGTCAGTTGGACGCCATCTACCGTCGGTTTATGACGATAACATGATCTGTGGCTAAGACTGGCATCGGTAATTCTTGTCTAAAGATTAGACAACTGTTAATCTAATCTAATCTAATCCAATCTTTAGAAGAAATTAGACGGAGGAATTAGACGATGAATCATCTGAGCAGACGCCTTGCCACTTGCCACTCCGTTCTTGCCACTTGTCTCTTGCTCCCGAAGGGAGCAGAAGAGGCAATAGAACGACGACTGGAAGGCGATCAGATAACTAATGATCCCTGGTTTTCTGGCGACGACGGAAGAAGACCGACAAGAACCATAACAAGAAGACCAATAGATGGCGCAGCTGAAACGTACATGTATGCATGTATGTATGTATGTATGTATGTACGTGTAACTGTATAAATGTATGTATGTATGTATGTATGTATGTATGTGTATATGTAGCTGAACATTTATATAGCGCTAAACCAATGGAAAATGCAAAGCCTTCCTTCGACACCTTTAAAACGTGCTCAACCGACTCTATTTAGTGTTTCTGTTGGTTAAGGTACGATTGTAAGCTTGGCGGTTCTGTATAGTGAGGTGAAGTCGACGTTAACGGCCCTGACAGCCACAAAATGTCGTTAAGCATTGAAACACTGATCAATAGGGCGAAAGCGAAGCATGGATAAAAGAGTAGGGCGAGACTAATCATCTTCGTTATGACAGAACGTCTTTAAACAAGAACAACAACAACTACTACTACTACTACCACCACTACATGACAGCTATAGTCTATAATATTCATGTGCGAATCACAGATGCAAATAAAGGCCCACTTACTTACTTACTTACTTTACATCTGTCTTGCTGTCGTCTCCTGCCTTCTGCCCTGACTGAGCGATAATCCGAACTCTCGCGGCCAACAACTATCCAGTTACTTTCCCAGTAAATATTAATAGATATCAAAGCATACCACTGCGTATAAAGGTAAGGAAGTAAGGTGACTTCAATGGCCCTGGCAACCGAAAGACGTTGCTAAACGCTGGAATGTGAACGGCTCCCCTAAGACTCCTTTAAAACGCTTTCCATAGAAGCTATATATTTATTGACTGCGCATAACCTGCAGTATGCCGCGTCATTATTCTGTGTTTTAATGCGAATCAAGTGATTTTTTCAATGTTGTGTCAAACTGGCACATTTATGTCAAGTGTTGGATAAGAATCTTATTTGTCTGATTGTATGTGTTGGATATTGGTTGTTTGAGCATTATGTTTTTTACAGATGGTATACATTTGCAAATTAATGAACAAGAAGAGGATAATCTTGATTTAAACATAGATGAAAGAACTGTGAATACTTTGTTATGTCTGATATTATAAATGCATTGTGTGAAATGCACTATCTTTGAAAAGGTTCTCAATTATTATTATAATGAAAATGAGTGATTGTCTAGCCCTATAGCTAGGTTTAATCAACTATCAATGCTTTAAACTATCATCTACATAGATGAAAGATCCAATAACATCCCAAACTGTTATATCACATGTTGGTAATTAAGAAGTTTGTAATTCTGTATATATCAATATATGACAGTATAATTTTACTTATTTCTAATTGTTTTTATAAAGAAATTATGGCATTTTCTAAAAATAATACAGACATTCTTTAGTAAGTATCTTAAACACTAAATGTATTCTGTGAAATGTGGTCAACGATCGTTGTAATCATATGAAGACAGTAAACGATTGAATTACCATCCGTGGTCCTTTAACACTTTAGTTGGTAATAAAAAGAATTACAGTGAAAATTGTGACTTTTTTTCCAATCGACGTTACGGCCTTTGATGCCACAAGATGTCGTTAAACACTGGAAACTATTACTAATCTCCAGTTAACTCTGCCACTGCCTTTAGTCGGGTAGTGCCGTCCGAAGTCTGGATAAAGGAGGAGGGTGATGTCAACGGCCTTTGATGCTAAGATGTCGTTAAACATTGGAACTACTACTACCAACCAATTGTAATTGTAATTGTAAACGAACATTTATAAAGCGCCACTTAGGAAACAGTGGCGCTCCCGACTTGAACAAACAAAAAGGATTTCGTAACATAAAAGTTGTTCACCTCGAAAGGTAAGGTAACGTCGACGTCAACTGCCCTGGCAGTCATAAGTTAAACAATGGAACCTGCTACTAATCAATGAGCACAAATCTTAACACCGACAGTGTACAGTCGGCGCACTCATTTTACAGCCGAGTTCGCTAGATATTAATGGCCATAACGCTTGTAAAGGTGATATAAGGATGACTTAACTAAGGATGAATGATAGTGATGGTAGTAGTGGTGTTAGTAGCGGTGGTAGTGGTGGCTGGTGGGTTATCGATTGTCGGTGGTTTAGTGACTTGTAGTGGTAGATCAGTTATTGTTATGTCTGCATTTGTTAGGCGTCACTAAGTAGTGACTAAGCATCAGTCGAGGGTGCTGAGCAGTTGTGAGTTAAGGACTTTTTCGAGGTCCATCCGCAGTAACCATCCCAGGCTCGAACCCCTCCTCTCCGCGTCATAAGCCGAGCGCTCTAACCAATCGGCTACCGTGCTCCAAAACCAATGGTTGGTATGATGGTGTGGTTATAGTGGTTTGATGTTGATGCCACAGCTGCTGCTGCTAATGATGATGTTGTTGTTGTTGTTGTTGTTGTTGATGATGATGATGATGATGATGATGATGATGTTGATGCCACAGCTGCTGCTGCTAATGATGATGTTGTTGTTGTTGATGATGATGATGCCACAGCTGGTGCTGCTGCTGATGATGATGATGATTATTTGGCCAATCTGTCTGTTGCTTGTTCTACGTGGGTGGCATGTCGTAGGTTCCATTGTGGGGCACATCCGGGGTCTGGGTTTCGAATCTAACCCCCGCCCGGCCGAGCTCAGACTCAGTGAAATCCTCTGATGCCCTAACCGGAAATTGAACTCGTGTTGTTCGTCCAATTTATATGGCGCACAACATAAGCATCCCAATTATACAACGCTCGCTATGACGAATGAAAAGCCGCCGCAGACCGAACGCTCTGACCCACGTACCCATGTATGTATATATATATATGCAATTTCTAGTTCAGTACGCACGTGACCGGCTTGGCAACTTGCCACGCGCGTATACATCCGACGTGGCAAGAAGATGCATGACACAATCTAGTGGCGCCCAATCTCCAGGAAATTGGCCTAATCCCTCTCAAGAAAATAAATATTTATTAACGGACTTCGATACGTCTCCGGCACGTTCCTACGCTAACTTATCCGTTAATTCGATGCGGTTGGCCACCCGGTCGCTTAAACCCACCCTTCTGATAGGCACGGCCGCGTGAAATAAGCCGGAGACGTTGACCTTTTGACGCGACCCTAAAATGTCCATAAATCTAAAGAATTCGTAGTCTATGCTTGACGTCACGTCAAAATGGCCGACGCTGTGATGTGGCTGCTTGGACGAAAAACTGTTGAATAATACAGTGAAACGGTCGACACAGATTATTATAAGCGATGCCAATTTATCAGTATTTTCTCGCCAGTTGGTGAGGATCTTTCCTCGCTTCCAGCTAACGAGGAATTAGAGGTTTTTTATCCGATAGCGCGTCTCAGTCGAGTTAAGTAAGCGTGTGGAGGAACGGTGAATGGACCCGGCGCGTCCGAAATGTTGCCGGAGTGTCTCGGAGCCTCGAGTCGCGATAATCCTCGCTAATCCGGTCTCTAGATGTGAATACAGTCGACTGTCGCCGTTCTTAATGCCGTGACCAGTCAAGCGTCGACTGCAGACCTCAAATGCCTTCAGTCAGAGCCAGGCCCTGTCAATTCTGGTAGGGTTGGGACTGTAAAATTTAGGACCACTACCGACCAAAACAGAACTTTTTACACCATACTACCGTAAACATTTTTGGAACAGTTGTTTGATGATGATGATGATGATGATTATGATGATGATGATGATTATGATGATGATGACGATGACGATGATACTGCGACTTGCGTTCTGCGCTTGTGACATGATCGTAGAGTAAAAATGGCGCTATATTAAGTGTCTTGGTCATACATCCATAGATTATGATCTTGCTGTTGATGGTGATGATGGTGATGATTGATGATGATGATGATGAAGACGACGACGAAGATGCCTTAATATATACCTTGTCTTACCTTACATATTCGACGGGTTTAGATCAAACGTCTTCTATGGACGAAAGAGGGAGATTACGAGTCGGTTATTAAGTCAAAGAATCTCCGTTGCTTCTCCTCTGCTTTCTTCTGTTCAGTAATCTGCGCAACGTCTTTGTGCGATGATTAGGGTGTCCACGAAGAGAATTACCCACGTGGAATTCTATCCCCTTCATCTGAAATTGCTTTGGCGACCGTCGGAAATTGCCACAGCAGGGATCAGAATTTTGATAATTAATTTGTCGAGCACTGCGTATATGGGTAGAGAAAGGATGAATGTATGAATTTATGGATGGATGGGCGGATGGACGGACGGATGAAGGAGAAAGGATGGCTGAATGAGTTAGCTCAACAGAAATTCACGTTCATTTATTTCAGGAGAAACGTAGAAGCGACTTTTGAACAGAAGTTTTTTTTTCTTTTACACTGCAGAGTTTTACACTTCTACGAACACCGTTACACATTTTGAGGTTAATAAAGGCGCTATATGAATGTTCATATGCATTCATACATACATGCATACATCTTACATGCATGCACAAATGCATACATACATAGATCTTGCTTATATACGTGCATACATCTTAGATGCATGCATGCATGCATGCATACATACATACATATGAGATGCATGCATCCATCCATACGTACTTCTTGCATACATGCATACATCTTACATTTACGCATCCATACGGGTTCTTAAATCACGAATACTTAAGTCAGAATGATTTAGTTCAAATTCGCTTACATCCAATCAAATAAGAACAGATCATACAGATTAGATTAGATTAGATTAGATCTTAGATTGGATCAGTTCAGATTACATTAGCTCAAATCAAATTAAATCAGATCCTCTCTTTTAAGGTAAGATTAGATTAGATCCATATTCCAGATCACATTAAATCAAATCCTCTTAAAGGATTAGATTAGATCCTAGCAGATTAGATTAGATGAGATCTGATGTTTGATTAGATCAGCTTAGATCTAAACTTGGAGGAGATTAGATCACATTTGATCCTAACTTGGATTAGATTATATCAGATTAAATCAGATCCTCTGATTAAATTTGATTCAAACTTGAAGTAGATTAGAGTCCAAACTTGGATTAGCTTAGATCAGATTATTTCAGGTCTTAGATTAGATTAGATCAAATTAGATGAGATAAACTCAAATGAGATCCGATCTTAGCTTTGATTAGATCATATTAGATCACAGGATGCTGGACCTTTAGTCTTCGGCGATAATTTGTGGTCTCGACGCCAAGGGTAATTAATGTTCCGCGTGAAGAAAAAACAGATGATTGGAAATACATCCTCCTACTCCTCTTCTTTTCCCCCTCTTTCCTCCTTTTTCTCGTCGTTGCTCTTTCCTCAAATCCTTCTTATCCTCCTCTTGAATTCCTCCTCCTCCTCTCCATCTTTCTCTTCTTCCTAATTCATCTCCTCTCAACTCCCTCCCCACTTTGGCATCCAGTTTTCTCGTCTTTCTTTTCGCCATCATTTTTCTCTACGTCCTCTCAGCTTCCTCTTCCTCTTACTGCTCCACATCCATTCCTTTTCTCATCTCTCTCTCACTGCTCTCTCTCTCTCTCTCTCTCTCTCTCTCTCTCTCTCTCTCTCTCTCTCTCTCTCTCTCTCTCTCTCTCTCACTCACTCCACTCTTTCTCGCTCTGTCTCTTTGTTTCTCTGTCCCTCTCTTGCCGACTCGGATTGGATCTGCCTGTGTGTTTGTCTTTCCCTTCCTCCCCTCTCTATCTCTGTCTCTTTCTGTTTCTGTCTCTGTCTCTGTCTCTGTCTCTGTCTCTGTCTGTCTCTGTCTCTGTCTGTCTCTGTCTGTCTCTGTCTCTCTCTGTCTCTCTCTGTCTCTCTCTGTCTCTCTCTCTCTCTCTCTCTCTCTCTCTCTCTCTGTCTCCACCTATCAACCTCATCTCCTACCTCCCATCTACCGCCTGATCTCGCATTCAAGGTCACTTGGTTAGTTTGCCAACGCGCATACGATATCCAGCTCATCTTCTGCCCTTGAGACACTGAAACCCCGTCATGAGCTGCTGAGTCGGCCAACAGAAATCCGTGTAAATCCGTGCGAGATCCAAACAGCTCAGCATCGACGCTCAAACGCAAATTTCACGACTTCAGCGAAGCATCGCTGAGCAGCAGAGTCCAGCCCGGAATTTTTCGGTCACAGATCCAATCCGATTTAATAGGATAATGGACAATAAAATATATCAAGGACTTTGCGGTTTCATGGGGGCTTAAAGGACCGGTGCATTTATTACGGTATGGTATTGTATTGTATGGACCATTGTATGGCATTGTATTATTATTATTAGTTTTATTATTGTTATTATTGTTGTTGTTTTGTTGTTGTTATTATTATTATTTTTAATTAGTAACTTCTGATGCGCCGGTGTCTAATGCACAAGGCATCAACCGATGGCGCACCAAAGCCAATCCGCAATCAGGTCGATATCCAGAAGGTCAGTCCACAGGACAGAGAGGCAGCCTACGGTGGATAAGCAATTTGAAAAAGGTAAGTCTTAAGCTGTGAACGAAATGGCAGAACGAACAGACAGAGGAAGACAGTTCCAGAATCTCAGACCAGCAGACGAAACAGCCCGTTTACGGAGAACAGTTCTAGCCTTAGGTATAACCAGAGAAAGACAACCAGACGACCTTGCAGAATAGTGGTAAGTCTGGAGAAGAAATAATCTGATCTGGAAACTGCTACAGCGCTGCTACAGCTATAATGCACGAGGCATCAGTCGATGGTCGCTTCGAGGCAAAACCGCGTTCCAAAATCATAATCCATAATCCAGCATAGTAATCCAAAATTCATAATCCAGTCATAATCCAAAATCATAAACACCAAAGTTCATAATCAAAATGATAATTCAAAATCATGATCCAAACTCCACAATCCATGTTCTACATAACACAATACAAAACAATGCAATACTTAAATATGTGGATCCTACAGAAAAGTTGGCCTATGAATTGTGTATGGGCCAAATGTATTATGTGCTCGTCTAATGCGAGTATCTTCTGAATTTTTAAGAGACTGCAGGTTGGGTGGGTGTTGTGGATGGGAGAGTGTTGTGGGTGATTGGTTGGGTGGATGGGTGATTGGGTGGGTGTTGTGGGTGACTGGGTGGGTGAGGGGGTGGGTGGGTGGGTAGGCAATTGCCATCTCCCTTTCAATGACTGGACACGTGACGTCGTCGGTGTCAGGAAACGACAGACGATGACACGAGGCGTCATGACTCCTGACGGACGACACCAGGTGTCGCGATGACCGCCCAACACGAATCGCCTCTCGTCCTCCACATCCCCCACGTCCAACGCAGACCACCCATCCACCCATCTCCTCACGCAACCCGGTCATTCGCGTTCAAAGGGGTTCTTGCAAACGCCCTCCTGAGTCTAGCTGAAGCGCAGAATAGAAAGTAAAACAATTGCAATAACCCATAAGACGTCAGCATATTGCGCCAGTTTTGCATTCAGATCACCGCCTGCTATCAAGGGAAGAATCTGTCTTAGAGGAGTTCACAACGTCTCACAAATTCCCCCATTCCCTTTAGTCGGATGGTGCCAGTTCGAATCCTGGATAAAGAAGAGGACGACTCTGATCATTATCGTTTTGACTTACGGTCGTTAAACAGATACAACCAACCATCCAAACAACCAATCAACCAATAAGCCAAATAACCAATAAATCAACCAATAAACCAATCAATAACCAACAAACCAACAAATAAACCACCAATAAATCAACCACTAAACCAACAAGTAAACCACTAATAAATCAACCAGCCAGCCAACCAACCAATAACCAAATAAAAAAACAAAATAAACCAACTAACCAGTAAACCAAAAAATAAACCAACGAACCAATAAATCAAAAAATAAACCAACTAACCAATAAACCAACAAATAAACCAACAAATAAACCAACAAATAAACCAACAAATAAACCAACAAATAAACCAACAAATAAACCAACCAGCCAGCCAAATAACTTACCAATAAACCAACTAACCCATAAACCAACAAATAAACCAACTAACCAATAAACCAACCAGCCAATTAACTAACCAATAAACCAACTAACCAATAAACCAACAAATAAACCAACTAACCAATAAACCAACCAGTCAGTCAATTAACTAACCAATAAACCAACTAACCAATAAACCAACAAACCAACTGACCAATAAACCAAAAAATAAACCAACTAACCAATAAACCAAAAAATAAACCAACTAACCAACAAACCAAAAAATAAACCAACTAACCAATAAACCAACCAGCCAGCCAGCCAGCCAATTAACTAACCTGCAATGTATCACATTTCTAGTCCTTGGTCATCACTCATACCGGAGGAATATCGCATTCGATCGCCGGACACTGACTCCTGCTGTGCCTCGCACCATAACAGGACTCGGCCGGGGCATCGGCGTTCACGATGACTGGACCAAAGATTTGGAATTCACTGCCCAATTCTGACTACTTCCGACTTCTCCACCCGATTACGATTTTCGCTTGAAACGGCAGGGTGGTCTATCGGTAACGCGTTTCGTCAATGATCATGCGGTTGCGGGTTTGACTTCGTGTAACGACCCTAGCTAGGTGTGTTGTTTGCGCCTCTGTCACCAATCAGGATAATTTGGTTCCCGATTAAGCTGGGAAGTAAACGGCAAGACCCGCGATGCAATGGCCCCGTGTCCAGGGTCGTGTCTATTGCCGGCTCATGGGCCTAAAGAGAAGGAAACGAGCGCCTCCACTACGTCTCAATTGTGGAATCGTATGAGATACTCTGCTTTTTTGCTCTTTTCACTTAAAGCGAACATCGATTGATGTCTTGTGCATTATAAAAGCGTCACGAGATTAGATTATATTGAGATGCCTATGGTGCCCACTCAGCCGTCCATCATTTCGGGGTCGGCGAATACCAACGCAAGCAGAGGGAGGGATAGAAACGAAGTCCTGTCCTCCGATTGGTGGGGTTGTGTTCGCCCCTCAGCTGGAAACGACCACAGCCCCATTCGACCTCAGAACAACCCACGTTTCTTAGCTTCGGCCGACTCCAAGGACTCTAAGCACTCTAAGGACTCTAAGTAGACTCTAAGCACTCTATGGACTCTAAGCACTCTAAGCATTCTAAGCATTCTAAGGACTTATATATAAATTGTCGTCATTTTATGACCGTTGTTTCTGATGACAAGTTTGATGACAAGCTTTAGCTTTATGCTTTTAAGAAGTTTCTATAGAGACGTCTAAATCCATGTTACCTTTACCTTTATCCTTAGAAGAACTTTCTATAGAGACGTGTTACCTTTACCTTTATGCTTCTATATATAGAGACGTGTAAACAAGCGAGTTACCTTTACCTTTACCAGACGGTCATGTGTTGCGCCTTGGCGGGTTATTACACACGGTATGTTTATCTTGGCGTTAACCTTTAGATAGTCATTCGTTAGCGCCTTTGTGAGGTTCTTAAAACGCGCTATATAAGTTCTTGGATCCCTACACACCTACATACGTACATACATACATACGACGTATATACAAACATACACAAACATATACATACATGCATACATACATTGATACATGCATTCATACATACATACATACATATACATACATACGCTTCTGATGAGTTTCTATAGAGATGTGTAAACAAGTGTCTTTCCTTTACCTTTGTTACCTTTATTCCCGTCTTCGAATCGTGCCTCGTGTTTGCAGCACATACGGCGCTGCCCTAGTTTCTCCCACGCAGTCCAGCCGACCGGAGGTAATAAGTGGCGAGAAGGTTTGACTGAATAATTGATGCCAACTGACTGTTGGCGGGTAGAGCAGGTGTCTGCCTCTCGTGTCAGTCACTCGGCCACTGGATCTTTCGCTGTCTTCGTTCGAGGTAGAGGTTCCCCGAAAAGCCATCTCGCATCAAGTGCTCAGAAATTAACGACTTGGAGCCTTTTCAGTCACGTGCATATAAATGTATTATATATACACATATTATATATATATATATATATATATATATATAGGATATGTATGTAGATGTGCACGTTCGTCGTAGATACAATTGGCTCGCGATGCATACGAAATGTGCAGTCATTCATTCTTTCTTTCGTTTGTTTGTTCGTTCGTTCACTAGTTTATTTCGCTCATTCGTTGATTAGTTCGTTCGTTCGTTCGTTAATTAATTAATTAATTAATTCAATGCATTGCATTGCCTATGGCACCCAAGTATGGGGGCTATGATCTCCCCACCCTAACGGCTATAAATATCATTGATAACAGCAACACACCTTTAACAGGTGCATAACGATCGAATTCTCTCGACAAGACGCATTTGAAGTTTCCAATGTTTAGCGACATCTTGTGGCCACCACAGCCGTTGACGTCAGCGTTACGCTCTTCTTAATCATCTAAAAACAGACTAGCCATCAAGCAGCGCTGACGAATATATAGCGCTTCTGGAAAGCGTTTTAGAGGTGTCTAAAGAGACCTTTTATTACCCAATATTTAGCGACATCTTATGGCTTCCAGGGCCAATGACGTCGACCGAACCTTACTGACGTCGACAAGGCGTCCCTCTTTTATCGCCCATACAAACGCAGGTGTGTGACGTCAGCGCTTAAGATAGGCGCTCGAGCAGACGTCTGATCATTGATCATTGATCATTGATCGCTGGCGATAAAGAAACTTAACCAATCGACGAATGATGATGATTCGACGCACATAAGCACATAGACGCTTGCGAGGTAAACTTAGGCGCTATATTAACGGTCCAGATAGATAGATACACACACGCGCACACACGCACACACGAACGGGCATGCACGTACACAAGCACACACTTTATTGAGGTACAAAAGGCGCTATTTTAACAGGCATACATACATGCATATATACATACACACATACTTTTGTGAGTTACTTAAAAGGCGCTTTACAAATTTAGTGATACATACATACATACATACATACACATACATACATACATACACATACGCACATACATACATACACATACGCACATACATACATATAGATGCATACATACACATATACATATATAGATACATGCATACATACATACACACATACATTCATGTATATATATTTATATATATAGATGTATACATACACACATACATACACATAGATGCACATGCATGCATACATACACACACACATACGTACATTCATACATATAGATGCATACATACATACACATACATACATGCATACGCATACATACACATACGTACATTCATACATATAGATGCATACATACACACATACATACATTCATACAAACACATACATACACTCATACATACACACATACATTCATATATATATTCATACAGATGTATACATACACACATTCACACACATACATACACAGCTGCACATGCATGCATACGTACATACATACGTACACAGACAAACACACAGGCTCATAGGACAAAGGCAAATAGCGTTCGACCGCCCAGATCGATAAGGACACCGGATGTTGCATATCTGCGCCGAAAGTATGGCGCGCCGTCGGTAAAATAATAACGATATTGACAGTGTGGCCAAGTGAACAGAATGGGGCGAAGAAGCGGTCATCAACTGTCGGAGATTCCGCTCAATAGCCATCCGTTCAAGTGTCACGTGAGCGATTGAATGCACGCAGTCCTCGAAACTGGGGCTCTTGCGTTTTCGTGCAGTTTGGTTCTCCTTCTTATTCCTTGTTCTTTGTTCTTCTTGTTCGTGTTCTTCGTCATCTTGCTCTTGTCATCGATCTTCTTGCTTTAAATTGATATTGTCCTATTGTTTCCTTCTTCTTCATTGTCTTGTTTTTTGTTCTTTGTTATTTTCTTCATTGTTTTCTTTTATTGTCTTGATAGTGTTCTTGATTTTGTTCTTTCTTCTTGTTCTTCTTGATCTTGTGCTACTTCTTGTTTCAGTTCTGGATCTTGGCAATGTTCCTCCTCCTCCTCCTCCTCCTCCTCCTCCTTCTCTTCCTCCTCTTCCTCTTCTTCCTCTTTAACCTCGTCTTCTTCCTTTTCCTCCTCGTTCTGTCACTCCCCTTCCTCCACCTCTTCCTCTTCCTCCTCCGCTTCCTCCTCTAATTCTTCATTTTCCTCCACCTCTTCTCCTTCCTCTTCTCCTTTCTCTTCTCCTTCTTCTCTTCATCTTCATTCTCATCATCACCACCATACGGGTGTGGTAGTGATAGAGGCGATGACGATGGTGATGGCGGCGGCGGTGTTATCGGGAGACTCCTCCTCCTCTTTCTCATCCTCCTCCTCCTCTTCCTCCCCTCTTTCTCTTCCTCTTTCTCTTTCTCCTTCTCCTCCTCCTCCTCGTCCTCCTCCTCTCTTCGTTCCTCGTTCTTCCTGTGTCTCTATCCTATTGTCTGCCCACCTAATTCCGATCGCATCGTCCGATTCCCCGGCGGCCAATCAGACGGATTTGATGGCGCGTCCAACAGTCGGCGACCAGAGGGACCCCCAAAGCAGCATCAGACTGCGACATTTGTAGCCCCAGGTCGTAATTAGAAACCGCAAAGGCTGTTAACAAACCTATTAGCTGAGCGCAGTTTCTCGTGGCTCGGAGTAACGCGAAATCAATCGACGCAGAAGCATTAATTTTGCAACGAATCGTTTATAAATGTGTCACGCACGACATTTTGGTATTGCGTGCCAAGCTGACCCGGTGAGGGTTAATATTAGATTGTCCTCGAAGTCGCCTTATAGCTGTTTACCCCGGGGCGATTTGTTTGGGCAGGGCAATGTCCCCTCCATAGTGGTTTAAGATGGTCTTTCATTGAGGGTACATTTCCCCAATGTTTCGAGTAAGTAAGTATATTCTTTATTAACCAATGGCTAATCGCACATGGGTTTACAAGTATTTAAGAACACAAGAAAACTTAATATTCATACAGCATCCTAATAATAAAACATTTACGCGTTAAATTGTCAGCAGAAGGAATAATACGATCATGGGACGTAGGGAATAACTGAGGGTTTTAACTGGTGGGAGTAGCTGTTGTAAGACATGGTTTGGGTTGTTCAAGATTGCTTTAAAGAGACGAGCATCGGCTAGGCCACAGAGTTCATCGAACGTTGGGGAGTCCCCAGGAAGATAGTGAAGACGCACAAGTCTCCACGTCAAAGCCTGGAGCCGAGCCCTACCCTGTGCCCCAGCATAGCCCCACCACACGGGAGAGGCGTACAGCATCCTGGCCAGTGTTGTGGCTTGGACAACGTCGAAGAGTCGAGGGCCAGTTAGGCCATGTGATACAAGAATTCCTATGGCATATAAAGACTGGCGCGCCTGACTGTGAATCCGATCAATATGAGAATCAAAACTTAAAGTATTTGACAGGGTAACACCCAATATTGTCATCTCTTGTACTCTGGTTAAACCTGGAGTCACATTAGGTAAAATTATTTGCTGATTTCTCAGTCTTAGCCGGTGAATTATCATTTCACATGTATCCATTGTTTAACGACATCTTGTGGCTGCCAGGGCCGTTGACATCGACCTTACCTTACCTATTATTATTATACACTTTTTGTTGTGCTTGTCGATTATTAGTAATAGTTTCCAACTTTCAACGACACCTTATGACATCAAACGCCGTTGACATGGCCCTCCTTCTGTATCCAGGCTTGGGTCTGGCACCGCCCAATTAAAAGCAGCAAGTATTAGTAGAGTCAAAGTTTAACGACACCTTATGGCATCAAAGGCCGTTTTCGCATACATCTTAGCTTACAGTTATCAGCTATTTTCTAAACGGATAATTATATACCGTCAGTCGAAAAAGTTTAAAAGGTGTCTAAGGAGAACACTTGCATTAATCATTGTATTGTATGGACTATTGGATAGCAACTGCTATTTATTGTTATTCCGGTTGTTTAGTAACATCTAGTGTCTTCCAGGACCGTTTAACGTCCGCCTTAACCGATTACCTGAAACTAATTTCTACCAATTGTAGTAGTTCCTCAGTTTAACGACAGCTTATGGCATCAAAGGCCGTTGCCGTCGCCCTCCTCCTTTATCCAGGCTTGGGACTGGCACTACCCCCCAAACAAGGCAGTGGCGGAGTTATTACTACCAATTAAACGCAGTTGACTAATAAATAGCGACGATCGAAGGCATCTTAAAGGTGTGTATAGTGAGCTTTGCATTATTCAGTGTTTAGTGACATCTTGTGGCTGCCAGGGCCTTTGACGTCGATCTTTCGTTGGCTTCCACTGAACTCTGACATCGAAACACTGCCAACGGTTCCCAAAATTTAACATCTTATCGCATCAAAGGCCGTTGACGTCATTAGAAAATTTTTGTAGCAGTTCTTACTGTTGAAGGTATTAAGACTGAAATTGCTTTGGTTCTCACAGTTTAACGGCATCTTATGGCATCAAAGGCCGTCGTCGTCGGTTGGGAAAAATTCGTACAGTTTTCACTGCTAGTTTTTTTTTCTACTAACTGTGTGAAAAGTTTGAATATCGTACTTTCATTTTAGCGATTAGTTCCTCAGTTTAACGACAGCTTATGGCATCAAAGGCCGTTGCCGTCGCCCTCCTCCTTTATCCAGGCTTGGGACTGGCACTACCGCCCAAATCTATGCGCGAACGGTTTATACATAGAATGGGTTGCAAGCGTTTTAAAGGTGTTTAAGGTGTGTATTGCGTTATCCAGTTCTTAATGAGTTTGCGTACGTTGATATTACCTTAGCACAATCTAGTATTAAGCTGATTATTCATGGCCGAGCACTTTATGCTGTAAAGATAATTTCTTTACGAAAGATATCAAACATTTGTGTCGAAGTTGTTTCCAGTATTTAACCACATCTTGTGGCTATCTGAGCCGTTGACGTCAACAAACCATCTTTAATATTCTGGACTAATTAACATTTTCCCTACGCCTGCACCGGCTGTAATAGTTTCGCGTGTTTAGCGATATCTTGTGGCTCCCAGGGTTGTTAACCCCCCAACTTACTTTACTTTACAAGGTTTTTATTAATCCCATGCAATGCAGCATACTAAGGTCAGTCTGTAACTGACGCTTAACGGAGAGTTGATAATTTTATATCCTCGGTCGAAAGCGTTTAAAAGGTGTCTAACGAGATTATTATTCAGTGTCAAGCAACATCTTGTGGCTTCCAGGGCTGTTTACCTCGACGATATCTTACAGTTAGTGGTTTGTAAAGCCTCACGTCAATCCCTGCTTTTTATTTTAAAAAGTTTTATTTTAAAGTTTTCATTTTATTTAAATATTTATTTTTTATTATTTATTAAGTTAATTACTTAATAAGTTGATTATTTATTAAGTTTATTATTTTTTATTTCTTCTTATTTCTTATTATTTATTAAGTATTTGTTTATTTGATTATTTATTTTATTTTTATTTTATTTATTTTAGTCTATGTTTTATTTTGAAGTGCTTTAAAAAGTGTTTTAAAATATACAATTAATTGCGCCTGCGTGCCGTAGTATACATTTCCGTAGTGTACAAACGCGTGACCTCACAGCATTACTTCTTACAATAGTTTTATCGCCTTCCTCAGTCAATTTCGCCCATAGTAGATACCCTGACATTAATATAGCGCCACTCGGGACCCACTCGAGGCAGAAGAACGATCTATTCTGAGCTACGTGTATTTTTCGTGCACCGGTTGACCTCCGGGGCCATCCGGTTCACCGCGAATGACGGATTCGTTTAACCGCGACGCGACTTATTGTGCTCGGTGGACTTTGCTTTCCTTCCTTCCTTCCTTCCGTTGGAATTTCGCACCGGGTCTTTGTCCTTTAAGTGCAACCATTAGACAGTCGATAAGCTAAGTGCATCACGGTTCGTGATCAGATCGCGTAAAGTAGGTTAATGGTGAAATTTCTGTAACGTTTACAGATGTGGGAATCACTCAAGCGTGCAAAATAGACGGAGCGATCGATTATGCGTGCACAGTATTAATTCTCCGCACTTGCGTAGAATGGAAACCAATGGAACAGAACATAACAGAACAGAACATAACATAACAGAACAGAACAGAACAGAACAGAACGGAATAGAATAGAACTGAACAGAACAGAATACAATAGAACAGAATAGAATCAAATGGAATAGTACAAAAAGAGAATAGAATAGAACAACAAAATGGAATGAGCAGTATATAATAGAATAAAAGTAGATGTCTAATATAATGTGACTATAATTATAATTTCCATAGTGTTTTATCACGAAGCACAAGGCACAAAATCAGCAGCTAATCTAACTAATCTAATCCTATTCACATGACTCCCATACAGCCGTTATTATGTTGTCTAATCTGATCTGATCTGATCTTATATCTAATCTTATATCTAATCTGATATCTAATCTGATATCTAATCTGATATCTAATCTGATATCTAATCTGATATCTAATCTGATATCTAATCTGATATCTAATCTGATATCTAATCTGATATCTAATCTGATATCTAATCTGATATCTAATCTGATATCTAATCTGATATCTAATCTGATATCTAATCTGATATCTAATCTGATATCTAATCTGATATCTAATCTGATATCTAATCTGATATCTAATCTGATATCTAATCTGATATCTAATCTGATATCTAATCTGATATCTAATCTGATATCTAATCTGATATCTAATCTGATATCTAATCTGATATCTAATCTGATATCTAATCTGATATCTAATCTGATATCTAATCTGATATCTAATCTGATATCTAATCTGATATCTAATCTGATATCTAATCTGATATCTAATCTGATATCTAATCTGATATCTAATCTGATATCTAATCTGATATCTAATCTGATATCTAATCTGATATCTAATCTGATATCTAATCTGATATCTAATCTGATATCTAATCTAATCTAACAAGTTCTACAGAGGCGTTATACTGACCAATTCACAAGGCATCAGTCGATGGCTCGTCAATATCTGCGAAAAGACCCACTTACCAAAGAGGAGCGGTAGCTCTCGAGCCAGTCCGACGGTCAGAAGGACCAGAAGAAGTTTCCAGATGGCAGTTATCCGTCTCATTGTAATCCAGGCCATCAGCGAAGGACGCAGTAGAACCCTGACCACGAGAGCCTTGCATATGAAGGGATCAGCCTCGCATCGATCAACCGTTAGTTGGATTCTGGAAGGCAGCTCAAGTCCTCTTCACAAACAAAGACCGCTATAGACCGCTGGAAGGCAATCAAGGAGAACATCGGATTAGCATTACTCAACATAATAGGCCTAATCTTAATTAGCATATTTATTTTAATTGTACTGGTAACCTTAGCCATATTCATAAACTTAGACACAACTTTTACCTGGTTGTATCTAGAAGAAGAAAAGGAAAGGCGACCAGTCCCTTGAGCTAGCACGAGAGGCAACCATAGCATGAGAGGTAGTCATAGCATGAGAGGCGGTCATAGCATGAGAGGCAGTCATAGCATGAGAGGCAGCCATCGCATGAGAGGCAGCCATCGCATGAGACGCAGCCATTGGTATGGTGTTAGCGACTTCGATTTTCTTGGCCTCGGCATATGAGTGGGGGTGGTCAGTCCTCTCCCTCGCCGCCTGATCTTTCCATCGCAGTGTACGGCCAGTGTATTCGTTATAGCTGAGTTCACTAGAGGGTGCAAGCAGAGTCGAAATTTCGAAACTGACTTAGACTTAACTTTTATCTTTCTGCTTTGGCGGGAATTTGAACTCCTAACAGCCCAGCTCACTAACTATCGCTCATCCCTTAAATTAAGCCAAATCTTAAGTCTAATCTTAAACCCTGTCTTAAGCCTAATCTTAGTCTTAATCTTAAGCCTAATCTTAAGCCTGATCATAAGCCTAATCTTAGTCTTAATCTTAAGCCTGATCATAAGCCTGATCTTAAGCCTAATCTTAGTCTTAATCTTAATCCTAATCTTAAGCCTAATTTTAGTCTAAATCTTAATGCAAGTGAATTGAGCTAAAGCCAGTCAGTTTTACAGAGTGAATGCAGACCGAACAAAAAACATGAGCATCAGCCAGTCAGCTTATCACCACTTAAAGACCAGTCAACAACTTAAAGACCAGTCAAACTGAAAAACATAAAACGAAGCGAAATTCGCTGTCTAGAACCAGCAAAGATCAGTCAGTCGATCGTCCATAGCCAGTCAAGAATTTAGAATCGTGGACACAGCTGCCTCTAACCAACCGGGTCGACGCTCAGTAGCCCCTCGGGATCTGTAGGCCGAAGGGGGCCAAGGTGCTTTCTCGAGCACTGGACCTTCCTTCTTGAACAGTCTTCCGCAAAGACAAGTACTGTTCCGCCACAGACAGCTGAAGAAACATCTTCAACCCATCTGAACTCGCACCTTTTAAGAGCTATTAGACAGTCATGTTTAGACAGTCACTTTTGTAAGAATTTTAAAAGGCGCTACGCAAAAAGCCCAGTGCATATGTAGACTGCCACTGTAAAACAGCTAATCTAATCTAATCTAAAGACTTCTATAGCGCCGTTACACTCCAAAGAAGCCCAATCGACAAGCTACAACCACCGAACCAACGCACGAACGAACGAACCTTATGCCTCGATGATGCAATTGCAAAGTTATATAGCGCCGGGCTGATAAACCGCTACATTCGCCTCCTATCGACACGTATCCAGCGCAGGCTAATGAGCATAACTCATCCACATATAATTCATTTAACCGTCATCGCGTCGCTCGCAGGAGACGGTAGCGCCGATATATTCTTTTCAATTGGCAGACAGAAATGTCGTTTCGTCCATGCTTTGCTTTCGAAATTCACCTGTTTCCCGACGCTCGAAGAATCAACTGATAACAGACGGAAGGAATAACAGAATCGACCCGTGGACGGACTGCAAAGCACGCGTTGCCTGTCGGCAGAGAGGGAGGCAGCGACTGCAGAGAACGTCCTAGGCAACGGTTGAATGGACGGGAGAGCAGGTGCGTGCGTCGATGGCTGCGACGCGCCGTTGGGCTGGCGTTTGGGCGGATTTTTCGGCGTCGTTTTGTGCGGCAATTGGCTATTAGTGCAGACGCTTTGAAATTATTAGAATTAATTAGTAACTTCTATCGCGCCAGTGTCTAATTATTGACATTAATTATTATTATTATTAATGCAATTAATATAATAATTAATATAATCATAAAATATTTAAAATAATTAAAAATAATTAAAGTAATTAATATAATGTAATTAACGTAATTATTAATTAATTATTAATACAAGGCGCCATCGATGGCGCACCAAAATCAAGCCGCAATCAGGTCAGTATCTCATAAGGTCAATCCACTCAGAGCGTGACGGATAAGTAATTAGATAAAGGTAAGTCTTAAGTTGAGAAAGAGACGACACAAGCGACGGAGAAGAACGAACAGATACCGGAAGAGAGTTCTAAGATCTAGGTCCAGCGACCGAAAGAGAATCGTCACCGAGAACTCTTATTATCTGAAATACCACAAGAGAAAGACAATCAGGTGACGTAGTTGAGAACTGGTAAGTATGGGGAATTAGGACTGACTTTCAGTATTATGATTGTCAACATATTTAGCATAGCATAACATAGCAGAGCATAGCGTGGCTAACCATAGCATAGCATGGCATGGTAAACCAGTCGCTCTGTCTCTTCCCTTCGCTCTCTCGTTCCTTCTCTCCATCTTTCCCCCACTTTAAAGTTACCACATATTTTTCCTTACCTGCCCCTAGCCAACTCCTCTTGCCTATCATTTCTTCCCTCCAACCTCTCGCTCTTTCCCTTAATCTTTTCCTTACTCCCTGCCTCTCTCTGGTTCTCCTGCCTCTCTCTGGTTCTCCCTGCCTCTCTCTGGTTCTCCCTCCCTCTCTCTGGTTCTCCCTCCCTCTCTCTGGTTCTCCCTCCCTCTCTCTGGTTCTCCCTGCCTCTCTCTGGTTCTCCCTCTCTCTCTCTGGTTCTCCCTCCCTCTCTCTGGTTCTCCCTCCCTCTCTCTGGTTCTCCCTCCCTCTCTCTGGTTCTCCCTCCCTCTCTCTGGTTCTCCCTCCCTCTCATTCTCCCCCACTCCCTTCGCCAGCAGCCAAGAAGCGCGGCGTCCGATGAGTCCCCTGGGACGGCCTATCCATATCCGTGACGAACGCCGCATACCAATCAGAATCCCTCCCTCCCTCCCTCCCTCGGCGGAAGCCACCCCCCCCCCCTCTACCTCGGCCCCAGATTTACTCAGCCGACCCGATACGGGACATATTGTCGGGTCTCCGATCGACCGTGGACTGCGCGATAAGAGAAACTGAACGTCTCGACCGACTGCCATTAAAAGCAACTGGTCAGAAAGACTGGCTCAGTGATCTTTTGAGGTATTTGAAAGGCGCTGTGCTAAGCGTATTAATACATACATGCATTCATACATATAGTTAAGTTGCATACATACATACATAAATACATATACATACGTATATTTATACAAGTATACTTACATACATACATACATACATACATACATACATACGTACATACATACATGCATATAAACATACATACATGCATGCACACGTACGTACATACATACAGTACATACATACATAAGTATGTACGTACGTACATACAGGCATACATGCATGCATACATACATACATCGTTAGCCGTTCAAATCCTGCGACTCACGACCTCACAGCTAGCACGGATGGCGCACGTGGTTTTGCGTGCAGCTACTGTTCGAAAGGAGTCGACGGATGCGACCGCGAGGGGCCGTGGGCCACGCACCACCGCCAACGCCATCCATCAGTCACATCCATCAGTGGAACTGGAGAAGTAAGAGGTGGAGAAGGAGTCGGCGCCGGACTCCTGGGTCCAGAGACCGAACGAACGAACCGTGACAACGAAAGAGGCCCCTGTGACGTCACCGTAAACTGGCGGCATTAAGACCGGGCTGTCAGCTTCCTTGAGCAGTTATTGCTGATCCTATTGATGCTACTGTTCGCATTTACTGATTTAGTATAGCATAGTATTGCCTCTCTGTCTCATCCGACTGACCCCTGGGTTGTGAATCAGTTTTGGAGCGACATCGATTGATGCCTAGTGCTTGCTATAATGGCTATAATGTATATAAAGGCTATAATGTCTAGAATGGCTATAATGTATATAAAGGCTATAATGTCTATAAAGGCTATAATGGCTATAATGTCTATAATGTCTATAACGGCTATAATGGCTATATTGGCTACAATGGCTATATTGGCTAAAATGGCGCTATAAAAGTTCTACGATTAGATTATTTACTGCGCTTGTTATTGCTATATTTACTGCTCTTACAATTTATATAGTTATTGCTATCAATTTTGTCGTTGCTATGGCTAGTAAGTTATCTAGGCATTTATATGGCGCCTTTTAGTACCTTATAAAAACGCTGTTTACGCTGGCCTATATGATGTCAAATGTCGTTAAGAAGAGGAAGTACGTCAGCGAGCGAAACAATGCACAGATAAATAGAAGCGTCTCCAATGGCGGGCTCACGCACACACGTGGAACCCAACCAACGGATTCCTATCTAGATATGACGGATGATACGATGTTCGGAGTTCTTGGACAGAATTGCGGGTCGATGGTGAAGAGCAACGAAAGGGGGTAGAGTCCGCGGTGCACCATAGCACCACCATCCAGCAGTCTCTCTTTGGTGGCAGATGTCTCAGACCTGCTCAAGGTCCCTACACAGTAACCGTCTCGACGGAGGCTCGAACCCGTACTCTCCGCGTTACAAGCCGAGCGCCCTATCCAATGCGCTACCGTGCCCCATCCAACACCGTACGCAGTGACAAAAACCATTGCTACTAGCAGTAGTAACAGCTACACAGCGGCAGCAACGATGATATCAATCGTCATAGCAATATCAAAAACAATCACGTCTTTTGTTGACTCGCGTTCTGTGTCTTTTTGGCGGATTTTTTGTCGCAGATTTCGACGTTTTGGGCGGCATTTTCTATCTGCTATTTGAAAGGATATCCCTCGAACTGCTGGGTCTGAGTAACACAGGTATTCGTCGCCTCCTGGTTGATCGGTCGGTCGAAGAACCAGCCGTGATTGACGGTCAGGGTACCTTCAAAGACCCGCGTCTCTCCTCCTCCGCCGAGACCATTACCCCGTACCAGACGGCGTACGTAAGTTTTTTCTGGATTTATTAGGCGTCACTATATAATGACTTAGCATTAATGGAACAGTTGTGAGTCAAGGTTCTGCTCAAAGTCCCTACACAGTAACCGTCTCGGAGGAAGCTCGAACCCGTACTCTCCGCGTTACAAGCCGAGCTCTTTATCCAATATGCTACCATTCCTCCCTCCCACTTCCTCTCCCGTAGTCTGTAGATTTGAGACTCAACCGTTCACCAGGAAGTCCATCCCCCCTCTTGCAGTCACCGACGCCAAGATATGAGTAGAAACTGTTGTCCAAATCTGCGACATAATCGAAGATCAATTCCTAGGCGCAAATTTAGCAACAGCAAACATCCAAAACATGTCAGAAGTTATCGAACAAGATCCGCATTAGGACGAAAAATCCGCCAAAAAGACACAGAAGGCGAGTCAACAAAAGACGTGATTGTTATTGATATTGCTATGACGATTGCTCTCATCGTTGCTGTCGCCGTGTAGCTGTTACTACTGCTAGTAGCAATGGTTTTTGTCACTGCGTACGGTGTTGGATGGGGCACGGTAGCGTATTGGATAGGGCGCTCGGCTTGTAACGCGGAGACGGTTACTATGTAGGGATCTTGAGCAAGTCCTTAACTCACAATTGCTCGGCACCACCTAATGATGCTAAGCCACTAGATAGTGCCACCTAATAAATACAGAAATAATAATAACAATAATAATAATGACAACAACAATAATAATAATAATAATAATAACAATAATAATAATAACAATAATAATAACAACAACAACAACAACAACAATAATAATAATAACAATAATAATAATAACAATAATAATAACAACAACAACAACAACAACAATAATAATAATAACAATAATGATAATAATACTCTTGAAAAGACCAAGAGAAGAAGCAACAACAGACAGTTACCTACCTTATCTTACTTTGTGTTGACTTACCTTACCTTACCTTGGTCTGCCTTGCCTTATACACCATATCTAACTATTACCTTACCTTACCGTACTTGGCCCTACCACACACTTCGGTTACTTTACCTTGCCTTGGCTTGTATTCGTTACCTTTCCTTATGCAAATCTTACCTTGCTCTAACTTATCATACTTTGCCCTAAGCACAGCTTCTTCTACCTCAGTAATTAATAACTGGTCTGACTCTTTTATATAATAAAATTTAATTAAGCTCAGAGAACATTTTGTGATAGTTAAATGAGGTTTAGGGTTAGGGATGATAGGAATGAAATCTGGACATCTGGCGAATAAAGTGGCAAAAGCATATTGAAACGCTCAGGTCTTAATAAAGACGTGACTTATTTAGACAGTCTATAGAATACAACTATCATTTGAAGATGCCTTATTTACAAAGCTCAGAAGTGCACTTTGAATCCGGACAACAGGAAGGATTGAGAACCAGAAACTAGGAGAGTTAAGTTTTGACAAAATGCATTCACACTGTAATGTCGAGTGAAGAAACTGTAACGTCGAGTGAAGAAACCGTAACGTCGAGTGAAGAAACAGTAACGTCGAGTGAAGAAACCGTAACGTCGAGTGAAGAAACCGTAACGTCGAGTGAAGAAACCGTAACGTCGAGTGAAGAAACAGTAACGTCGAGTGAAGAAACAGTAACGTCGAGTGAAGAAACCGTAACGTCGAGTGAAGAAACCGTAACGTCGAGTGAAGAAACCGTAACGTCGAGTGAAGAATCCGTAACGTCGAGTGAAGAAACCGTAACGTCGAGTGAAGAAACCGTAACGTCGAGTGAAGAAACCGTAACGTCGAGTGAAGAAACCGTAACGTCGAGTGAAGAAACCGTAGTGTCGAGTGAAGAAACCGTAACGTCGAGTGAAGAAACCGTAACGTCGAGTGAAGAAACCGTAACGTCGAGTGAAGAATCCGTAACGTCGAGTGAAGAAACCGTAACGTCGAGTGAAGAAACCGTAACGTCGAGTGAAGAAACCGTAACGTCGAGTGAAGAAACCGTAGTGTCGAGTGAAGAAACTGTAACGTCGAGTGAAGAAACCGTAACGTCGAGTGAAGAAACCGTAACGTCGAGTGAAGAAACCGTAGCGTCGAGTGAAGAAACTGTAACGTCGAGTGAAGAAAGACTTATGTCCTGTAAAACTACTGTAACTTTGTGTACAAATGTTTAATTGTGTAATTCTGTGTAAAGATTATGCAAAACCTGGTAAATATTGCGTAAAGCTTTGCAAACGTTAACTTTAATCCGCAAATACCGCCAACCATCGAATCTGTAAACTTTCAGTGACGCGACGCAAGCATCAACGTAAACATGGTCGCCATGGAAACGAAGCTTCTGGTTGCGGCCCTTGAACTGATCTGGCTCCAGGTCTCTGGCTTCCAGTTGCCGAGTATTTCTGACTTCATTCGCATGAACTTCGACTCTTGTTCCTGCTCACTCTTCCGGTTGTTCTCCATATCCGGGTCTTTGAGACCTTTGCGGATTAGGTGATCAGCGACGGTTGACGGTTCAAACCCTGCAACGCGAAACGATAGCACTAGCACTTAGCATTAGCTAGCACTTATCACAAGTGCCAAGAGTACAGATGATGAATCGCTGATCATGATGAAGACGACGATGATGATGACAACGACGACGATTATGATAATGTCGACGACTACAATACAATTTACTACACTACAACACAATATACACTACATCACACCATGATACACCATCAAGCCGCATACTACGTTAACTTCATCTGAACTACGCTGAACTACATGACTACTGGAACTTGCACGTACAGTGAACAGTGACGATTGCACTCGCTGACCTCGGTTCCAGCCCAGGCACCGTGACGCGACAACTGAGTAGACAACCTTCGTCCTCGGCCTTGACCTTCATCTCACCAGTCCAGCGCACAACCTGGTACTTCATCAAACGCAGACCTTTCACTCCCTCTCGGCTGGATGCATGGACCAGCGAGAACTGATCGGTCACGTCAACGTCACCCAGGTAGAGGGTGACCTGTGGTGGAGGATAGCCACCCCGAGAGATGCACCCCACTGCACGAGGGACACCTTCGACGAACGAGATGACCTTGGCCGATGAAGAGGGTGAAAGGTGGGTGGCATTGTCCGTGTAGAGAATGACGTCATCCACAGCGGCTGCCATCAAGAACAATACCAACTCCATCGTTGTCGTCATTATTGTTATCATCGCCGTTATCATCATCATCGTTATCGCCATCTTCGTTATCGTCATCATCATTATCGTCTTCGTCATCGTCGTCACCTACATCATAATAGCCTTAGACGCGTGCGTGGATCTATCTACTCTGGCGCTATCTGGCGAATAATATGAGAAAAAAATTACGTTCTATAGAAAGGCGGTATGCTGGGGGTAAGTTATTGAAACCGGGGACAGTTTGAGGCAATGACTTTCATGTGCCCTAAGCTAGCGGTGAGCGACAAGTGAATTTCCCCGAACTAGCGAGCTGATGTCGGCGCGGGAATTTTGTTCATTACTTCGAGAAAAATAACATTTGAGGTGATCATGTTACTAAAATTACCGTGTCGCAACTGTCCAATAATAACTAATTAATAAAAATAATTATTATTATATTATTAGCGTGATCATCATCTGCTTCTTCTTCGACGTTATCATCGTTGTCGTCGTCCTCTACGCAGGGATGGGCAAATTACACAGTAAAATGTAATTGAATTACAAATTACTTTTTAAAATGTAATTCAATTACCAATTACAAATTACTTTAGAATTTCAATTCAAAAAATACAAATTACAAATTACGTAATTTCAAAATACTAAAATTACAAATTACTTTGAGCAATGGGGTCATGAACTTGAAACAGGAAACACATGCTTTATTTGTACCAGTTTTTGCATATTGCCTTCACTTTATAACCTTTTTCACTACTTTCACCACTCTCACGCTCGACTATTTAAAAAAAACAGGTACGGGTGAAGATTTACCCACTGATCCCAATTGGCATGAAATTTTACCCGAAGATAGCTCTTCAAATAAATAATCCAACGCATCCTCTCCGACTTTCGCAAACGATTCGGCGATTTTCTATGAATTTTTAAAGTTCCAACTAAACTAATGGAAAATGGCTGGTGTTTACACAAATTACGGAAGTGGCCATGTTTCCAAGGATGTTTGACTCAAGGTGTAGTGCAATTCTTTAACGTCAACGTTTCAAAGCACACAACACGACACCCGACTATCATCCGTGATGTTAAAGAAATGCGCTTCCCTGCTATTTTATTTATAAAATAAGTAAGAGGAATTTTCAACACACACGGAATTTGAATTGAACATGACTAAAGTAATGAAAGGAATTTGATTTTACAGTATGTATTTTGAAATTGCAAATTACATGGAAAAATGTAATTCAATTACAAATTACAAATTACCTTGATGCAGAGTAACAAAATACAAATTATCAATTACAATTGTAATTGAAATTAGGTAATTTCAATTACATCAATTAAGTTACTGCCCATCCCTGCCTCTATGAATATGAAAACGAAAACGAACTGTATCCGCTGACCTCGGACGTTGACCCATGACCTGACTCAGTTACTGACCTCTTATGAATAAGTTGTGCGTGACTGTGGCGAGGGCGGATAACCCCTGACCTCTGACCTCGCACGTGTAATTGCCACTGTCTTCAAAGGACACATCTGTCAGATGAAAAGAACCCAAGCAAGAATGGTATAAATTGCCATGAAATTTCCATTCTTATTGCCATTGAAATTGTCTTGAAAATTGCCATGGAAATTTCCAATGAAACTGCCATAGAAACTGCCTTGGAAATTGTAATGGAAACTGCCCTAGAAATGTCCACGAAAACTGCCCTGATGTTCGCATGGTGTTGCTATGGTAAAACAGACTGCACCATAGCGACAGCAAGTCTTTTCAGGAGCGAATTACTGATAGTCATTGATAAGGTGATATCCGTAATGTTAGAGACAAAAGCGATGTTACTTCTTGCTAACGTGAGATAGCGTGAGACATGTTAAGGTGATGTCCGCATGATAATGTAATATTGACCAGTGATGACGGTTAAATGTGAAAGCAATGCTTAGTGAGTGAGTGAGTGAGTGAGTGATTGAGTGAGTGAGCGAGTGTGTGAGTGAGTGAGTGGAGTGAGTGATAGCGCGAGTGACTGATTAAGTGACATCAACAGTGATAAAACCGATACAAGTTCTTACTCGTTAGCGATAGCGTGAAGTTATAACGCGGTGATTGGCTAGAGAAGATGACATCGTATCTTTCGGTGGCTAAGTAGGGTTCGATTACGTGGCCCATGATGTTGATCGGCGTCTCCTCGTCCTTCTGCCTCTTTCTCCAGGTCATTGAATTGTCGAAGAAGTTGAAATTCTCCGATAAGAACTCGCACTCCAGTTGCACCGACTGACCTGGATTGAGGACGTACACCTGGCCCCGCGATGACATCGTCACGGCTACAGGTGAGTTAATGAACGGACAGGTAGACAACGGCCAGGTGAGGGGAGATGAGGTGTATCGTATGGTGAGGCAAGGGTAGGTAGAGGTAAGGCAAGAAGGTGCGGTAAAGTCAGGTAGGAGAAGGTAAGACTATGCAAGGCAAGGAAAGGTGATGTAAAGTAAGTAAGTAAGTAAGCAAGTCAGTCAGTCAGTCAGTCACTCAGTCACTCAGTGAATTACTGTTGAACTTTAATTTCGGTCTACGTTACGTCTCAGTTAATTAATAAAGACATCTTTCATAACACTCGACACTATATATATATCATCGGTCGAAACCGTTTTAAAGGTGTCTAAATGCTCTATTTGTATTATCAATTGTTTCACTACATCTTGTGTTTGCCAAATTCATCGCTATTGAAAGAATTTTATCAGCACTTAGTAGAACCAAACGTTTAATGACATCATATGGCAGCATTGGCCATCGTCGTCCTAACAAATGTTTTACATGAAAAACAGTTCTGTTTGAAATAGTTTGGCTTAACTAACAATAAGTAAAGTCACAATTAAACAAACCAATAACTTTAAACTGAAAAAGATAGTCGTTACTTATCATAAAAATGTGTGGTGAATAAAAGGTTCAGTTGAATATAGTGATTGTATTATACATCAGACTATGGAGATTAACATTATTTAATGGATGATCAATGCGAATAATGAAAAACCGATAACTGGGCCCATTTACATCAACTATTAACAGTGTATTTGCAGATATAAGAATCAGTTTCATCAGTCCACCATTGAAATCAGCGTCAATCAACCGAACCCCGTCCAACCCTCCCACCAATTTTATAACCCACCCCTCTGCTTGTCACGCGACTCTGCTTCAGTTTATTTTCCAATCCAAATAGACACACAAAGATTACCAAATTGTCTCAATAGAGCAGTCAACCAATTTTTAATATTCAAAAACAAAATGCAAACAAAAACTCAATCTATACTTATTGCATACATTTTAAAACAACAGAAATCAACCAAACTGATACACAGCTCAGAAGTCTGGATAATACTCTTCAAATTTTTTGAGATACACTCCACTTAAGTCTATATATTTACAGAATATGACCACCATTGAAATTACGAAGCAACTCATATATTCCATTTTGCAAGTTGGAATATTATCAGTACTTAGTAGTAGTTCCTCAGTTTAACGACAGCTTATGGCATCAAAGGCCGTTGCCGTCGCCCTCCTCCTTTGTCCAGGCTTGGGACTGGCACTACCCACAAACAAGGCAGTAGCGGAGTTACATACATGTGACGCGGCATCGTGACAATTTATATGTATCGCTCGAAACCGTTTTAAAGGTGTCTAGATAGAGCATTTGTATTATCAATTGTTGCACCACATCTTGCATTTACCAAAATCATCCCAAAAGGAGCAAAACATCACGATAACTTCCCCCAAACCGTGCGCTCTTATTAAAATAAAATCCCATATAAAAAGGTGTCCAATACTCAATAAGGATAGTTTATTTCTAAAAGTCACCTAGCGCCTGCATGTGTCAGGAACTAAACTTTTCAAAGTAGACGGTGACTGAACGAAGGATGAGTCCATAAGAAGCTGGGCGTGTCGATTCGGTTAGATCTAGAGGGTGAAAGCGATGATCGAGTTCGACCCCTAGGGGCGCAAATCCCAAGGCGACCACGCGCCACCTTGGCTGGTGTATGTTGAATTGTATATAGCGCCTTTTAGAAACCTCACAAAGGCTATGTAGCTTGATAAGGTAATTTTTAAAAGGGCAAAGTAAGGTAAGGATGATTGATAACTTTCTTCTTTACTCATCTTATTTATTTGTTTTTGATTCATTCGTTCGTTTTGTTCGTTAATTCGTGAACTAATTGATTGATTAAAATCACTGATTGAAACGATTTAGTTATTGATTTATTGACTGCTCATTTAACGATTTCAATCATTGGTTTTAAACGATTGAGTGAAATACTGCCTTATCAGTTTCTCGATTAGTTTATTTAAATCATTCATTGATTAATGAATGACATATTAAAAGTACTTATTTTTAGAATTATGTATAATTGATTGAAATGATCAATCGGTTGACTGAAAGGCAGGATTGATTGATTCACAGTGGATTAATTAACAAAATCATCTGTTAATTAGCTCATTACTTCAGCAAATCATTCATGTTTCTACTCACCTCGGACGCTAGAGGGCGTGTTAAGCGTCGTCATGGCAACGTAGACCACCCAGAAGAAAACCTGCGATTCTCCGAGAAGCGACATTCTCGACGCAGGGACTTTATTCCTGACCTCGATTGGCCGAAGCACAACTCATATTCCTCCGTCTCTTTCTATCTGCTCGTCCTCTTCTTTTTCCTCTCTGTTCTCCTCTGTCCTCTATTCTTCTTAATCCTATTGGATTTGATTAGTATAGCCTAATCTAATCTTAGTATTAAATCTAATCTCTCAGTATTAAATTCCTTCTCTCTCTCTCTGCCTCTCTCTCGCTCGCGCGCTCTCTCTCTTCACTCGTTCTTCACATGGTATTGTGGACAATCCCTCTGACTTGACTCAGCGCTCGTGAATAAGTTGGTACTCTGCGCCTAGCTTTTAAGTAGCGCTTTAGGTATTCTCGATATTACGATAACGATAACCTCCTCCTTAGTTCTGAGTTGCGTCGTCACAGCGAGTCTTATATGGACCAGGGCACTGTCTTGGATCTAGGGCAGATCCACCTGGAACTCCAAACCTCAAGGTCCTCATATGATTTTAGCACACGATGAGCTGCAGCTGGGGGCTACGGAAGCCCATGGGGACACGCGATTATTTCTATCTATTTAGTGCAAACTAGATAAAAATAATCGCATGTTCTCTGTGGGCTTTCGTAGCAGGCTGATCAATCTGCTACCCTGGAACATTAACACTGAGCTGGCTGAACCTTGCCTCCTTCAACCGGGCTACACTCGGAGGCAATTCAAGTAATTTCGACCTAACTGCTGTCTCTCTTAAAAAAACGAAACTGACGGCATCTCTTCCTCCTTTCTCTCCAGCATCCGCCAGATTTCAAAGCGCGTTTTGTACAGTACAACCCTCAATGAGAAAACATAACAGCCGACTTACTTCGCATTTGTTTACTCACTCAAGTCTACATGGTGATAGTCATCCTATTCCTCTTTATCCTCCCCTTCCTCTAAGCCTTACTCCTCTTTCTCTGAGACTTCCTGCTCTTCCTCTAAGCCTTCCTCTTATTTCTCTTAAACTTCATCCTCTTCCTCTTAGACTTCTTCCTCTTCCTCTTAGCCTTCCTCCTCTTCCTCTTAGACTTCTTCCTCTTCCTCTTAGCCTTCCTCCTCTTCCTCTTAGCCTTCCTCCTCTTCCTCTTAGACTACCTCCCCTTCCTCTTAGACTGCTTCCTCTTCCTCTTAGACTTCTTCCTCTTCCTCTAAGCCTTCCTCCTCTTCCTCTTAGAGTACCTCCTATTCCTCTAAGCCTTCCTCCTATTCCTTAGACTACCTCCTCTTAAGAAGAGAGAATCAAAGAAGCTAAAAAACAAACACAACTTTCATACAACTTCCTAATCTAATCTTATGACTTCTATAGCGCCGCTATCATCACAATGTACAAGGCCTCAATCGACAGTTCCTTTGCTTCAAATGAACCACAGTCCACAATTTTTAAAGCGTCACAACACAGCTAAGGCCGGAAAAAGGGCGTCGTTCGTGGGAGCCACAAAACGCAGATCATACACTTGAGTTAAAAACCACAACGGCCTCCGGAGTGGATGATTAAGTGGATGATTTTCTCACCAGGGGGCGCTGCTTTATGTCTCCCAGGCCGTCGTTGTCCGAATTCCCATCGATCCTGGATCAACGGTATTACATAATATGCCCACTGAGAAAAGGACACGAGAGGAGGAAGAGGAGTACGAGGAGGAGGAGCAGGATGAGGAGGAGGAGGAGGAACAGGACAGGGAGGAGGGGAGGATGATAGGCAGGAGGAGGGGAAGGTAGAAGAGGTCAATAAAAATACGAAGTTGATGAAGATGCAATACGAAAACGATGAAGATGTAGTAGTAGTAGGAGGAGGAGGACGAGGATGAGGACGAGCAGAAGGAAAAAGAGGAGAAAGAAGAGGAGGGAAGGAGGACAATGATGAAGATGACTGTGGCGTTGATAATAATGGCGATGATGATGTTGAAATGAAGAGCAAAAAGAAGAAATGAGCGATTATGATGATGATGAAACAGAAAACACTTAATCAGCTTCCGTGTTCCTCCAACTGCACTCTGCTCCAGTTTAGGCCCAAAGGCCAACAACAGCGGCCATCAATTGATGTTGCGCTACACAATCACTCATTAGCGTAAAAACGTGAGGAGTAAATGTTACAACTTGTTTACAAAGCGTAAATCGATGTGTCTCTAAGCGAGAGGATCCCGATTCGCAAACCGACAGTGGCTATATTTAAGGCATTTCAATCTCGGGCTATAGAACGGTCCGTACACGAGGACCTTAAATGGCGTGACTCCCATCCAGACGGGCAACGGTGGTGAAGGATAAATTCACTGAAAAATGAAAAGGGTCAAGGCCATACAGTCGCTGTAGAATACAATGTATAAGCTTATTCATTCAGTGATTCACGCCTCTATAGAAGCTCCTTAGTCCCGAGATACAGTAAGCTCAGGCGAAACACTCGATCGCATTTGGACACCATTTTATATGAACATGTCTTGAATATAATTCCCTACCCCTCGATTTGTTCGTCGTCGTGGGTTTAAGTCCATAAAAAGGATTTTATTTTTAGTAACGCAAGGCCCGAAGTCACAAGATGTCGTTAAATACAGGAAAAATGCAAAGCTCTCTTGGACACCTTTAAAACGCTTGCCACCGATGCTATATATAGCTAACTCATCGACGTCATTTCATCTTAAAAATAGCCTTTCAAAGTGTAAGGAAAAGTATGGTCAAGTAAACGGCCTTGAAGGCCACAAGATGTCGCTAAAAATACTGACAACTACTACCACAATAATTTTGACAGTGCATGTAACTATGGATACTGTGTGAACGTCGCACTTAATGTTGATATGGTGCCCATTCAAAGGGGCAGCGGTGGTGAAGGATCTCACCTGACAAATTCATTTTAAAACCAGCAGGGTAGAGGCCACATGGTTGCTTTAGAAAAACGTTTACATTTACATTTCGGAAATACATTCTGTCTGACAGACATCGAGTTTCAAGCACTGAGTGGTCGTTGCCACTCTTTGAGTTTCAAGTATCGAGTATACCCATTGACACAAAGTTCCAACTCAGTGGGTACTCTGAATGGATACAGAATACACCCTAATAAACCATACATGTATCAGTCAATACATACAGATCCTAGTCCGCATTTGGCTGACCCCTCCCTCCCCCTCTTTGAAGACATCCTTAATGGACCGACCTGTATGCCCTATGTATGCTGAAATTTAATAATATATGATGGAACAATTATCGAGTTAAAAAACTAAAAAACTTGAGCATTATGTATGTTATGGTCACAACTGAGCAGCAATCCAACAACCTCTCACATGACAGCACAATTTGCTACCAATGTAGCTATTCAGACTTGACCCTATCAACAATACATTTAATTGGCTTAAACAAAAGTATCTGACAGATCAAAGACTAGCCACATTAGCTTGTACACCGGAACATCAATATCACACGCTTCATTGTAAGACGAATTCTGATACAAGACGATCAAGGTTCCTAAAGCTTTAAAAAATGACGATCGTTACAGAAAAACCTCGTATTAAGGTGGCTCTTGATACGATTTCCGCTTTATAATGAGTTTCCAGTATAACCCATTTTGGCATAAAATTTAAAAATTTGAAATATAACTGAAATTGTAATACTTCAGGTTCTTCTTGCTCTCAAAACAGCCTCATAGTCCTGGTTGAACAATAACAACATGCCTATCGTTTAGGTTTATCAAGTGCTTACGACACCAACATATGGCGCTGTAACTGCACCTCAAAGCCCTAATTAATGTCCCCATAATCGAACTCAAGAGTTGAACCTGCTCACTGCACAGCGCTTGATCAATGTGTCACAAATTGTGGTTCTTAGAGGCTGCAGATGTAGTTGTGAACTGGGATAGATACGGCTGCTGCCAGAGAGATACCGAAGGAATCGCTGATGCTGGTAACGCCAAGACTGAACTCACGATGCTCTGGAGGCACCTAGCGTCAACAATCACAATCAATCAATAAGAAGAAACGATAACAAGTGATATCAAGGTATAACTCGACGACTAGTTGGAACTGAATAGTCGCTTATTTTGTCTCACTTTGGTCTGTGCTTATATAAAGCTCTGTTATACTGATATGTTATTATTATTATTTCTGCATTTATTAGGCGCCACTATCTAATGACTGAGCATCAATTGGTGGTGCTGAGCAGTTGTGAGTGAAGGACTTGCTCACGGTCCCTACACAGTAACCGTCTCAGGGGAGGAGGCTTGAACCCGTACTCTCTGCGTTACAAGCCGAGTTCGCTATCCAATCAGCTACTGTGCTTCACAGATGTTGTCTGGATCTCGCTTGCTACTGTATGAATAAGAAGTCGTCATTAAGTAGGACTTTTCTATCCTCTGGCTGTGTAACCCTTTGCGTGTCCATTTACTGCACTGAATTTGCTGAATATACGATTCTTCATCTGAGATCAATAAAAGAGTTAATGATGAAGATGATGAAGATGTTGATCAGTAGGCCTTTCATTCCAATTCTTCAATGCCGGAGCTGCAGACATGAAGCAGGTTGGATGATAGGACTGCCTCAGCGGACACTGTCACAGCTTTTCACAGAGACTTAGGAAGGACTGGCTACGAGAATATTACTGGTAATTTACATTGGTTCTAACACAGGTGGAATGTCTTCTGAACCACTTAAAACCCAAGTTATGCTATCTGATGCAAAACTGACAACTAACTGACAACAACACTTCTATAGCTGACAAACATTACTTCTCTAACTGACACCACTACTTCTCTGACAACATTACTTCTCTAGCTGACAACATTACTTCTCTTACTGACAACATTACTTCTCTAAAAATACTACCCTGATTCCCTCTTTTATCTTACGTGCCAATACCGGTCTGAACCTGGTTTGGAATTGGAACCGATCCAGACCACATCTGCCTTGTTTTCCACTAAGTTCTCGCGAGTAATTTGGTTCCCACAACTTCGCTTTCTTTGGCGCTAATTGCCCCTGAAAAAATCGGAAGCTTACGATCACTATTACGATAGTTAAGCATTTGCTGACTGACCTCTTTGGAAATGCGATAGAACGTGTTGACATACGCTCCTCCGCCCATCAGTCCTTCGAAAAGGATGATCACAAAGACGATCCAGATGTTCGGAATGTACTTGTAAAAGACCTGACACGTCAACAAGGTCACGTTGATGAACTGCAAAATAAGAAGAGAAAACACTCTAATACGTCGAAAACAACTTATATAAACAACACACTACAAACATTAAATGATAACTTTTTGGAAGCGGAGACGAGCAGTTTCCTTACAGGCTTACACACCTCTTTTAAGGCTGTCACTCTTCCTATGCATATACAAAGCTGAAGTCCATAACACACCTCTTTTAACATTCTCATCAGCCCAATAAATAAACTTCTGCCGAACTCATATATGTATATGTATGTATAATCCTGTGCAAATGGATACCCTAATATGGAATGCTTACAACAGTGAAAACTGCACAATTTTCTCCTATAAACATAACTCCCACAGCCGTACCCGGGTGGTGCCAGCCCCAGCCTGGATAAAGGAGGAGGGCGACGTCAACGGCCTTTGATGCCACAGGATGTCGTTAAACATTAGAACTGCTACTACCAAATTCCGCTAACTCAGCCACTGGTGGTGCCAGTGCATGCAAAGCCTGGATAAAGGAGGAGGAGGAGGAGGAGGAGGATGCTATCATCTTCGTTATGACACAACGTCATTAAACAGAAACTACACATCTCTCATTACGATTATCAGGGTAATGCGTAAAGTGGTGTCACAAGATGTCGTTAAACACTGGAACCACTACCGCGGGCTGACCAAGAGAGGCATCCATGGGTGTGAAGTGCTAGTAACTTCACTTTCTTAGCCCCGGCACATGAAGGCGGGTGGCCAAGGCTCGCCCTTGCCGCCTTCTCTTCCCACTGACAGTGAACAGTCAGTCTAAGTACCTGTCTATAGCCGAGTTCGCTACTAGGCATAAGTGTTGTTGAAATCCTGAAGTATTTTAGGGGTCGTCCATAAAGGACGTCTGCAAAACTGACCGACTTTAGACCCCTTCCTCCTCCTGTCGGCATTTGTTATTACCTTCTCCACCCCCTTTGCAGAAATCCGCACTCCAGCGGAGTACTGAGGTCTAAATGAGGTTGTCCTGTTGGTCATGCAGGGCGCCAGAGAAAACGAGGTCAGGTCAAAGAAAGTGAGAAAAAAAACTACCACGAAAATGTTCTAATACGTCGACAACAAGTAATATTAAACACCACACTAGAAACATTAAATGATAATTTTAGAAGCGAAGACGAGCAGTCCCTTACACACCTCTTTTAAGGCTGTCACTCGTCCTATGCATAAACAGCCGCAGTCCAATACACACCTTTTTTGAGTACTTAACCGTGCCACATCATCCAAAGGTTCTGTAATTAGATCGAAGGCAGCAGGACAAGTGTCTGCTGTCTGACTGAAGTTGGTCTTTAAGGCACAGGTTGTCTTGAAATAACTCTATTTACCTAATTTAGAAGCGGACGTCTGCATTAGGCATAGAACCTCCCCTAGTCCGCATTTGGGCAAACCCTCCACCCCCCTCTGCAGGCGTCCTTAATAAACAACCCCTTTCTGCCATGGCGGATATTTGAACCCTGAGCTCTGGGTTGACAGACCAGTTAAACTGACCACTAGCACATCCCAGATAATAATAAATATATTACTATAAATTCATAAATAACTCAATATCAAAAAGGGAAAAATACTACTAGCAAATTTAGCATCCAGTTCTGGATTTAAGTCGAATCAGTGACCATTGGATGACATCATCAACGTAACATTCCAGGCATCAATAAATTTTATTCATTTATTGGTTAGAAGCATTTATTATAAATAATAAATTCAGTAAATCTGAATGGAAGGTTATTTCAAGGCAAAACGACGTTACAGACTCACAATCGATTGGACAGATTCAGTCAAGATCAAGAAAGCCCCAGAGACCCAAAGACAGACTGCAATGGATAAACGGGATATGGAGGATGGAGAGAGGCGACTTAAGAGGACACAGCCTCCATATAAATGAGAAGCTTTCGTGAGTAACATTTACCTGGAAGAAAGGGAAGATGGCAATGAATGGAATAGGGATGACATTCACGGAAGACCTTGAGATGAAAACACCAATCTGGTAGATCACCTGGTACCTGGAAAAAAACAGGTAATTTCATGGTAAGGTCTGATAATGAAAAGCAAGGTACTAAAGGCTATCAAAACAAGGCAAAACCAAATTACGGCAAAAATAAAGCAAACTAGTTAAGAATAAACTGATACATCGCAAAGTATGAAACATACAGGTAAGAAGGTAACGATAAGGTAATGTAGTGTCAACCAAATGAATGGTAAAGGTAACAGAAGGTAAGAATAAGAAGGGCAGTAAATTACACTAACCCTCCCTGAAAGGAAGCCATAGTATGAAACGTTTTTGACTTCATTTTTCTTAGTCTTGGCAGATGTGGGTGGATGACCAGGCCTCTCACTCGCTGCCAAGTCTTCACGGACAGTGTACGGCCAGTGTACTCATTTTATAGCCCAGTTCGCTAGAGGGTGCAAGTGATGCATAAATTTCAAAAAAGTTTCTGCCCTGGGAGGGATACGAACCACAACCATCCGGGTTGACAATCCAGCAACCTAACCATTAATCTAAGGTAAACTAAGGATAAATTGATAAAAGGTAAACTGAGTGAAGATAAGTCAAAATAGGCAAGGTAATTAAAGGTAATTAAAGGTAATTAAAGGTAATGGCAAAGTAAGGAGCAGCCATCTTGTGCATTATTACCGGGGTGCTACAGAAGTTTTAGATTAGATTAGACTGAAGTGTCTTTCAACTGAAGTGCAGAACAATTAACCAGCAGAATAACCTTGAAATCCAAACCCCAAAATCCAAAAAGCTTCACGCAACGTCAGCTGTAAGGCATTTTGAAAAGTCTGTCTTTATAATGTAATCCGAGATTTATATAGAACCACTAAAAGAAACAACTTACCAGCGATACTGCTGCATTCTGGGAAGCCAGGCATTTTTAAAGTAGAGAAGTTCAAACTAGAAGCAAATAACCAAAAACAATGAATCAATCACTCAGTAATGATTGGTCAATCTTTCAATGAGGCAATCACTCAACTATTCCTTCAACCTGTCAATCAGTGAATCCCTCAATCATTCCATCAGTCAGCAGACTGGATGAATCACTCAATCATTTCCTCAATCACTATACAAATCACTTAATCTCAATCACTTGATATCAATGATTTGATCAGTAACTCGCTCCATTGCTCCTCTTCCAGACCACATGTGGCAATAATCAAACCTTGTTGTAATGTGACAACTACAACCGCTCTCAAAGGTTACAGTTTAACAAGGTTCTACTGTACAGCAGACAGCAAGTAAGTAAATAAGCACAAGCAATGAAACAGCTGTAAGTAAGTAAGTATGCACAAGCAATGAAACAGCTGTAAGTAAGTAAGTATGCACAAGCAATGAAACAGCTGTAAGTAAGTAAGTAAGTAAAGTATGCACAAGCGATGAAACAGCTGTAAGTAAGTAAGTAAGTAAAGTATGCACAAGCGATGAAACAGCTGTAAGTAAGTATGCACAAGCAATGAAACAGCTGTAAGTAAGTAAGTATGCACAAGCGATGAAACAGCTGTAAGTAAGTAAGTATGCACAAGCGATGAAACAGCTGTAAGTAAGTAAGTATGCACAAGCGATGAAACAGCTGTAAGTAAGTAAGTAAGTAAGTATGCACAAGCGATGAAACTGACCAGTCCTTGGTTGATGAAGTATTCAGCAAAGTAGACCAACATCAGTGGAAGCATGAACTTGAGTAAAGGCTATGGTAGAAAATTACACAAAATATTATTTAAATAAATAAATTGAAAATACTTACACAAATACTAAATAATTCAAAAAAATTTACTCAAAATTGAAAATATTTAAATAAATGGTATTGATAAAAAATAAAAAATCAGTAATGAAAATAATTAAATAAAATATAAAATTTATCTTGAAAATACTTTAAAATATACTAAAAATAATAACAGTAAACAGCAGAAATTTGTTTCTTAATTCTAAATCCTAAAACAGCAAAAACACAGTTGAGAAGTAGGCATAATTTATTTAGTTTATAAATTTAAAAAAAAATTTACTACATGATCCAACGTAAACGTAATCCGCTGAAGTCAGCAGGCAGAAAAATACGGCAATAGTTACAACTTACTTTGACGAGTAAGAGCCTTTCTCGAAACGACATCTTCTGAGTATGAACTGCAAAGAAACGCTCAAAACTTTTAGTAAGTTGAGGTAAGGCATGAGGCATCAGTTAAGATATTAGCAAAAATAGGCTGAGGCATCAAAAAAGGTAAGTCATGATAAAATGAGGTAGGATAAGGTAAGGTATGACAGCTGTAACTGCAATCATAAATTTACATAGCACCTCTTCAAGAGGAACTAAACAGAGGGGGCTCTCTACACTATGGCTGAAATGATGCTAACGTTCAATAACAAAAAGATGTTCATCAGTAAGCAAGTAGTCCCCAGATAACTAGAAAAGACACCACTGGTTCCTGTGCACATGAATTCCCATCCACAGTCGACAGATGGCACCACTTTCAGAGTTCACTGATCGAACTGCATCAAACAGGAACAGCAACAACATTTCAACAACTGGGCATTCACAGGTTTTCTAAACAGCTCAATATCGTTTTCGAAAAAATCTGAAAAACCAGAACACATGCAAAGTATTGGCAAAATATGCATAGCACGTCAACGATAGCCACCGTTCCAAACATCTCACAAATGTAGAGGCGCTACATGAATTTTTCCAATATTTTACTTGACATTAAAGATAAAAACTACAAACCTTGAGGGGAATCTAGAACGTTAACCTCAGGCTCAAACAGTCGCTGGGCTTCAAGATTCCTCCCTGCGTCTTCAATTTCGCTGTTGTAGTTGACAGAATCACCAGAGTCGAGTTGAGGACTGACGACTGCGATGGGTCTGACCAGCAAAACGAAGTACCTGAAACCAGAAACAGCAAATACTCTAATCAAATCTAGTCTAACTTAATCTAATCTAAACTAATCTAGTCTAAATTAGTCTAAACTAATCGAACCTAATCTAATATATTCTAGCCTAAACTAATCTAATATAGTCTAGTCCAATCTAACCCACCCTAATCTAGTCTAACCTAATCTAGTCTAACCTAATCTAATCTAACCTAGCCTAATCTGGTCTAATCTAATCTACTTGAATCTAGTCTAACTTAATCAAATCTAGTGTAGTCTGATATGGTCTAATCTAATCTAATCTAACCCTGTCTAATCTAGTTTTAGTCTAACCTAATCTAATATAATCTAATCTAATCTAGTCTAGTCTAACCTAGTATAGTCGTCTAATCTAATCTAATCTGATGACTTCTATAGAGCCATAATCATAATGCACAAGGCATCAAACGACAGGCACTTCACATGAAATCAAACTAAAAAAATCCGTTCGTGTGGAGAAGCTCAGTCAAAACAACAGGGTTGTGAAATCACGTTTCTTAAGTTGCAATTAAATATGCACACATAAACTTGTAAACGGTTGCTACATGAAGCTGTTCAGAAGGCTCAAAACTTCAACCGTTGGATCTCACACCGAGTGTGCTACCGAATAGATCACTGTGCCACACAAAGCAATAGCAATATTAGCAATAACAATACTCCTGCTACTGATAATAATAATCCGTCCCAGAAGTTTTTCATTCTCCAGAGAATTTTTTAAATACTGTACATGTATACCTCAGGTTTAAAAAAAAAACAATAATAATAATAAATAATAATAATGCTAAAAATAATGCTAATGCCAATAATAATAATAAGAATAATAATAACACAAGAGAAGAGAACATTCCACAATTTATACACTGCCTTTGACAGGTACTTAAAGGGCGCTATATGAATATGAAAAAAGAACCTACATACAATTTTAAAATAGAGATCAAATGATATAAAGATAGACCTGTGATTGTCAGCCAGAATGTTTCCCCAATTTCTGCAATTCTGAGGGATAAGAACTTCCTTGGGTAAAAAAATGTAAAAAAAAAACAAACAAAATACTGAAACTAAAACTCATAGCAAAAACACTGACGTCACTGCCAAAACAACTGGAATAACGAGCATCATCAGAAGTGAGTCCCTGGGTGAAATGCCGAGCGCCGTCAAACCAGCGTAAGACAACGCACCGAAAACTCCAGCTGCTCCGGTTCCTGAGCTCCACGTGGAAACGCAGTTCCTGTGGAATAATAAAAACATCGGAAACTCAACATGCACGCTTGCTCAAGGTCACAATAACTGTCTCTCAAACTGGTGGGCAGCGTAACGAAATACAGCGTAACGTAGTATAATGGAATTTCTAGAGCTGCTTAAAAAGATTTGGTCAACTTACTTGCCAAAATGAGACGTCAGACTCAGGAACGTTACTTCTCCGATTCCTGAACCAGCACTGGCAAAAATGACTCCTGTGTAGAATTTAAAAATTATTAATTATTAGACACTAATAAAATTAATATCAGATATGAATAACATACGCAATAAAATTATTATTATCATTATATCTTTTTCTAAAATGACCCCAGGGTTCATGACAATGTGTCAGTTGATGACACCAGAAAAATCCAGCCACACTAGTATCTGCTCTTAACAGAAATTACTTTTAAGATGCATGGCCCTGTGTTACAAGATTACAAGCTGCTTATGACTATTCTGAAAAGGCACTATATAAATATTAAAAAGACACCTACATAAAAGTTGAAGACAAAGATACAAAGACCGACCTGTAATTGTCAGCCAGAAGTAAACGGATCCACCAATCGCAACCATTGGAAAACTGGCACCGGACAAAACTACGACAATCCAGACCTTAAAACTGTCAAACAGAAAATCTGATTCAGAAATGAAGAAAAAACACATCCTGCTTTCTACTACTCTGGAACTCCTTTGGCAGCCATTACAGTGACGATGTAGTAACATAAAATTGGTGAATTTACACAGAGTCATCAACGTCTACTCACTCGACTTCCTCTGAGCAGATGTCTAAGCAACTATGTAAACAGTGCAAATAATAAAGCTACACATATCTGAATTTCAACGATTCTCACCCGTAAGGAAGCAGGTGAATGTAGAGAGGAGCTGCTAACTTCATTATCAAAGCCGGCAGAATATCGGCCAAAAGAATTGCCTGAAAACATAAACAAACCACAATACAACTATATTTTTAACTTATTTGTTCTGGAAACAGACTGCAAAGCAACCTGTAACACGAGCTTCTTGTCCTTTTTTGCCTCATTTTCACCAGCGGTTAAAGACCATTTTATCTGACCACGGCCTGGCGTTGTCAGGTCAGATGCCCCTCTGAGAGGTTTCTTCTGATAAGGTGCTAAATAAATATGCACTTATAATTACGATTACAACAACTGTTTCACATAATTACTGTATTAATATTTAATTAATTCGTAGGTCCAACTCTTATCATACATGAAAGTTTAGCCCTCACATCCGTTCGTTGTAATCACCAGATAAACACAACACTCTAAATATAACCTAAAATTCTAAGTATAACATAACATTCTAAACATAACCTAAAATTCTAAGTATAACATAACATTCTAAATATAACCTAAAATTCTAAGTATAACATAACATTCTAAATATAACCTAAAATTCTAAGTATAACATAACATTCTAAATATAACCTAAAATTCTAAGTATAACATAACATTCTAAATATAACCTAAAATTCTAAGTATAACATAACATTCTAAATACAACACGTCATTCTACCATAACATAACATTCTAATTTTAACATAATCTAATTTTAACATCCATTCACTGTAATCATCAGACGAACATAACGCTCTAAATACAATTCTAAACGCCATCCACTGTACCCATCTGACTGTCTGCCTGCCTGACACTTGGATCTTGACAAGGAATCGAATCTGACCTTACCAGCCTATCAGTTTTGCCCTGCCTAGACACAGGTGAATAACCTGGTTCCCATAATTAAGCTCTCTATGGGTGCTGCAGAAATCTTGAGTCTACAGTTATAATACTGGTTACTGGGCCATGCACTGGCCTGAGGTCAATGGATTTGCCTTCCACCTCAGTACCTGAGATTTGACTTTCGGTGTATCGTAGCTAGTTCAATAGTCTAATCTATGTTGTTTAAACTGTAAACAAAGTCATCCACTGGGATCATACTTACTCCAGTTCCAATAGGATTGCAGTATTCAAGTAATTTGCCCGTTCTGTTTTCAACAGCAAACGAACTTGTGCCCTAAAAATCAATCAGTCAACCAATCAATTCATCAATCAGCAGAAGAGAAGGTGAACTTCCCCACAGAATTTGTCCCTGGTAAGTCACTGGTTATGCACTCGTTCTGCAACACAGAGGATGTGGGTTCAAACCCTCCCCATCAGACGTTAGGAACTGAAATCTGAAGCTTGAACAAAAGTCATTACTGCAAAGAAATAAGCATAAAGTGTCTCACGTTGGCACTCGGTGTGACTGGATGCAGTATGTCGTGAGCAGCAGACAACATTATGACATAGGCAAAGTTGTTACACAGGCCCAGCAACCTACAAAAAAATATGAACCATACTTACAACAATGAATGAGGCATCAATCAGCTCTTTAACTCTGTATTCAGAGTAGCGTAAGCCTAAAGACATTTACATAGCACCAATTCTGCCAGTATTCTTGAAAATCTAAACCTACCAGAACCCAGCGAGATTTCGTACAACGCTTGATGACGATCTTAATCCTAAAGAAAACAACAAAATAATCATTACAATAATATAATATTATTTCTCATTCCACTTAGATAACTTTAAAATTAATTTTTTAATTTGAGGCAAAGTTAAAAAACTTATAATAACAATAACAATAATAATAAAAATAATCCTAGAACTTCTACAGCACCACTGTAATAATGTTCAAGGCATCAGTCAATGGTCGCTGCTAAGTAAAACTGTTGCGCAAGCAAAATTCCACGGTAATTCCTGTCTTTTTGACTGGAATTACCATGAAATTTGGTTTGCGCAACAGGAGGGAAATCCGAGAAGACACAGAAACAGCCTATGGTGGAACGAGTCCAGGACAGACAAGTTTTTAGTTGAGATCTGAAAGCCAAACAGACTTTGCAGAGCGAACGTTTGCCGAAGTGAGCTTCAGACTCTAAGGCCAGTGACAGAAAGGCACGCCTGCCGAGAGCTGTCCTCGACCACAGAATAGTCAGATTTAAACAGCCAGAAGACCTGGTCGAGTAGAGACAAGCTTATAGTTAGCTGGAAAAAAGACTTACAAAACCAAAAGTACAAGACAACTGGCCTTAAGGAAACACTGGTTGCTCAAAAAGTTTCGTATTTCGTAATGCTTTGGAATGGTCCTCATCATGCAATTTGGCTGCGACCATCGACTGATGCCTTAAGCATTATTATAGTGGCGCTATAGAAGTTCTTAGATTAGACTTTGAACCAAAATCAGTAACCAAAATACGTAGCTTTATTATGTTGGTGCATGCATTGATGAATAGATGAATAGATGGATGGGTCGGTGGATGGATAAAGGGATTGAGTTGGCAGGTTTGGGTGGGTGGATGGATAGATGGATGGATGGATGGACTGATTGACCAATCATTGAAAGAATGCACGCATGTGACCATCTATATGACATCATCCTAACTGGACTTCTATAGCGCCGAAATTATAATACACGAGGCATCAATCAATGGTAGCATTATGAGATAAAACTGCAGTCCACCATTCGAGACCCGAAAGGTCAGAATGATGGAAGGAATGAACGAAAAGATAAGTCACATGAAACGGAAATCACAAACCTTGTTCGCCGTCCATTGTTACAAAGCCTATCAAAAAATACCCAGTCTTATTTAGTGGTAGCTGCTTTCCTTTCAAAATCCCCTATTAACTGAAGGAATTAAAATACTAATTAATGAAAATTATAATATGTTACAGTGATGTTAAGAATTAAAACTATTATCATCCATCTCTAGTAGTAAATAGGGGGGGTTATATTTTTCATCAGTATCATTGGTTATAAACAACGGCTTTTGAAAGTAAACTGTCGATTACATATAACCTTAAAGATCCTGCACTTGATGACATCAGCCAAGCACACTACAACAGCGACATCTGACTAAAATGCTTTCAAGCGTTCATCACGTTCTTCATTACTTCGATGGTTCATCATCTTTGGCCAGAGTCATAACTGTTACATCAAAATATGAGCATATAACTCCTGTACTTAAATCCTTACATTGGCTTCCTATTCAGCAAAGAATTTCTTTTAAATTGGGGGCTAATAGAGTTATAGTTTACAAAACATTGAACTCTGGACAACCACAATACTTAAAATCAGTCCTTAATCCTCAAACTCATCATTATTCAATCTGAATGCCTTGTTCTTGTTGTGCCAGAAACTTAAACTTTTCTTGGTAGACGAGCTTTTTCGGTTGCTGGACCGAAATTTTGGAATTCTCTTCCTGCATCAGTGCGTTATGCTCATTCTGTTATGTAATTTCGTTCTCGACTTAAGACTTAGTTTTTCAGTTGGCTTATCCGCCACAGGCTGCCTCTCTGTCTTAGTGGACTGATCTTCTGGATATCGACCTGAATGCGGATTAAATCTGGAGCGTCACCGGTTGATGCCTTGTGCATTAGACACCGGCGCTCTAGAAGTTTTTAATTAATAATTAATAAAGTAATCGTCATCTCGAGTTAGATTATTTTCCTCAGCGCCCACATATTCTTAGTCGCGGGAACCAGTTTAATCACAGGCGCTCAGTCAAAACAAAATCTGCGACGCAGCTAAAGTCAGGTTCGGTCCCAAGTCGAGATCCAAAGGTCAGCAGGTGGATGAACAGACGGCAACACTGGGTTATAGAAATTATTTTTGTAATCGTATTGTCGAGATTTCTATAGCGGCCAAAGAAAGCTAAGTCGCGGAAACTAGCCTATTCAGAGGCGCTCAGTTAAAACAAAATTAAGGTAAGGTATGGAAATATAAGACAAGATGAGGTTGAGATAATTATGATACGGTAACGTAAGAAAAATATGGCAAATAAGCTAAGTTTAAAGGATTTTACCTTGTGTTTTCTGGGAAGATAACGTAAGGGAAAACTTTGAAAATAAGCACCTCTAGCTAATTTTCTTAAGCTCAAGACCGCAACGGTTGGCAAAGATTCGTGGAAACGGCACCGCTCAGGAGACGGGCGCGCCGTTGATGATAGTGATGAATAATTATATCTGACAACTCCACCATAGCCTTTGGGGTCAGTCCGATGCCTCGATGGTAAAGAAAGGCGACGCTAATCATCTTCGTTACGTCGTTAAAGAAAAACTACTACTACTACTACTACTACCACTACTTCCACTACTACTACTACCACTACTACTACTACCACTACTACCACTACTACTACTACTACTACCACTACTACTACTACTACTACTACTACTACTACCACTACTACCACTACTTCCACTACTACTACTACCACTTCTACTACTCGGCCACTGCCTTGTTTGGGGGTAGTGCCATGCCCAAGCCTGGATAAAGGAGGAGGGCGACGGCAACGGCCTTTGATGCCATAAGCTGTCTCTAAACGGAGGAACAACTACTACTCCTGCAATAGCCTGTCAATATGTGGTTTTATCTCCACCGCTGCTTTAGCCGGGTGGTGCTATCCGAAGCCCGGATGCAGAAGGAGGGCGACGCTAATCATCTTCGTTACGACACAGCATCCTTATCAGAAACTGCACACACAGGCATCTGACACGACGCTCTACAATATGTATGGCTCAGTATACATCGATTTATTTAGCAATTTTTTAAAACAAATGCCTAGCTCAGCATGTTTCGCAAATAATGTTATAATTTTACAGATCTAAATAATAACATACGCAAGGTTTCAGACAGTAATCAAGTAAACAAGCTCGATTGTAATTGTAATCTGCAACTTCTGTAGTGCTGGTATATAATGGACACACGGCATCAATCGATGGCGCACCAACACCAAGCCATGATCAGAATCAGGAGTTTTAGAAATCTGGTTTAATTTAAATTTGGACTTGGAGTTTATAATACACTAAACTTTGAACTGAACTCTGGCCAACCACAGACCTTAAAATCAGTACTTACTCGCCAGATTTCTCATTATTATTCAACCAGGTCACCTGATTGTCTTCCTCTAGCCGTTCTTTAGTTGTGGCTAAAAGCTAGCATGGATCACCCCAGACAATTTAGTCGACTAGCCCGATATTTAATCTAATCCACGCAAATCTACTTCGATTAAACGAAAAACCCAGGGTCAACAAACAAGGGGAGGGATGAGAGGAGGATGGTACGAGAGGACAGGTGAGCAGAATGTGCAGAAGGAGGAAAATATGAGAACGAGAGGGGATGAGGAGGGGAAAGATGAGCAGGAAAAGGACAAGAAAGGAGACGAGCAGGAGGAGGGAACGATGAGGAAGAAGAAGAGGCTGAAGAAGAAGAAGAGGAAGGGGAGAGGGTGTAGAAGAAAAGGAGGAAGAAGAAAAGAAGGAGAAAGAAGAGGGAGAGGGAGAGAAAGAAACAAGAATAAAAGGATTAGGAAGAAGAAGAGGAAGAAGATGAAGAAGAATAGGAAAAAGAAGAGAAGGATTTCGAGGAAAATGAAGAAGAGAAGGATTTCGAGGAAACTGAAGAAGAGGCGCAGTTCTGCCTTGCGCTAACTCGAGAAACGCCGAAAGGCGCTGCTCATAACTCTCTGTGTATCAGTCCCTTCGTGGGATGAGCGACGTCCGCGACGAAGCATCCGACTGTAGACTGGTCATCGATGACTCAACTGCGGCCCTCTCCACGCCGGCTCTCGCCGACCCTTCCTCCACAACCACTGACTGTCCCTCCCTCGGTCCAGCCTCACCCTCCTCCGAAGCCGCCCTCGACGTCTGTTTAGCCCTCCTGCGCAGCTTCCTCCTCCTCTTCCTCTTCCCAGGAGTCGCCTTCGACTGCGGGGTATCAGCCTCGTCCACCAGTCCACCATCCGTCTCCACCACCAGAGCTGCGCCGACTTTGTTGGACCGGAAGCGAGGGGATGGCGTTCTAGCCCACCTCCTGACCGGGCCGCGCGTTTTACCCTCTTCTGCGACGGGCGGTCGACTGCCCCTTCTTGGTTGCTCCGTGGTTGGCGATTTGGCAGTAGGCGGTTTTGTGGATGGCGCTGGAGGGGGAGCTGGCGGGGCAACGCCTCCCTTGTTTAGGTCGATGTCTTTTTCCCAGGCGAGTTGCTTCATTGCGGCCAGAAGGCCTCTGCTGTCTTCGGACGACGGCCCTGGGCCGTTGCGTTGCTGCTGCAGGTCGTTTTCACCCTTTATGATGCGCTTTATTATACGCGTGGCTCTCTACACGAAAAACACAACGCCAGCGTACATTAAAACCCGTTCACTGAGAACAATTCTAGTCTCAGGCGTGACCAGAGAAAGACAACCAGATGACCTAGTTGAATAATTGTGAATTTGGAGAATAAGGACTAATTTTAAAATATCTTATTCTGTAATCTAATGAAGTTTTCAATTTAATGAGCTGAAACTTCTGTTTGAAATGATTTACCGCTTGAGTGAGAGATTCCTCCTTTTCCATACTAATAAAAAATAGTATACTAATAATGTACTGTATAATATAATATGATAATATAATATACTAATAAGGTCCTGGGAGCTGCCGGGTTCCACTAGGCTTCTCCAAAGGATTAGGCTTTAAACAACTTTTGCTTGAAGTGACTTCAATTGAAGCCTTGTGTAATATGATAACGGCGCTTTAGAAGTCCTTACATTAGATTAGTGAACAATCGTTCTGTGTCAGAGGTCATTCAGAGGTCATGAAGGGGAGGGATTATTATTCGTTACCCTCCAGTTGGCGATGGCGTTCTTTCTCTGTCGTGCCCTCGTGTCGATCGATGTTTTGATGACCATCAGCCCCCTGGCGTCCGATGACCCGAACTGGACAGAATAGTCGGCCTGGTAGCCGAGCAGCTGCTGCCTCGAAAACGTCCGCTCCAGCACGATTATGATCTTTGCCCACTGCCATCATCATCGTTATCATCATTATCATCATCTTAAATCATCATCATCATCATCTTAAATCGTCATCGTCATCATGGTCGTCGTCATCATCATCGTCGTCGTCGTCGTTGTCACAAAAATATGCTAATAATAATTCTCGTTGTTTATTATTCATTTATTTATTTACTTATTTAATACGAAATCTGAGGCGAGGAGGAATGTTCGCTGGGGTCAAGACGGAGTCATACAGAGGTCAGAGTTCAACAGAGGTCCTGACAAATGTAAATGTACGTGTTTTTCTTTAGCGATCGTATGGCCTTGACCCTGCTCATTTTTCAATGAATTGATCGGCTGAGATCCTTAGCCACTGCTGCCTCTTTTGAATGGGCACCACACCAGCATTAAGTGCGATGTTCAAAGTCACCTGCAGTATTCAAGTTGTTGAAAGAGTAGTTATCAGTATATTTAGCCACATCTTGTGGTCTCCACGACTTTTTACGTCCACCTTACTTTCCCTTACGCTTTGAATCAGACCCTGCACAACTGACTAGCGAAACGCGGTCCATAAAGTTATATAGCGTCGGTGGCAAGCGTTTTAAAGGTGTCTAAGAAGAGCGCTTCATTTTTCCTATGTTTAACGACATCTGGTGGCTGCCAGGGCCGTTTACTTCGGACTTTGTTTTATTATAGATAAAATCTTTTTCTGGAAAAGTGTCTGCGGCGCCGATAGCAGCACCTGCGCTAATTAGCAACGTCTGCCCAAATTAGCAACATCTGTGCTAATTAGCAACATCTGTGCTAATTAGCAACATCTGTGCTAATTAGCAACACCTGTGCTAATTACAAAACACTTGTGCTAATTATACAACATCTGCACGTGCTAATCAGTCGATTGCATTTGCAATTACCTGTCGCTTCCATTCCTTTTCCGATCTTCGGATGATCTGTTCGTAAGTATGTACGAACATGGCGATGAGCATATTCAGCAGGAGAATCGGAACGAAGATGGCGAAGATGACGAAGACGAACTTAGACAGATTCGGCATCGGTGTCGAATTGAACGACTCGTACTACAGGTAGAGCAACACAAGGTGAGGTCAGGTAAAAAAAGGGTGAGGTCAGGTAGAAAAAGGTGAGGTCAGGTAAAAAAAGTGAGGTCAGATAGATAAAGGTGAGTTAAGGTAAAAAAAGGTGAGGTCAGGTAGATAAAGGTGAGGTCAGGCAATAAATGGTGAGGTCAGGTAGATAAAGGTGAGCTCAGGTAAAAAAGGGTGAGGTCAGGTAGAAAAATGTGAGGTCAGGTAAAAAAAGTGAGGTCAGATAGATAAAGGTGAGTTAAGGTAAAAAAAAGGTGAGGTCAGGTAGATAAAGGTGAGCTCAGGTAAAAAAGGTGAGGTCAGGTAAAAAAAGGTGAGGTCAGGTAAAAAAGTGAGGTCAGATAGATAAAGGTGAGTTAAGGTAAAAAAAGGTGAGGTCAGGTAGATAAAGGTGAGGTCAGGCAATAAATGGTGAGGTCAGGTAGATAAAGGTGAGCTCAGGTAAAAAAGGGTGAGGTCAGGTAGATAAAGGTCAGGTAATAAATGGTGAGGTCAGGTAGATAAAGGTGAGCTCAAGTAAAAAAGGGTGAGGTCAGGTAGATAAATATCAGGTCAGATAAGAAAAGGCGAGGCAGGTAATAAAAGGTGAGTTCAGGCGAGAAAAAGTTAACTACTAATAGCTCAAATCAAGTGCACATATGAGATTCAGGTAAAGAAAGTAAAAGAATTAAGTTACGTAAACCGAGGAATGGTAATTAAGAGACGCCAAATGAAGTCAAACGAGGCCAGTGTGAGGTCATGTGTACCTGTCTGAGATTTTATATAGCGTATTTTTGGATCTTTTCCTCTTGGGCAGCCACTCTAATAAAACTTTTTGGTCTAAGGACAATTTTACACTCTTAAAAACTGTTGAAGACCCAACAAGCTTTTGTTTACGTGGGTTATTTCTATCGATATTTACCGTATTAGAATTTAAAACTGAGAAATTAATGCATTAATTCATAAAAATGGCAATATAATAAACCCATTACATGTTCATATAACTGACATATTTTCAATGAAAAGTAAATATATATTCCAAGTATTTTCTTGGTATTATTAAGAAAATAGTTTAGACCTCGTGGACTCCCTGAAATGGTCTCGGGGACCCAGAGGTCCCCGCACCACACTTTGAGAACCGCTGCTCTAAGGTAATGCAGTGCAAGGGACCAGGCCAGTTGTTAGACCAGGTCGGCTTTCAGGGACTATAGTTCGCAACCATCAACTAATTCCTGCGGTTTTATTGAGTAAGTAAGTAAGTAAGTAAGACATTTATTAGCACGCCATGTGTCCATCGGCTGAGCGAGGAATCGTGGCGAAGAAGGCGCTACAGAAATCCTTAGAATGAACAGGTAAATTATCTGAGTAATTATCTGAGTAATTATCCGAGTAATTATCTGCGTAAGCCAAATGAAAGTCATATCCGAGGTTGGACTAAATATTTTGGCTGAAGCGCAGACTGGCCAACCATTGCATACTTATCGTGTAGACAGATAATGATGATTGAATCTGGTCTACCTACCACCTGCAAAACAAGTAAGAAAAATGAAAGTATCAGTTTAGTTGACTTAGTGCTATTCAAAGTTCATCATCATCAACATCATCATCATCATCATCATCATCATCATCACCACTACCACACCCACCACCACAAAGTTCACCAGATTATTTTGAAACCTATCAAGCATGTCAGCCTATCGTAATCGTAATCGTAATCTCGCGATTTCTAAAGCACCCAAAGAAAGTTAAGGCGCAGGAACTAGCTTATTCACAGGCGCTTAGCAAAACAAAATTGATAGGCAGGTAAGGTCAGATCTGGTTCCAGGGCAAGATCAAAGGATCAGGCATACAGTCATGCGGCTGCGTTGGATGAAGCTTATCAGTGAACTATGAAGTCTGAAGCTATGAAGCTTATCAGCAAACTATGAAATATGAAGCTATGAAGTCTGAAGCTATGAAGTCTGAAGTTATGAAGCTTATCAGTGAACTATGAAGTCTGAAGCTATGAAGTCTGAAGCTATGAAGTCTGAAGTTATGAAGCTTATCATTGAACTATGAAGTCTGAAGCTAATAAACTCACTCTGAAGCTTATCAACATACTCTGAAGTTATTCATCCTACTCTGAAGTACATCAAGCTATTCTTAAGGTTACCAACCTACTCTGAAAGCTCATCATAATACTTACTCTTAAGCCTATTATCATACTTTGAGGAGCCTGTCAAGCCACACTTATGAGCCTAATCTTTAACCAACTGATTTTACTGCAAGAAATCCCTACATTACATAGATGTATGTCACAGACTCGAGGAGCTTAGAGCGCCAGCAGTGAGCTCAGTCGAAGGATGAATGTTATACGTACCCCCTGCAAAACAACAACAAACCAAGGACCTGAATATTAGAAGCGTTGCTACTTTTTATGACGATGATGATAACGACAACGACGACGATGATGATGATGATAATAATAATAATAATAGTAACTATAATGATGATGACAATGGCGATGATGATGATGATGATAACGATTAGTTTATTTAGTTGTGTGCACCAGTATTTTTTATTTCATAGGAGATGTCTTTTCTTGTCTAGTATTTTTTACTTCATTGGACAGTCTAGCAGTTTTTACTTCATTGGAAGTAGTTTTTACTTAGTTGGACAGTATATTTTATTTCATTGGACTTTTTATACTGTCTATTGTTATTCGGCATCATAGCTGATTGGCTTTTCCTGTATAGGATGTTTAACTTTAGCGGAGTTGTTCTCGTTATGATGTTATAACGACAACGACGACGATGATGATGGTGATAATAATGATACCAATGATACTGATGATGATGAGGATGATGATGATGATGATCACCATCATGATGATGATTATGATTAAGACGACGATGATGATGGATGGCATTGACGCTGTAGTTGTTGCTGTTACTCCCGCAGATGTTACGTTATTAGAGTAGCGCTACAGAAGTTATCAGATTAAATTAGATCGGATTATATTGATTTTATTAGATTAGATGGAGGTCGTTCTGGTTTTGAAAGATCGTCCTTAAATTCTGCAGCCCGTACCTGATATTCCCCTAGCGTCATCTGGAAGAGCTTCATGAAGGCTCCATCTACCGTCTTAAACGTCTCCATCGACGTCGTGTCGGCCGTCTTATAGAAGAAGAAGAAAGCTGAAACCGGTTTCAGATGCTTCAGTCAGAACACCCGAACACATCGGGTAGCCAAGCAAGGCAAGGTAGACGACGCGAGGTAAGCCATGGCAAGACAAGGCAATGTGCATATGTTCTTTCGTCTGTTCTTTCATTAATTCATTCATTTATTCAATCACTCATTCAATCGCTCATTCACTCGTTCATTCGCTCGTTCATTCATTCGTTTATTCATTCATTCACTCGTTCATTCAGAGCAGCCTAGACCCGGCGAAAAAGAACAGATATACAGGGCATGGCAAGCCAAGGCAACGCGGCAAGACATGGCAACATAATAGGAAGGCAAGATAAAAAGGAAAGATATGTATGCCAAAGCAAGATGGCCAGATGAACATCGAAAAGCAGAGCACCTGCTTTAAAATGACGTAATGAGGGAGAGACAGACAAACAGACAGACAGACAGACAAACAAGCACGTAGAGAGACTGATAAAGAGGGAGGTATTGATGGAAGAAGTAATGTAGAAATGGACGAATGAAAGGAGGAAGAAGAGGTGTAGGAAGTAGAGAGGAGATGAAGAAATAAATGGAAGCAGAAGAGAGATAACTGATTAGTTGACGCAACAATTATGCCATGGAATTGGACACAGGATGGCCAGCTTCTTCAATGGAAATATGCCTAAATTGTGTTAAACTAACACAGCACAGTAATGACAGACAGACAAACAGACAGACAAGACAGACAGACAAGACAGACAGACAGACAGACATTACTTGCTAATACTACTAAGACAGTAAAAAGCCATATAACAAACTATTATACATCCTACCGTCTTCTAAGAATTTCTAAACGAGGCAGCATAGTATGGGTTCGATTCCAAACTAATTTAAACACCAGGCATAGCTTCAGCCTTCTCAATATTTTAACTAATTGACGCCATAAACGACATTGTAAGTTTGACCCACTGTCGTCATCTGACCCCAGATGGAAATGGAAAGAGTAGGAAAGGTTGGAAGTAATGAACTGGAATAAATTTACGTTAATGGACACATAGATTTGACATATCCCCTCCTGGAATTCACATCTGAAATTTTTGACCTTCGTCAGGTCGTGTGATCATGTTTGCCCCTAGCTCCCGCACAGAATTTTGTGGCTGTCATAAATGGATTTGATCGGCTAGAGCGAAGTTCTTTAAAAGTCAAATTTATGACCAGTTTTTGAAACTTACATTGTCCGAAGAGCGCAAGAAAAATCAGATAAATGATTCCAAATCGGCGAAGATCTCCGATCAGAATCTGGTAGAAGACGACGAGAACAACTCCGCTAAAGTTAAACACCCTATACAGGAAAAGCCAATCAGCTATGATACCGAATAACTATAGACAGTATAAAAAAAGTCCAATGAAATAAAATATACTGTCCAACTAAGTAAAAACTACTTCCAATGATGTAAAAACTGCTAGACTGTCCAATGAAGTAAAAAATACTAGACAAGAAAAGACATCTCCCATAGACTAGAAGAACATCTCCAATGAAAGAAAAATACTGGTGCACACTAATAAATAAATAGTGCAAAGAGCTAAATAACAATGACGTAACAGTGACATAACAGTTACGTAATACCAAAGATCAGTGCAAAGGATAAAGTATCTACCGTGGCGCCATCTAAGAATGCGGTGTGTCTAAAGGGTCTGTACCTTGGTAAGAGATGGTCGTGAAGATGATGTAGATTATCATGAAAATGGAAAGATCCTTAGCACACATGCGATATATCATCACTACGAACGGACCATAAAGAGGAGCGCCTCTGTTCAAAGTATGTCATTTCATTTTAATTAATTAATTAATTAATTAATTAGTAAATTTCTGCTGTTATTATGCGAGGAAAGTCGTAATCGTAATTGTAAACTCGAAAGAAAGTGCCCAAAGAAGGCTAATTCAGTTATTCACAGGCGCTCAGTCAAAATATAATTGATAGTCAGTAGACTATGTTGATCTGGAGGCGCGGTAGCATATTGGATAGAGCGCTCGGCTTGTAGCGCGGAGAGTACGGGTTCGAGTCTCCTACTCCGAGACGGTTACTGCGTAGGGACCTTGAGCAAGTCCTTCACTCACAACTGCTCGGCGCCATCGATTGATGCTAAGGCATTAGATAGTGGCGCCTAATAAATGTAGAAATAACAATAATAATAATCTGAAACGTGAGACATGACTGACCAACTGATTGACTGAATGAACGAACGAACGAAAGAATCAGTGAACGAAGGAACAAATTAATGAACGAACGGATGACTTAATGAACAAACGATTGAACGAATTAACGAATGAACAGTTGAGCAAGCAAATGAACAACTGGATTCCGTGGAGAGGTTTGATCAACAGGATGACTTCGGATGCTGACCTGGCGAAGAAGAGAAGGAAGGCCCAGGAGCAGGGGGCAGCAAAGGCGACGAGAACCCTCTCTCCCGTCTGGACGTTAAGGAACCTCATTGGGATACAGAGGATGATTAAGATGCACGAGATGTTGAAGATGAACTTGGCTGGGGCGCTTGTCTGCAGCGGGTTTCACAAAATATACAACGTGTTCATTAAAAATGTATTATCCCTCTCAGTGTCGGCTCATACGCCTAGGTACGTACAAGGTGTTCACAAAATGTACACCATGTTCATGAAAAATGTAGGATTACTCCAGTGTCGGCTCATACGTCTATGTATGTACATGGTGGTCATAAAAACAATAGGACTATGTCAGATAATGTAATGAGAGCCACTGTAAGATTGAAGACATAACATATGAATAATTTATTTAAATGTAGACTGACATAATATTATACGCTCACAGATAAATAATCATTGTGTAAAGACGCAGCATAAAGTTTAGAATTTCTTATTTTATGAAACTTACGTGTCCTCTATCCTTGCAATAATAATTAATTGAGGAGCCGGTTGTTAGAAAAACACGTACAGTTAAAAGACGGTGAAGCCATGGTCTCAGTCAATGCACGAAATCGTTTATAGGATTTAAAAAGTCAAAAAGTCGGGAGAGTCGGAAGGAGAATAGGAAGCAACAGAGGATTCCTCAGAAGGGACATGTTGCCACACTAGCGCAGATGCTTTGCTTGGGATAGACATGTATTATTAGACGTGTGTGTGTGTGGGTGTACCTGGTGTTTGATGAAACCGCGGACTCCCTGCGACCGAATTTCGACCAACTGCATGAGTACATTGCCAACACAGTCGACGCAAACGATTGCTTCTGCCACGTACCGAACCTAGGCAACAAAGAATTGCAGTCAACATTAAAAGCTTACACGGTGGGCCAAAAATCACATACGCAGAAGAACGACATCATGTTGCGTGACCTCGTGAAGGCTGGCTTTTTATCAAGTAAAGACCGTGTGGGACTGACGTCATATCCGACGGTCGAAGACCCGAGGGCGCAACCCTTCTTTCTTGTAAGGGGACGTAACAGTGATCGATACCCTGGCAGACTTGTATCGATCCAAAACTGCCGAGGTTGCAGGTACTGCTGCAAAGACGGCAGCCTAACAAAAGATGGAATATATACCTGCATCCTATCTACACACTGTGCGGCACAGTGGTCTATTGGTAACGCGTTTGGCCAATGATCATGCGGTTGCGGGTTCGACTCCGACCCTGGGCAAGTTGTTTGTGGACTCAGTGCCTCTGTCTCCAAGCAGTAGAATTTGGCACCCGCATAAGCTGGGAAGTAGACGTGAAGTTCTGCGATTCACTGGTCCCGTGTCCTGCACATTGGGATTCGTCCGTTGCCGGCTCAACGGCCTAAGAAAAGGAGATGTTACGAGAGAGATTCCGTCTCACTTGTGAGATCATATGGAATAATTTACTTTAAGGCCAATGCAGTAAAAATCTAAATCTTTTGCTATCGACGTCAACGGCCTTTGATGCGAGAAGATGTAAAACTGTTGGATCCATCGCCAAAATCTAGCGATCCGCTAGAAGCAGACGAATAATTCGAGGTCGACGAAAACGGCCCTAGTAGCCACAAGATGTCGCTAAACAGTGGATAATACAATGGTTTCCTTTCGACACCTTTAAAACGCTTTTTACCTGTGCTATATATCCCTCAGCTGCATTTATTAGCTCATTAAATGCGAATAGTAGAATCAGGAACTTAATATTGCAAATAAATTTGTTGTAAATAACTGTGATGTATATATGTGTGTGTGTGTGTGTGTGTGTGTGTGGCGTGTGTGCGTGCGTGCGTGTGTGTGTGTGTGTGTGTGTTTATCTATGGATCTTAAACCATGTAAATTTTGGTTAGTGCATGTTATGTTGTATTATTAGAAAAAGAGCGTTTATGGCCAAAAAAATTAATAACAAAAAGAGCCTTATGGCCACCAAAAAAATTTTTAAAAAGCAAAAAAAAAACAAAAAAAAATTAAAGAAAAACAGAAAAGAGCTGATATCGCCAAGAAAAGAGCCGCTGAGGCCATCAAAAGATAAATGTGGCCACCAAGGAAGCCAGTATGGCCTTGGAATGATCTGAATGTTGAGAGGAGCCACCTGGCCAATTTGAAAATATGTATTTGTCAGCCTTAAAAGAAAATATGTACGTATATATATATATATATATATGTATTATTAGACGTGTGTGTGTGTGTGTGTGTGTGTGTGTGTGTGTGTGTGTGTGTGTGTGTGTGTGTGTGTGTGTGTGTGTGTGTGTGTGTGTGTACCTGGTGTTTGATGAAACCGCGGACTCACTGTGACAGAATTTCGACCAACTGCATGAGTACATTGCCAACACAGAAAAGGAAATGAACGGCTCCCCTCATGGAACATGGGAGCCTTTCTATCCTTTGTTCTTCTGGCCTTCGAAACTCTTGGGTCCATAAACAAGGAAGGCTTCAGCCTTGAAAAACTTGGTCATTATCTAACCCAAGTGTTGGGCACAAAAAGGAGATTTCATTCCTCTTCCAAATCCTTTCAGTAGCTTTAAAGCAACTGCTTTGTACGGCGGTTTTTTCATCGAGCAAGACAGAGCGAAGATTAGCCATCTCATATTTAACAAGTCTCTCAAACTTGATATTTTTATCATAACCTTGGGATATAATTCGTCTGGTATGAATAAATATAATAAATATAATAATAATAATAATAATAATAATAATAATAATAATAATAATAATAATAATAATAATAATAATAATAATAATAACAACAACAATATGATTAAAATAATAACAATGATAACAATAAAAAATAATAATGGATGCTTTGGGCAGACAAAAAATAAAAATTTAAAATTTAAACAAACTAAATAATAATAATAATAATAAATTTTAAAAAATAATAATAATAATAGACGTATACTACATACAACGGTGATCGTGTCGATTGGATCCGGTTGATGGAAGTCAAGTGTGTTAGGTCGAGTGTAGATGGCGACACTCAGGGTCACTAAATGCAGACTGGCGACCATTAGGCGTTCCAAAAAGCGTCGCTATGACAACATCAGTAGCAACTAGTAGTTTTTAAATAGTTAAATAATAACTATCAACATTTTATAGATGATACACAAAAGACGGCGAATGCTACTCAAGATCCGAAGTCAGAGGAAAGCAAACTTCAGTAGGTTATACAGAGTCAGCGAATAAACAGACAGACAGACAGATAGACCGACAGACAGAAAGACAGAGAAAGACAGACAGACAGAAGGACAGACAGATAGACAGACAGATAGACCGACAGACGGAAAGACAGAGAAAGACAGACAGACAGAAGGACAGACAGAAGGACAGACAGATAGACCGACAGACGGAAAGACAGAGAAAGACAGACAGACAGACAGAGAAAGACAGACAGACAGACACGCAGACAGACAGGCAGAGAAAGACACAGACAGACAGGCAGACAGGGAGATAGGCAGAAAGACAGGCAGACCGACAGGCAGACCGACAGACAGACAAACAGAGGAAGAGAGACAAACAGAGGAAGAGACAGGTAGAAGACAGACAGACAGATAGACGGACAGACGAACAGACAGACAGACGGACAGACGAACAGACGGACAGACGGACAACGGACAGACACACACACACATAGAAAGACACACAGAGAAAGACAGACAGACAAGCAGACAGACAGACAGAAAGCCAGAGACATAAACAGAGACAGACAGACAGACAACAGACAGATAGACGTACAGGAGAACACACAGACAGACAGAGACACAGACAGACAGACAGAGAGGGAGGTAGGATATACTGACGCTGGCGAATCGCTTCCACTTGTCAGCGAGTAGTTGTTTAACGATGCCATCGTCGAGCATAGCCAGGTGGTCATCTGAGTCACCCTCCGTGATGTAGTGCAACGCCGAACTGTAGTCTGCAAAGGTAAGGTATACTAAAGCTATGGTATGGTAATGAAGCACGGGATTAGCTTAACTGAAGCTATAGCATGATATGGAATGGTAAGTTTTATGGTAAGATAAAGAAGTGTAGGAAAGTCATATAAATCAAGACAGAGTCAAATAAGGTAAGTTTTAAAGGTAAAGTAAGGTAAGTTTAGAAAGATGAGGTAAATTGAGAAGGCATAGTAAAGTAAGGCAGTGAGTGGTATGTGCAGGTAAGTTACGAGAGTAAGAGAGAGCTAAAGATGCATAAAATTGGTGTTGCGCCATTTAATTCAGGGAAGTTACTTGGGTTGAAGTGAGATGAGTCAAGTTGAGCTGAGAGCTGTCTGGACAGTACGACCGTTCCTTGGCATGTATGTATGTATGTATACATGGATGTATGTATGTATGTATGTATGTATGTATATATGGATGTATGTATGTATGTATGGATGTATGTATATATGGATGTATGTATATATGGATGTATGTATATATGGATGTATGTATATATGGATGTATGTATGTATGTATGTATATATGGATGTATGTATATATGTATATATGTATGTATATATGGATGTATGTATGTATGGATGTATGTATGTATGTATATATGGATGTATGTATATATGTATGTATTTATATATGGATGTATGTATGTATGTATATATGTATGTATTTATGTATTTATGTATTTATGGATGTATGTATTTATTTATGGATGTATTTATGTAAGTATGTATGGATGTATGTACATATATATGTATTTATTCATGTACAAATACACAGATCTCAACGGTGCGTTTTATGTATAATCATAAGAACAGCAGGTTTGCCGAATCAAAGAGAGAGTGAAGTGAAGCTGTACAGAGGGGATGACTGACTTGGTTCCCCTTGAGGTCCAATTGTGTCGAGGGGGGCCAGGGGGTAAACGGAACACTTGATGTTGCTGTAGCGCCAGATTTCCTGAAAACAAAGCGAAACTGAAATCGTTATCTACCTAATCGGGGATACTGAATAAAAATTAATCATATAGGAATCATATTTAATCTGGTGTGATCTAATCGAATCTAATCTGATCTGAATCAGATTTAATACTCACGGATCTCTGGTGATTCTGTCCAACAGAATGCGGTTCTGCTTAGAAGCGGCCTTCGACTGATGTCTTGTGCATTGTTTTAACGGCGCTATAGAACCTACCAGATAGCAATAGCTTATATTATCATATCGGGCTATTATTATATCCCGACTATTATGTGTGATCCTCACGTAGCTCTGCAGTTCGATGATGTTGTTGAAAACTTCCATTCGGCCCATTTTGCTGGCCAAGGTCAAAGGGGTCAAGTGCTGGTCGTTGAGGACCTGGATATCCGCTGGACGCAACGGGTGCTTCACCGCATACGAAAACAGGTTCTGAATGGACAGACATCAGCATCATCATTTTCGTCGTCATCATCATCATCAGCAGCAGCAGCAACAAAACCTTATTGATATCATTATCAACGACATCATCACCGTCGTCGACATCATCATTAAAAACATCATCATCATCATAATCATCATCGTCGTCATCATCGTCGTCATCATCATCATCAGCAGCAGCAGCACCAAAAACAACAACAAAATCCTTATTGATATCATCGTCTTCGCCATTATCATTACCAACAACGTCATCTTCATCATCATCATCATCAACATTATTGTCATCATCCTGCTCTTCATCAACAAGAACATAAACAAATGTCATCGTACTCGTCATCGCCATCATCATCATTTGAGGGAGCGAGGGACGGACGGACGGACGGACGGACGGACGGACGGACGGACGGACGGACGGACGGACGGACGGAACGGACGGACGGACGGACGGACGGACGGACAGAGTCCCAGTATGCTCTGCGGGTCGCGAAATGCAGCGAGGAAGGACAGCGTGGCTCACAGCGCGGTGGAGATTCGACTGAAGGACTTAAGATGAAGCTTGTGGTCGATAGAAGGCCTTTGGATCGATATGGCCACATCGACTGGTATCGAACGGCGTTGTCAAGAGACTTCAGTGGGGGGGGGACGTTTCAAGGTCGACAGACTGAAAGGCAGGAGCGAGGGAGGAATGAAGATCACTGTATCAGCCACAAAGCAAAGCAGGGAATAGACGTATGCAACATGCTCAATGCAGGCTACTATGTCTTGTCCTGTGGCTCTCTGTCTGTTTGTCTGTGTGTCTATCTGTCTGCCTGTCTGCCTGCCTGTCTGTCTGCCTGACTGTCTGTCTGTCTCTCTTTCTCTTCCAGTTCTCTTTCTCTCTGTCTCTCTCTCTCTC